>CM037093.1:56185024-56581551 GCA_020916435.1 Oxytropis ochrocephala | reverse complement strand
AGTTACGTATTGCTACTAGTACAACCTTCTAAATGTAAGATACAATGGAAAGCAAGTACTAAAACAAGAAACACAACAAATACTAAATATCGTACATTTAGTGAATGCCAAATTCCTAATATTAATCTTTATCATTCTGAGTACTGGGCTGACTCATCAGGTTTTTGAGCATGAGTCATGGTCATGTAAAATGCTTCGCCGAGGCGTGTGAAAATAAAAGTCGCTTGTAATAGTGCGGACACTCATTATACCTCCCAATTATTCCGCTTAGGTCAAAACCCTAATTTTCCACAAAAATAAATAAATTAAGAGGAAGAGATTATGTACCAGATTTTGGTCCTAGTTATTCCAAGGTTCTTAAACTACTTTAGGTCGAAGCAATGCCGGGCAAATTAGGTTTTGTGGTCAAAAAGGGTATTTGGTCATTTCACGCTGAAATCTAAGCCTATCACAAATCAATGGACAATTGTCAGGGAATTATATGAGGAAGAATGTGCTTAATTATAATTTTTTTATGCGCATGAATGTTAATTATTTGCATAAAAATTCCAAATTTAAAGGAAAGCGGTAAATGGAATTTC
The DNA here is from genome assembly GCA_020916435.1 of Oxytropis ochrocephala. Lineage (NCBI taxonomy): Eukaryota > Viridiplantae > Streptophyta > Magnoliopsida > Fabales > Fabaceae > Oxytropis > Oxytropis ochrocephala. The sequence goes on along the minus strand of CM037093.1, from coordinate 56,580,970 downwards.
TGGCGTGAGGTATCAAATCAATTTTTGGGAATGGTGATTCATGGAATTTTGGGCCCAATGATTGATTCTAGGATGAAGCCCCAAATGGAAAGATTTTTATGGAATAATCAAGAAAAAGAATAATCAAAAGGAAGAGCACGCTGCGTGAGGATGACATGGAAGAGGTGTGGTGAGGGGTGTGGATCCCCTCCTCCAATATTTTGTGCTTTCTCCACCTCAATCCATGTGATGTTGATCTCAACCTCATTCAAAATCAAAGTAATCCTGTAGCACTTCAAGAACAATGACCAAAATAACTCCTTTTGCTTGGTGCCCAAGTTCAATTATTTATTTAAGGCTAAATTATCGCTTTGGTCCTTTATCTTGGCCTTGATTTCATTTGGTCCTTTATCTTTTTTCTCGCTGTCCTTTATGCTTCAGCCAGGTCAATTTGGGTCCTTTTGGTGGTCACTTGGTCTTTGTCAATTTGTTCTTGTGTCATTTGGACTTAAAACTACAAAAAAGGACCAAATTGACACAAAACTGAAACATAAAGGACCAAAACGAAAAAAAGATAAAGGACCAAAATGAAATCAAGGCTAAAGATAAAGGACTAAAATAAAAGAATTTAGCCTTTATTTAATTTTATTTTCAAATCAATATTAATTCTTTTTATTGCTTGATTACCATTTTAACCTTAGCTCTTACCAATTCTATAAATACCTCCTCATTTCCACAGCCACATCACACCTTTTTGCTCATTCTCTCCTTCTCACTAAGAATTAGCACACCACTCTCCTCTCCTCCTCTCTCTCCCATCCTCCGGCCGTAGCCTCCTCTTCTCCTCTCCTCCTCCATTCTTTCATCTCCATCCACCCAAAAACACCATCAATCCATCTCCTTTCCATTCCTCTCACATACTACCTCCTCCTTCACTAAAACTAAAGAATCATCATCACTGTGGTATCTCCCTTCATTTCATAAGTGAGCTCTTGAAGCCAAGAGTCATGGATTTGTGTTCTTGCTCTCCACTGTGCATAATCTAGCTTGGATCCAAGGTATACTCTAAAACCCACTTGCATCATCTTCCAACATTTTTATTAAAATCCACTTTTCTTCATCATATTTTATGCAATATCATCATCATTTTCTATAATGTAGTTTATTTATTTGTTGGTGGGTGAGTTGGCCATCTCACCCTTAAATAAATGGATCTATGTTGCTTTGTGTTAATTTTTTGTGTTTTTATTAAATAAATGTGGACCTATGTTTCCTTTGGATTCGCATACTTATGATTAAAAATATTTTCAAGTTGATTTTTGTTGTTGTTCTTTTGCTTGATGATGTTTAATCTTGTTGTTAGTATTTCATTTTAGTGTTAAATGTTGTACATTTGTTGGTTGATGATCTAGCAGCTAAATTCCCACTAAAATTGCCGTGCACCTTGATCTAAGTGGTGAAGATTGCTAGAAGGACTGATTTGGCTTATGTGTTCTCTTTGTTCTTGTGTTTTGGTTTACTTATTGTTGGTTGGTGATGATAGTCAAGTTGATTCTCAACATTGCCTAGGGCACTTTGATTTAAGTGAGAAGATTACTCTATGTGATTCAACTTGGTTTTAGTGTTTACTTACTTGCTCTTGTATTCCTGGTTTATTATTGTCCATTGTTGATGATAAATCATATGATTCCCAACATGCTAGTGCATCATGTTTTAAGTGGTGAAGATGATTTTAGATGATTCAACCTTCCCCTTTTAATTTCTTAGTGAATAACAAATGAGATGGTATGTTTGGGTTTAGGGTTTGTGATGTATTGCAAAGGGATAGGCTTACTTTTGCTTGTAGTCACGATTCCTCTTTGTTCATGTTATTGAAATCGTTGCTCGCGTGTCATTAGTTTAATTAAGATCATTCTATGTCTATGATCAATTGTTTTACTTGTTTTTTGATGCTACCTAAATTGTCTTGATTTAATTGTGTGTCATTCCCTCATGTGTACTGACCTCCTAATAAAGGCGTAAAAGCCTAACTTGCTTGTTGTAGCATAGAGCGATTAGGGTAAATGCTGCTCCTCTACGCACACTAGCATTTGTTTTAAAAATTCACATTGCATCGCCAATGATTGAATCTTTGATTGTGTCGGCATGTTTTAGTGCTTAGTTGATGTTTTGACATATGCATGATTATGATTATTAAATGTATGTTTGAATTTTGCCAACCTATCATTGATAATAACTGCCGCTTGCCGAAAAATCTTTCCAAACTCTTTTCTAATTAATGCAGTTATTGGTAATATCACCCAAAGCCTTGGCTTGTTTGATTATCACGAATGCTATCAAGAGTTATTATTAAGTATCACTCAAAGCCTTTGCTTGCTTGGTCATTATGAAAATTTCTTTACACTTTCCAAACCACTTTGAAAACATTTCATCTTCAATTAAATATGTCTTTGATTCCCATTTGGGATACGTAGAGCGAGCACGTTTTAAATCAGCCGCCCAACAAATAAAAATCCTTCCGCAACCATAAACATTAGCATTTTTCATACCAAAATAAAAAAAGAATCATTTTAAACCATTGTTTCTGGTAGCTAATCAGAACGCTTTGTTCGTACATCGATGGTGGCAATGTCTTTCCAAAAGAGCGATAAGCGATGGTCACCTGCTTTTAGTTAGTTTGATCATTTGTGCCAATTAATCTCTTTAAAGCCATTTTCAAAGGTCGAATAAAATGAGTCATTCTTAGCGATTCGATCCGAAACTTTGTTAAAATGCATTAGTGGCCGGTGACTCGTTTTCAAAGTACTTAGCGGTGATTACCCACATAACCTTTGTTAGTTTTATTAATTATTTGAATACTGGAATCCTATTTAGAAACTCACTAAAAGATAAAAAACAAAAACCTTTTATTGACAACTTGATAACTTCGTTGCTTTGATTCCCATTTTAGGATACGTAGGAAGCGAGAGGCAGAAAGCTCGTCAGCGCGAAATAAAATTTACCATTAAGTTTTCCCATTCATCTTCAAACAAAGAAATAAATGACAAATCTAGGTATTTTCAAATCAGCGTTAAACCACACATTTAGTTGGTTCCACTTTGGTGAAAGGGCGTGTGTGAATCTTTAGTACACTTCACTGCACGTAATCGACCCCAGAGACACATATCTACAGTTTTAAAAGACCATCCGCCTTGTTCAAAAGACATTTTTCAATGTTTTGGTCTTAAAATTAAAATATTGGTGTGAGCACAAAGAATTTCCACGTAGGGTGAGAAGCTTAAGCTAGGGATTTTTGGGTGCAACAGTGGCGAAACTCCTTTGAGGTTTTTAAAAGGCAGTCGAAGCCTAACTAATTAAATGTGTAGTTTTAATGTATTGTTGATTTAGTAATACCTTGTTTTTCCTTTCTTTCTTATCATTGATTGTAGGCATATGCATTTGTCTTCTCTTTGCGTTTATTCCACATTCTCTTCTACTCCTTTTCTTTTTATTGCTTATGCCCATGCATTCTTCCAATCCCTATGATCCTTTCTTTTTGCTCCTTTCTTCAGCGTGTCTATGCACTATATCTCCCATCTCAGATGTCCCTCTTCTTCGCTCCCTTTCTTCTAAGTTCATGCGCCTCTTTCCCCTATTCTCACTATGTCCCTCTCTTGGCTGCCTTCTAAGGTAAAGAAATAATCCTTGTTTGTAGATATCCTAGTGTAATGAACCCCAGTGTAGACAACATGTTGCTTGTCATATTGTCCGGACTCAAGCCTCGCTTTCATTTCAGGTGGGGTAGTGCTAGTGAAAATGCCCTTCACACACACTCACACTGGTATACCTCATGAATACATGTTTTGAGTAGACCATAACCTGTGTCCGCAAAACTTCTGTGAGATGGATTCGAAAGTAAATGAGAGCCTATCAGACTCCTCATTCATGCCATACTTTTACTTGCAAAAGTGCCTCAAACTGCAAGTCAGGCTGGGGTTTTCATGATGCCTCACACCTAGCAAACAGCCACGTGATTCATGTGGGGAGCTTTGTGAAAGTGGACCTGGCCTCGTGGCCTACAAAGTGTGAGGAGTGAATAGAGCTACACGATGGGAGTTACCTATTCTAAATTGCCCTGTGATCGAGGGTCTCACTCTCTCTTTTAGGTCAGCAAGTGGCTTTTCCAAAATCAGGTGTTGCATTATTACATCTAGCCTTAGTTCTTTTCTCTTCAAATAATTTTCTAAAAAAACAACAAATTCAAAAAAGAATATATTTTTCCTTCTTTCATTCATACCTATACGAGGTGGCATATAGGGTATACCGCCTCCCAAATTTTCAAACCACCACCTGTGAATATCTTTCTTTATGTAAATAACATGAAAAAGCATCCTCATCATCCGCACTTTGCATCATAACATCATGCATTACATACAAATTCAAAAAAGCGACTTCATGTAAAAAGCATTCTTCATGCATCTAAATTGTTTGCCGCAAGATCTCGGGAGCAACTTCGAACCTTGGCATAGGCGTGAAAAACGGTGACAACTACGGGATCGTTGCTTAGGTGGTATGCTAAATCTCGAGAGATCGTGAGTAAAGAAAGCAGATGTGTTTAAAACTCGAATTTGGCAGCCTCATATCGCATGCATGATCCCACCTCGCCACGCCTCTTTAAAATGTTTCGATATTCGCTTTATGATAAGAGCGGTAGTTATCTCACGATTCCCTACGCTTAAACACAAAAATAACATAAAGTCATGCACAGTGCAATCGCATTCATTTTACTCTATCATACTTGTACTCATAAAAATGTTCTCACTAAGAAAAGAAAGGTAAGCTGCCCGCCAACACTGACATTTCCCACCCGCTTCACAGGCAAGATTGACGTACAGCAACTCGTGAATGTCGGAATGAGGACCGGCCGGGCCAGATGAGTTGAGTCGTCAGGAGATTCTAACCCCGAGCACCGTCAGGCTCGTATGAATCAAAGCTGAAGACTAAAGTCGAGGCTATGGGAAGCATTGCATGACTGGCGGTAATGAGTATGCTACATGTAATCGAGGGGCTGGCCTGGGCCGCCGTTGCAAATCCCTCGGCGGTTGTTACTGCTTTCTCCTCCGTGTCCGCTGAAATTACAACTCATCACACTCTCCCGACTGTGGTCGGGCCACTTTGCCCATTCTCCAGGCGAATGGAGTTTGATGAGCCATCCGAACGCACAGATGATATCCTCGGGGATGCTAATGGGTTAAGGTAAGCATCCGCTACCGGGCTTATTCCCGTGGGGGTCGAAATCAACTCGCCATGGTTATACCTAGTGAGCCGCTAGTGGACTAGCAAATTCATACTCCTAGTCCCTGGGACAGGTCGCCAAGAAGCTCACGAATCCTACTTGAGTCAGCTGCGGAATCCTCGGGACGTTCATCCATCATATGGGAAACTCGCTCGCATTAAGACGTTATTATCACAACCGGGAATCTATCCACAAGGTCATCTATTTCGGTGAACACTCAAAGCATAGGGATCGCAGATCACTTGCTTCGAAAAGATGCTAAGAGCCGCATAGCTACGTTGGATCGGCATCGGAGCGCAAGGACGCCCGAGATTTCAGGCTTTCAGCTCCGCAGAGGCCGCTATCCTTCCAAATTCAAAGCACTGACTTTTGATAAATATCAAGCATCGGCGTCCATCCTAGCCATTTCGACGTATGTATGTTAGAAAATGGCCGCTTATGCCTCACGATGATAAGCGCGCCATTCACTACTTCTGCATCACAAATTAATCTGCATCAAGTAGATTGGTATAGGCGCAAATGCATATCCTCGAAGACATCTGTTCACATGGAAGGATCTCTCCTAAGCATTTACAAGCACACAAGATAAATACGGGATCTGCTCTCCGACCTGTCTCCACCATAACACAAGGAGTAAAGGGAGATAGAGAATCATCCAAAGAATATGCTCAAAAAAGTGGAGGAGCATATTGTTATAACAGCTCAGTGAAGCCGCCATTGATTGAAAAGGAGACGTGTGTGTACACAAGCCAGTGGAGACTCTTTCCAAGGCTATATACATGACAGGTCAGCGGGGAGTGTTTCATCCAGCTTCTCGACATGGTTGTCATTGGAGAACGATTAGAGTACCTGGACAAGCGCAGCTGGTAAAGATTGCTGGAGGTTTCGCACTCCTATTTAGTGATGTAAGTTAGCACCTTTCTCTAACTTCCTCAAGAAAAAACAAGTGGGAACCACGGCATTATCAGCATGGAGGCCCATCTTTCACCTCCTCCAGCTGAACAAAATAAGGCGCATTTTTTCTGTTTAAATTTCTTACCACAAATACAATAAATTATCTGTGCCAGAGCCTGAACTATCAAGAGAAGAGGCGCGCTAGTTTCGACATCCGATTCTACTAACTCATACCGAAATTGCTCAATCACCTTGTCTCAAAGAATTTCGATCAATACTCGCCTCCACTTAAGCCTATGCAACCTCCTTTCCTAGGGGATAACGCCGATGTTACTGTGAGCTTTCACACTTTGAGGCTGGCTACCACACACAGAAGACTCCAAGGCTTTCTAAAACATGTAGTCCAGATTTGATTGGATCACAATTGGCTCTTCTTTCAAGCAAGTGTCCAAGCACAACTACAAACCTCATTGAAATACGGATACCATCCTAATGTGTAGTAGAAGATTTTGTGGACGTGATAATGATAAAAGATGTTAAGTGTATCTGCACTTCCGGGAAAATACATGCCGAAATGCGGCCGTCAGGCGGTTACTGCCAGTTATCAAGAAAGGTCGTAATGGCCGATCCTTTATGTAGGCGCTTTGAAGTTTTCAAGTCATTGGTAAAAGACTTGATGGATCGCTATGTGGTTCGCAGGAGTGGTTGAAAAGGAAGAAAGTGTGTTGATGTTGCAGCTCAATGATGGTAAATAGCTAGGAAGCCAATCGAGATATTGTATAATCCAAACCACCAAGTCAAGCTCCAATGCACCTGGTTATCGAGATTCCCGCTCCATTCCCATATGCAGGGATGATGAGCAACTGCGCACGTGGAAATAGAGTAATTATCGCTATTGTGGAATACCGAGTGCAGGCAGACACAATCGAAACAAGTAATAAAGTAGTAAGTACGCTGGCTCACAGGATTCGTATTAATTTTAGAGTTTAAGAATGCTAGCTTTTAGCTAACCGAGTGCAGAAAGGTTTGTAGTAACAGTTATCGCTTAAACAAAGAAGGTTTTAAGAAAAACAAGAAAGCTGAAGCTGTAGAATGCAGAGAGAAACAAGTCGGATTGCTCTTCCTAAGTAACTTCCCAATTAGTACAATGCCATAACGCTTACACGCTATCACAAGGTTACCACTGCAGAATTGCTTTGTGCCTTCTGATCACTCCTGCGCCTGGTTTCATTACAAGATTCCTGGCTGCCTAGGTTCTAAATAAGTTCACCCCTCAGATAATAAAACCCACATTTCTCGCCTCAGCTCTCTTCCATGAACTATTGCATTTCTATGTCTAGAGGAAGCAAAATCTATTTAAATGTCTTTAAATAAACTTTCGCTCAGATCAAGTTGCTTCATCCCGGCGGACCATATCCGAACTCCTACTTGATGCATCCATTTTATTATCATTTCTAAAACAAGTTTCAAAGAAGTATAACACAAAGCTTGAAACGCAAAGCATGCAATATTATAACAAATAAGATTCTAATGGTTCATTACAAAGTCTCGGCAGTCCAACTTAAAGTATTTGAGTCCTTGCGTTTCAGATCATCAAAGCACAGTTCGGAAAACTCATACTTACTTAAAACGAATGAGAAGAACCTGTGGCAAAAGATACACACCGAGGTTCCCAACTCATTCACCGTGATGGATACTCAAACGCTGAGTTAATATTGAGAATAAAAACAAGTGAAAAAATTACAAGAAAAACGAAACTAAAAATGTTCAAAGAAGGCGTAATCTCTTTGTCTAAAAACCTCCATGTCCAAACTTTCTCGTCTATGTCCTTGTTATCCCCAAAGATCTGCTTTTTGTAAAGGTAGTTAAGGAGTTGGCTGAGAGTAGCTCACGCTACCGTAATTTGGCGCACATATGAGAGCATGGCCGATTCACTCCATCGAGCTATCGCCCACTTACATACAAAAGTGGCCTATAAAATCCATGAATATCCGTCTGCACTCACCGCATAGTAGCGTGCCAAAATAAAGGCATGGAACGTAAGAACTCGCGCCGCAAAGAAATACACTCATTCGCTTTCATAAGCTTATCCGAGCTTCCTCATGCCGAGACTTGCCTCGCTTCTAAGGTCTCTCCCGAGCTCAACGATTTGGTCAGTTGCCTCACGACGCTAGAGGCGTAGCGCCATAGCGCTTATAAATGCTTTTACATCGCGCACACTACACAAAAACAAGTTTAAAAATGCTCAAAAGGGCACCCAGATGCGCCGAAAGCCCACTCAAAACAGAATCTAACCCTTCTTTTCCTTCAACTATACTAATTAGAGTAATAAAGACACTATTACTGAGAACTTACTTGATTTGTAATGGATAAGTGGCATAATAACTATATAACATTTAGTCATCACCGCCTCCAGCCGAGAGTTCTCCAAACACCTCTCAGCTACCAATATAACCGTGGCAAGTGGAATGACAAGGGAGTGGTCATGATGTCTGCCCCCGAGTTCGCTCTCGGTGAATCATCCAAAGAAGTCAACATGGTGGCCTGTGGTGGAAGGATAAAGGCTTTAGAATTCAGCGTAAAAGAAAGTGGCGTGACAAGAAACCGATGAGTTCCTAAAGATTGTAAGGCAAAGTGACTATAAGGTGGTCGAATCGTATGAATCGCACTCCCTACAAAGATTTCAATGTTGTCATTGTTGCTGTTCGTGTCATGCATCGAATCGCCATCCAACGAAAAGTACCGAACGGGCTCATGTCGCTCGTATTTCCGTGGGGCACAATTTGATCAAATAGCTCTGAATATCGTCGGTCGCGAACCATGTGACTTTTTGTTGATGACGCAGCTTCCCCGTGAAGGAAGCGAAACACAACCAAGCCCTACACATCTCTCAAATGTGGGGATTTCGCATAGCTCGTGGTTCGACGACAATGGTTCTTCTCTAAATGTGATGCCAAAGTCCACCGTAAGCAAGTGCGATGTGGATTGTTTTTCATGAAGCCTAGCTCGACATGGTGAGGATGCTTGATGGATTGAAGAAAGAGGTAATAGTGGGAGATGGAGTTCCCATCTCAAGTAGGTCCCGTGACATTCTGTGTTAACTTTGAAATCATGGACATCTTCCTCGTCGTGACACTGCTCCGCATTGAAGGCCATGGATTCATATGGCGGAGCTATTCCTTCCCTCTCTCGTGACGTAAGAGTCAAGTTTTGTGGTCGATGATAAATTGTGGTAGTGTTCTGGAGAGGAAGAGATGTTAGTTAACAAACCTTCTCCTTTCTCTGTTATGTGGAAGCACCAAGAGGGTCCTCGTGTAACGCCCAAAATAATTTAATAATTTATTTAATTAAGTTATTAAAGGTTTGCAACATTTATTTAAGTCAAATAATTAATTTAGAGTTTTATTTTATTTAGAGGTGAAGAGTAGGTGATTTAGTTATATTAAAAATAGAGTATTTAATATAATTCTAAGAGGTGTCAGTAGTAAATAAGGGAGTTGAGGAATTAATTAAAATAGGAATGGTCAAGTAGACAGGGGTGTAAATAAGTGGCTCAAGCCCACTAAACAGGCCCAAGTTCATGACTTAAATTAGGGATAGGGTTGTAGTCTCTTAGATCAAAAGAAAGGAAAAAAAAGAAGAGAGGAGAATGGAGTAGGAGGCAAAGACGACGACTAATAAGGGGAAGGGAAATTCATTTGCTTGGCTGGGTAAAAGTGATTTTAGTACCAACTCCTTCCCATTTTTCTTCCTTTATCATCTAGTGTAAGTTTTACACTAATTCCTCCCCATTTTCCTTTTGCCATGGATGGGGTTTTGGAGCTCCAAAATATCGGGGGAAGCTTATTTTGGTGGTTTTTGTGTTACATTACAAGGAGAGTACTTCGGGTTCTTCAATTTTGAGGTAATGGGGCTCTCTTTCATAGTTAATAATCTATAAACCTTGGAAATCATGTGGTTTAGGTGTGTTAGGAGTAGCTATTTAATTTGATTCATGAATTATTTGAGTGTTTGAGTGATTGTTTGATTTTATATGTGATTGAATTGAAATGTTGTTCTTGATTGTTGGTGTTAAGGTGAGTTATATGAATTAAAATGCAACATAAGGTGTGTAATAGGTGTTAATTAATATGGAGGTGATTGGTTGTTAAATCGATATAATTGAAAAGAAGAAATATTGGTGCTTGTTAGGTGTTTGATATATTGTTTGAATTAGAGTTAGTAGAGTGTGTATGTTGATGATGAACTTTACTTGTTTATGGTTTTGTGTGTTCTCTGACACTATTTCGGTTTTCCTCAACTGGTACTGCTGTTTGGTTGGATCCAAAATTGTGTGGCTAATTGTTTTTGAAAATAGACTTAAGGCCGGCCGCTTTGGCAATCTGGCTCTCGCTCGATTCGAGTTGTGTAGCCCTAAGCAGAGTCTCTAAAGTTAGGTCAAATTTCTGAGTCAAACTGGGGTAGGTTAAGTTTTTGCAGGTTTTGTGTGCTCAATTGAACTCCGCTTTGAGGATTCTTATTTCATTGAAAAATAGACTTAATTTCTACTTAAATAGGCACTGATTTCACTGAATTTCATTAAGAAATGAGAAAGAAAATTTACGTGTGTTGCAAAGCGCTCTGTCCGATTTGGTACTCAGTGTAGTGTTTTGAAAAACTGTACCAACTGACACTTATTTTGAAAAAAACTAAAATCATAGGTAGAAACTACACTCAGAGGGCTTTCCAATGAGTGGTCTTTTGTAAATTTTTCGATGTCGCTTGCTATTTTAAATACATTCACAAAGTAGGAGTATCACTGCTAGGAATCCAGCACTTCGCGGTGTTGTCATAATAGCCCAAAGTGCTTCAAAATACTATTTTGGTCCCTATGCACTATTGGTCCTTCAAAGATGTTGTTTTTTAATCCTTATGGTGTCGTAATGATCCCCTAAGGTATCAAAATAGTCCCTAGATGCTAAAATAACTTATGCGGGAAGTCAAAATAGTCCTCTATGGTGTCAAAATGGTCCCCGAGGTGTTAAAATGGTCCTTATGGTGGCAAATTGGTCCTTAGTGCTGGAATGGTCCTTAGATGTCACATTAGTCCTTAGGGGGTGATTTGGTCCTCCAGGTGGGTTTAGTCCTCGGGGTGACATTTAGTCCAATAATGAGTGTGTCAGGTCATGGTGATGATTGTTAATGCTGGCTTCTACTAAAGCGACGGTGCCCTCAAGGCTAATATTGTGAACTGGAGTGGGAATTGCGAAGTGAAAAGTGATGAGTAATAATTGTTGTGGTGAATGTATTGTGTCAGGATGCATTGACATGGGGTCACATAAAGCATGCATATTCAATACGACGACGTGGGCTTCTACCAAAGTTGACGTGGGCTTCGCCAAAAGACGCGGTGCCCTCGAGGCTTATAGCGATGATGATGGATCCACATGCATATTGCATTTCATGCATTACATGCATGCTCCGTGATTGATTGGGTGTTCATAAAATAATGGTGTGTTAGGTGTAACCGCATTTAGTGTAAATCGTATTAATGGTGGTATTTGAATTGATCAGATATCCGTGTACTTATTCTCATCAGGTTTCTTGTTTTATTTATTATTATCTATGTATCGAGACTCACCCCATCGCTGGCCGTGTTGCCTCGCATGCCAAGCACTCTCGCAGTGACTGGCTGACTAAAGGTGTCTAGAGATCCTTTCTTCTAGTGTGGCTTCCAGTCCTACCGATATGTAGCACCGGGGGAATATTTAGTAGTTGTTATTTTATTACGCTTTTGAACTATTATGTTTAGTTATTATCTTCCGTTGTACTATTTTACCCGTAATTTGTTGGTGCTATGTATCATATAATCGGAGTTCTATTGTAATTCATTATTCGAGTTATGTAAGGTGTTTTGATTAAATGTAGCACTCTCTTTGAGGTGCGTGGAATATTTTTTTTGAAAACTCGATTTTAAAATTGACTAAATAGTAGTAAATAGAAAGGGTGTTACATTACTGGTATCGTGAGCTCATGTCCACTCAAAGAAAACAAGGGTCGCACGGTCTGGGATACCACCCAAGTGAGCCAAAAGAAGAAGTTGGTCAAGAGAGAAGAGGTGGAGCGCTGGCCATTGCCGAGAGGCCAGACCCATGGTCAAAGAGAATCCTCATCCGTGACATCCGCCGAACATTTCAAGAGTGCAGTGGTTCTAGACCAATATCAAATTATCGCTATCGAGGATGGTTTAGAGGATGAAGAGGGCTGATCACTTTAGTTCGTCGCTGCTCGCTAAAGAAGAGCTCAAAAATCGGAAGTCAGTTCGACTTGCCCATCACTTTTAGTTCAAAGTAATGATTGTAATGCACTTTCTTCGCTCGCCAAGGCCTCACGATAGTTTGTTAGTGGCATGCATGTTTTTATTTTCAATGACCCCATCATCAATAAAAGCGCTTTGTTTTGAATTCCATCAATAAAATCTTTTTTCTTCATTTATCTTTTCTTTCTTTTCGCTTTATTTTGTTTGTTTCGCTTTTATTCTACTTCTGCTTTCTACTTAATGCGCATCAAAAGTAATTATCTCTGAAAAATAATAAAGCAATGATTCCTATTATGACTTTGATCACCCAATTAACCAAACCGGCCGGGTGTCGATTTAAAATCGGGGAAACTCCTCCTAATTGATGAGACTAATAGAGCAGGGGCTATGATGGAGAGTCGATTGAAATAATCAACTTGGGGTACAGTAAGAGGATAAAAGAGAGGTTAAGGTCGGCATCGCCATGGAAGATAGTGAATGCAAAAAGGCTAATCCAACTCTTGCATGATTACATTGATGTCTTGTGTGGTCGCATAAAGATATGCGTCGTGGCTAGATACCGATATTGTTGAACATGTGTTTCAAAGTGAAGCCAGAGTGTCCACCTGGCCAAGCGTGTTGAGAAGAATGAAACCCGAGATGTCATTGAAGATCGTGGATGAGGTAAAAAGCGCTTGATGCGGAGTTTTCTAGCAAAGGGCTAAATATCCACAATGGGTAGCAAACATCGCCCCTGCTCCGAAAAAGGATGGCAAGGTCGATGTGTGTCGACATGTGAATTTGAATAGAGCTAGCCCCAAAGATGACTTCCTCGCCTACCACATTCATATTCTCGCAGACAAAGATAGCCCAACATTCTCTATTCTCCTTCATGGATGGGTATTCAGGTACAATCGTATAAAAATGGCTTTAAGATATGGAGAAAACCACCTTCATAACTCTCCGGGACATTCTCACAAAGTGATGCCTTTGACTCAAGAATGTTTCTGGCATGATTTATCGTGAGAGCAATGGTGACATTATTCCACGACATGATGCACAAAGAAATTGAGGTGTATGTAGATGACAACATAACTCTCCAAACAACCGTGATTTATTTGATTAAGACAGAGTACCTCCTCGGGTGGGAAAGGAATACCGGGCTGAAATTCCACCACTAATGTCAAAATCTGAGTATTTAGATTCTCTAAAGTAACATCCTCAGTACTCTGGGTGAAATTGAAGAATTAAGTGGACAAAACAAGGGTTCTTCAGAGAATGCAACGTGCTTGAAAAACTCATGATAACATAAGGTGGAGCAAAAGACAACAACAACTATCAAGCAAGGCGTTGGAAGATATTGCCTAGCAAAGTGGTGAGGAGAAAATATCAACAAGTTGAAGCGTAAGCGCCATCCTCAAAGGTCGACGGCAAGTTGAAAATACTTTCGATGAATATGAGCGACAAGTTTTCAAGCTGGGCAAGCAATTGTTAGCCATGCGTAAATGTTATTGGTTTGATTTAACTTCTGACCTCCTTCGCACTCATATTTACAAGCACTCCTTCACGCCCCTTACCGCTAACCGAGCTACCTTCCGACATTGTAAGATATTATTATATATATATATATATATATATATATATATATATATATATATATATATATATATATATATATATATATATATATATATATAATGTTAGAATCAAATTTTGAAGCCGTTTTTTTAGATACACTGGTTGTAAGAGAATGTTGTAATAGTATTCGTTGGACCTTCGTAGCATATATTAAAAAAACTTTATTTTTTTTTTTTTGGAATTGATGGTTTATGCTTTGTTCTTGTTATTAATAAATGTTAGAATTATAATTGTTTTTGTTTCTGATAGTTTTATGAGCAAACTCATCACAATATTTGGGGCGACTCAGGCGAGAAAAACAATTTTGATTAGGTGGGGTGGCAAGTGTAATACAAGTAAGAGAATAAAGAGATTAGGTTTTGGGTTAGGGATGGAAGGTGAAGCCCCATATGAATATCGTTCGTATGAACCAGCTACCATATTTATTAGGCTGCTTGCGCGTACATTTAGCCTCGCAAATGTCAAGAAAATCCAGCTTAGTCTCCGCACGAATTCCAAAATTTTTAAAATAGTCCCCAATTAGTAACGCACTACTTTAGTCCTCACAAGTATTTTTACTCTTAAAAAGGAGGGACTAAACCGATTTTCTTGACATTTGCATGTGACTAAAAGTACATTTTAAATGGAATTGCATGGACTAAAGTAGTAATAAAGCAGGGACTAAAGTAGTAACGCTTTACTAATTGCAGGACTATTTTAAAAATTTTGGAATTACAGGACTAAACTAAATTTCTTGACATTTACAGGACTAAAAGTACCTTTTAGCCTATTTTTTATCCTCTTGTTGTGGATCATTGTTTGCTCTCTGTTTAGAGGAATTAAAACATATTTAAACTGAAATTTTAAAAATAATTGAAAAGGTTTGTTCTTTCGATTTCTATGTCAAATGATTCTTAATAATATTTAATTGTAGAAATGTCAATAGTAGATGCTTATCCAAGTGATGATATCCCGGTAATTCATTAACTATAGTAGGTAAGATTTTAAAAATATAATATACATATTTTAATATTATAACTTTGATCCTAAGCTTTTTTAAATAAATAAATATACATTGTTATTATTATTATTTGATCGCATTCACCAATAGAGATTAAGTCGCCATCGCCGCCTGCTGGCTCTGGCCGGCCGCGGGAAAGGTATGGACCGCTTCTTGAATGCCTGGTGGTACTCGAAAGACACTGACGCTCTAGTCGTGGGTGTTCAACCCGCGTGGTCACAAGGTATGATTACGCACTGGCCAAGTGAGTGTGGTATATATACCGCTGGAAGGCGAGGCGCTCGCCGTTAGCGTGTTCTTGGCGGCACGCCAATCGCGGGTCGCTTTGGGCCCGCCATGGTGAGTTGGGCCGCCGCCCATATGGCACTCGTGGAGGTCTGCTTGCTCTAGATCGCTTCTTCGGGGCCTATTCGCCCACTCACGTGTCATGCGCGACGACGACCTGTGAGCGACTTAGCGCACTTATTCGAGGCTTGATTTGTTGCCCCTAGTGGAGTCGCAAGGGCCGCCTTGAAGAGAGCACCATCACCGCAGCTTATTCGAGGCTTGTATCGCCGGGGTGGTGGCCGCCACTAATGTTGGGACGTGGTCGCCGCCACTCATGTTGGAATGTGGTCCAATCGACGTCTCGCCAATCACCTTAGACTCGCTTTACCAAGTCACTACTTGGATTTTGCTTGCCTTGTGGGGTGCGACCATTCTAAGGTTGTTTCAATCGTGCTCAACTCGCAGCGCCTTTGGACAATTTACAAGTTCTACTCTGATTGAACTCATCCTCCTGCGCGCACCATTCTTAGGTCGCTTTGTTTATACTTAAACCGCTCAAGTGTCGCCACACATTGCTTTCATCAATTGCTTCGTAAACAACTCGATCGCGGACTCCTCGATGGGCCGCCATCGAGCGCACTCGCTTCACGCGCTTAAGCATTCATAAATGATCGGCCGCCAGGTTCGACTCTAGGCTAAAAGCTTATAGCTATGGCCTGGCCTGGCCGCGTAAGTTAGTTATAGACCATTCATTGGTCCTGCTTTGTCAGAAACCAATCGCTGATCTACACTCGCCGCAGCCGCTCGATGGCGCCGCTCGCTGTAGGTCGCTCATCGCCCCACGCCGCCAGAGACCATTCGCTGGTCTACGCTTGTTCGGGGCCATTCGATGACACTCGCTCGGGGCCAATCAATGGCACTCGCCAGGCCGCTCACGACCTACGCTTGTTGTAGACCATTCGCTGGTCTACGCTTGTTCGGGCCATTCAATGACACTCGTCAGCCATTCGATGGCATTCGCTGTAGTCGCCGCCGCGCTCACGCCGCTGTAGGTCGCCCGCGCCTACGCCGTGAGACCATTCGCTGGTCTACGCTTGTTCGGGGCCATTCGGATGGCACTCGCTGTAGGCCGCTCTGCAGCCTACGCCGCGTGAAGCCATTCGCTGGCTCACATTTGTTGACCATTCGATGGCTCCTTCGATCGCCTCGCCGCTACTCGCATGGTGAGCGCCTGGGTCATACTTTCGAGCATGAAGAGAAACACAAGCAAGATTTTTAAAGGCCGCCTCGTGAAAACCCCCTGGGGAAAAAGAGCTCCCTACCGATATTTATTCATAGGTCAATAGTCCGGCCCGCTATCACGAGGATTGTCTTGTCCTTTGCCGACCTATCCTCGTTTCTTCTACGGACGCGCACGCGCGCTTTTCTATCGAAAGCAAAGGCTTCTTCATAGTTATATGGTCGCTGGGTCCTTCAAGGAACATGGCCAGTCCATGTACCGACTTAAAGCCAAACTCTTTGCAACTGTGGTCCTGGCTTAATACCACGCTTAAGATACTTCAATTTGTCTCGCTCAACAGTCGCGACCGATCACCTCTGCTGAACCGCTTCTATGTATTGTCTCAACGATTCATTGTCCCCTTGGATAATCGTGATCCGTGTGCTCTTCATATCGGTTCTTCGCATCTATTGGCCGATAATTGGCCGTAAGTCCCGACTGTGCCGCCCCAGAAGATATGGTATTAGGCGCAAAGCTTCCCACCATTCCAATGCTCGCCGCCCAACGATTGTGGAAAGAGTTTGCACTTCATGATTGGACTTAGCTCCCTATACCGCAGTGAATTATTGAAGTATCTCGCGCTTGTCGTGGTCTCTCTACGTGAACTTGTTCGATTTGGGGGTTTCTCCGATCTCTCGGGACACGATAACGACGATCTCCCCCGTGAACGGACCTGGCCGCCGACATAAAGTCGATGCGAAAGGTTGCATGGCGAGGAAGGCTTCATGAGTAGGCATTCCAAAGAGTCCGTTGATCGGCTGGCCCAAGTATCCGCTATTGGCCGCAGTTGGTCGTGACGACGCCGAGGTCCGGGGTCGCAAAGAGGATGGTCTCTCACGCTCGCCGCTGGCGCTTTCTAGTCGGGCCGCCCGAGATACATCTCTTATTTCACCATTTCGATGGTAGTCGCCAAACTCATTGTACAATGGATCTCAAGATCGCTTCTCGATCTCGAGAACCGTGATGATTCATGTGAAGAGTTTCGATTGGCAAACGATCTCGAGTCGTATGATAGCTTGAATCCGAGTAATCAGAATCATAAAAAGGGGAACGGCGATCGCAAGACGCTCGCGAGCAAAGCGATCTCCGCGCTTCTATTTCTCGCGTGTTTGAGATCGACGAGAAATGTGGATATCTTGTGTTGCAAAGTTAAGTTTTGATGATGAAGCATTCTAAATAAAGTGACAAAATAGCATTTTTGAAGACTAAAAGTGTTCAAAGAACCAAAATCACATTTTTGGGGACTAAAAGTGTTCAAAGAACTAAAACCACATTTTTGAGGACTAAAAAGTGAACAAGGACCAAAACCAAAATTTTCCCAATACACAAAGACCACCAAACCATTTCTTTTTAAACAACTCATCAACACCCAATAGTCACCATACTCAATTCCAATTAATTTTAATTGAACTCTTACACAATTATCACATTATACCAATTAATCCTACATTACATAAACTCCCATTTAACACTTAACCACCCATTTAACTCAACAAAACCTAAACACCCATTTAATTCAACAACACCCAAACACCCATTTATTCCACAACACATGCACGCCCATTTATTCAATCAACACATAAACACTCCTTTATTCAACAACACATAAACACTCATTTATTCAACAACACATAAACCATCATTTAATTCAAACAACTCATCAATAATCAATTAATTCAAACAATCACATAAACACCAATTTATTACCCTAAACACCTAACCCACACATAATCACTAATCCTACAAACTATTATGTATGAAAGAGAGCCCTTACCTCAAAAATTGAAGAACCTAAGTAGCCTCTCCTTCAAAAACACAAGAACCACCAAAAATGGATGCTCCACCACTTTGAGCTTCAAATCGAGCATCGGGTGTGCTCCTATAGCAAGTCGATGAGGACAAATCACGAATTCCGAGAGCGACTTAATTCTCCACGAACAATATTTGATCGATGCGTATCAAGATGTATCAACAACAACGATAATCAAGAATCATATACTAAAATATTAAATTGTACTGCAGACTTATCTTATTATATATACATATATATATATATATATATATATATATATATATAATACATTTATTTTCTTCAAATATAGTTTCTTTCCAAAGATAACTATAAAATATGGCTACTCCATGCGTTGAACATATTGTAAAACTAAGTGTCATAATCATTATAATAACAATACATTAGTTTTGAAACAATCCTCAAAACATTATTTTAATGAAAAAGTTCTAGCATGATTGTGATTATCATACGGATGAAGCAATGGGGTAATAGGATGCTCACCAAATTAAAACGTAAGCTAGGTGTTATTTGCTCCAAATTAATATCGCGTGAGTCCTGAAGGAAAGTTGCAACAAGATAGAGAGTCCTCTTAAGGCTATAGCATCGCATACATGAGAGGAAGAGACTTGAGGGTTTTCTTTGTGGTTAGGATCGCGAATACACGAGTAGGACGGAACTACGATTGAAGGAACAGAGGTCGGATTCGGATCAGCCGTGGATTTCGTGGGTGGAAAGTCAAGTTTTTGAGGTGGCCGTAGCTTGTAGATGAAGAACGATGAAGGAAGTTGCTTGGTAGGGTTTTCACCGGGTTTATGCGCAAGTCGCAATAAGGTGAAGAAGAAGTTGGGCAAGCACTAGCCTAGCCGCATACATCGGCCGGTTAAATGTGCGCATGGGGTGCGCTTTATCAAAGACAATGGGGTGTGTGCAAGTAAAATGACCTAGAGTTCATTTTAATTTAAAACTCAACTTCACTTCAACTACTATTTTAACACCTTAATGGCCCAAGATAATTTTCAAAATCAATAACATCTAAAATAACAACATTTTATAAAATGAGGTAGTCAACTAAAATAATAATATCTCAATTACAAATATTCTATAAGTCAAATAATTAGATAATAAAACCATATATTACCAATTGAAAATATCACTTATTATCATCTTAATATATATATATATATATCAAGAATTCAAGCACACCAAAATGTATAAATTTATTTAAAGTAATACTAAGTCATACTTACTAAGAAGCGTAATATATCGCAAGGTCATGCTATTATATTCATGCATAAACAAAAACGTATAACAGAAAAATCGGGTGTTACAACTCTCCCCACTTAGAATATTTTCGCCCTCTAAAATTTACGCCAAATTCATGCACTCAACATCGAATCCTCTTATCACCTCTAACCGCTCTCATCCATGTTCTATTGTACACTCAACCGACCAACGCCCTCCTCTACACTCTTACTCCCCAAATAGGTATCCTAACTCAGAGATTATCAACATCCTACTCACTACCCAACACCATAAATTAGCTAACTTGTGGCATCATCACCAATTAAGTAGGACCGATCCTCGCTGCCGCTTGAGACGCTAAGTCTACCTCGTTACTTTTAGATACAAATACCTATATTGTCACTTTTATTTTCCTATTCAACGGAAAGCAAACACATACGACACCAGAGACAACAACAATCATGGCCAGAGGCCCAACAACACCAACAATCGCAGAATTAACACAACGACAACAACAAAATTCAAGGTCAACCTATTCCACAAATTGACTCTAGAAATTTGACTCGACTTTGAGACTCATAATCGAGCTACACAACTCCGAATTTAACTAAACTAGTGCCAAACGACCGGCTTTAAGTCTATTTTCAAAACACTGGTCATATAATTTTTGAATCAACCAAACAGTACCAGTTTTAAAAATACTGAAACAGTGTCCAAAAACGCATAAAACTATAAGCAAGCAAAACTCATCATGACCAATCACCAAAATCAATTATAATTCTCACGCACTTATGCATTGCACCAAACACCAAATAAGTATAACCAATTATG
This sequence comes from Oxytropis ochrocephala, assembly GCA_020916435.1. NCBI lineage: Eukaryota > Viridiplantae > Streptophyta > Magnoliopsida > Fabales > Fabaceae > Oxytropis > Oxytropis ochrocephala. The sequence continues at coordinate 56,560,496 of CM037093.1, read as the reverse complement.
CAAACCATTTTAAACACACAAGTTCAAAAGATTAAACACGTGGCATTTTCTTCGACTTCTTTACTCCTAGAGATTGGCTAACATGCAATTTTTACAACCTCTCTAGAAAATAACACTGCTCATATAATTCTACCAAATTCAAATTGATTTCATATCACAAAAGAATATAACCAACACATGCATTATAATACAATTGTTTTGATACAAAACTTGATATTAGTTTAAACAAATGAAATTGATACCCTTATCAACACTTAGTAATGAAACTAATCAAGTAATGGAAGTGCACAAAAAGGTCTTACGCATTAGCTTTCATCATTAGATTTAAAAGCCCCAGAAACGAATCAAGGATTGACAATTAACAATCATGATAGCAACAACAAAGTCACGCTTAAGTCGTGAATCGAACAAAATTTTCACAATTGTACTTCCTAGTTAGAAGGTACTTAAAATTGTATATATTTGTTTCTAAAACTTGACAATTGAGATTGACTCACATTCACATAACATAAGAACTCTAACTCACCTAATCATGCAATTAGTGTAATACCCTCATAATTCTCAAACAACACCTAACCACAACCTAATCGGTGCGTAGTTTAATTTATGTCACATTTTGAAATAAAGGCCCTAAAACATTTTGGGAAATGTAATTCAACACTAATTTGACATCACATTCATTTTCCAATAGCATAAAATTTTCCAAGTACCGCTTTCTTTTGAAATTCATAGAACTCACGCTTTGTCAAAAAGGAAATTATATGCAAACCCCAACCTTACTATCACTCGAGCTGCAACCACATAAATAACTACTTATTAGTTCAAAATTTAATTTCCGACATAAACTCGTATGGTAAGGAAATTTAATCATTTAATTTTGACAAATCACATCATGCTCACTTTAACAAGTCAAATTGAAACACCTAAAATGTCAAAACTTCAAGTTATGCAATCTTAATCGAGATAATGAGAATATAACATTACACATCATTTCATTTTAGCATACTAACTTCAAACAATTAAGCACAAGTCAACTTAAATTTCTATACATCACAAAGAATAATCAACCTATAGTAGAAATGTCAATCAAGTGCAATAATATTCAACACGCAATCCTTCAAATATTGTCCAAAGGTATAACTTACCAAGGTTAGGTCATATAAAAGTACCTTCAATATTCTAACAAGCTAATCAAGCAATCACCAAATTAAAATTAGTGCATGCATCCAAAGTTAATAAATACCATGAGTTATTGTCGCTTCTTTCATTGGTGATGAGTTATTGGGGTGATCTGGCCCTCCTACTCACGCAACCAATTAGTTAAGGTCACAAAACTACTTCCATTCAACTTTATAACTACCACATTAAAAGACTTTTAACGCACTCCAGAGTGCGGTAAGGCGCTGCCACGACTTTCACTCCTTTGACGTCGTTAGAACTCTTTTAATCACACATATCCGAATGATACAGCATAACCGCCACAAGCGTACCAAAATCAATGCTACAACCAACAAGCCATACGCTTCAATCACTCATACCTCAATAAATCAATATAACTTTCAATCGCCATCCAACAAATAAGTCACAAGGCATGTCAATGGGAGAACAAACCAACAAAGGTAATAAAGAATAAAACAAAGAACATAATTATGATTTTAGAACGAGTACCAAGACTCGAGGGTAACAGACTCAACAACTTGGCCTGATTGCATCGAATCGCCTCGATATACCACTAATGTAACACCCTTTCTATTTACTACTATTTAGTCAATTTTAAAATCGTAGTTTTCAAAATTCCACGCACCTCAAAGAGAGTGCTACATTTCTTCAAAACATAAAACGCATTTAATTAAATTTTCATAAAACAACTCAGGCGTGATACATAGCACGCCAAAATGGGGCTAACCTCAAAACACTTATTTGGTTATTTACAACATCCTCGATTATAAATCACCAAAGACAAACAGAACATCGACTCGCCTCAAAGTATTTAATACAACATCCTATATCGATCAATACATCAAAATAAATTACTAAATATTTAAGATTTCCCGCCCCCTGCTACATATCGAGCATGACCATCACTAGACTACTTCATTTGCTATCACCGCAGTTGCCGTACATACTAAGCAACACGACGCAAAGAGGGTGAGTCTCTTTACATAAATAATAGCAAATAGGATAAACATTATATTAGGGAAGGCAACTAACGTGAAATCACATTTAGCATCTAGCATTAAGTATGGCACATCAACTCACAATCATCATCAAGGCAACATCAAACATATGAATGTATGCATGAGTGCAAGTATGCATGTGGATCCATCATCATCGCAATAAGCCTCGAGGGCACACACCGCTTTGGCCAAGCCACACATCGCTTTGGCCAAGCCCACACATCGCTTGGCCAAGCCCACACATCGCTTTGGGTCAAGCCTACATCTTCGCCGAATATGCATGATTTATGTGACCCCATGACAATGCACCACAACACAATATATCTACCACAACAATCATTAACTCATCACTTTTCACTTCGCAACTCAACTCCAATCACAATATTAGCCTCGAGGGCACTCACCGCTTTGGCCAAAGTCTACACACCGCTTAATCATCACCGCAATACAACACACCTCATTATTGGACTAAATGTCCCACCAAGGACCAACTTGCCATACGAGGACCAAAATAGTATTTTTAAGGACTAAAAAGGTTCAAAGGATCAAAATAGCATTTTTGAAGACTAAAAGTGTTCAAAGAACCAAAATCACATTTTTGGGGACTAAAAGTGTTCAAAGAACTAAAACCACATTTTTGAGGACTAAAAAGTGAACAAGGACCAAAACCAAATTTTTCCCACACAGCACCACCAAACCATTTCTTTTAAACAACTCATCAACACCCAATAGTCACCATACTCAATTCCAATTGATTTTAATTGAACTCCTTACACAATTATCACATTATACCAATTAATCCCACATTACATAAACTCCCATTTAACACTTAACCACCCATTTAACTCAACAACACCTAAACACCCATTTAATTCAACCACACCTAAACACCCATTTAATTCAACAACACCCAAACACCCATTTATTCCACAACACATGAACACCCATTTATTCAATCAACACATAAACACTCCTTTATTCAACAACACATAAACACTCATTTATTCAACAACACATAAAACCATCATTTAATTCAAACAACTCATCAATAATCAATTAATTCAAACAATCACATAAACACCAATTTATTACCCTAAACACCTAACCCACACATAATCACTAATCCTACAAACTATTATGTATGAAAGAAAGCCCTTACCTCAAAATTGAAGAACCTAAGTAGCCTCTCTCCTTCAAAAACACAAGAACCACCAAAATGGATGCTCCACCACTTGAGCTTCAAACCGACATCAAGTGTGCTCCTATAGCAAGTCGATGAGGACAAATCACTTAATTCCCGAGCGTGACTTAATTCTAACGTAACAATATTTGATCGGGATGCATCAAGCATGTATCAACAACAACGATAATCAAGAATCATATAATCAAAATATTAAATTGTACTGCACTTATCTTATTATATATATATATATATATATATATATATATATATATAATACATTTATTTTCTTCAAATATAGTTTCTTTCCAAAGATAACCATAAAATTTGGCTACTCCATGCTGAACAGATTGTAAAACTAAGTGTCATAATCATTATAATAACAATAAATTAGTTTTGAAACAATCCCCAAAACATTATTTTAATGAAAAAGTTCTAGCATGATTGTGATTATCATACTGGATGAAGCAATGAGCTAGGTGTTATTTGCTCCAAATTAATACCGCGTGAGTCCTAAGGAAAGTTGCAACAAAGATGTAGAGTCCTCTTAAGGCTATAGCATCATACACATGAGAGGAAGAGACTTGAGGGTTTTTTTTGTGGTTAGGATCGCGAATACACGAGCAGACGGAACCACGATTGAAGGAACAGAGGTCGGATTCGGATCGCCATGGATTTCGTGGAAAGTCAAGTTTTTGAGGTTGGTCGTAGCTTGTAGATGAAGAACGCATGAAGGAAGTTGCTTGGTAGGGTTTTGCCGGTTTATGCGTGTCATGCTAAGGTGAAGAAGAAGCTTGGGCAATCGGGCCTAGCTGCACACACATGGGCTGAAGTTAAATGTGCGCATGGGTGCATTTATCAAAGCCAAGGGGTGTGTGCAAGTAAAATGACCTAGAGTTCATTTTAATTTAAAACTCAACTTCACTACAACTACTATTTTAACACCTTAATGGCCCAAGATAATTTTCAAAATCAATAACATCTAAAATAACAACATTTTATAAAATGAGGTAGTCAACTAAAATAATAATATCCCAATTACAAATATTCTATAAGTCAAATAATTAGATAATAAAACCATATATTACTAATTGAAAATATGGTTTACATTATCATCTTAATATATATATATATATACATCAAGTAATTCAAGCACACCAAAATATATAAATTTATTTAAAGTAATACTAAGTCATACTTACTAAGAAGCACAATATATCGCAAGGCTGCTATTATATTCATGCATAAACAAAAACGTGCTAACAGAAAAATCGGGTGTTACAGAGGTTTCTACAATTCTCGCCTCGACCGGGCCGGCCGCATGATCAATTGTTGGACGGCCGCAACACCGGCCCTGGTCGCCCGCACCGATTGCTCCCGCGCAGGTTGCCCGTGATTCATGAACAAGATTCGCACACCCTCCGGGTCCGCCGAGGGCAGCGCTTCGCCTGCAGGGTTTGAGTCGTGATGATGCCCGCGAACGGGCCGTTTTTGGCGCGCGCATTATGAAGGTAGATAGCGCCAAGCTTCCCACCGCGGTCGCCAATTGATTGTACCGACCAACAGAGATTAAGTCGCCGCCGGGCCGCCTCGCTGGCTTGGCCATCGCGGGAGAGGTCTCGACCGGTCTTGAATGCCTCGTGGTACTCGCAAAGCACACTCTCCGACGCCTAGTCGCTGGTGTTCAACCCGTGGTCACAACGTATGATTTCGCACTGCCACAAATGAGTGTGGTATATATATCGTTGGAAGCGCGAGGCGCCTCGCCGTTAGCTGCATCTTATGAGCATGTAACACCCCTTCTATTTAACTACTAATTAATTAATAAAATCGTAGTTTTCAAAAACTTTTCACACAATTGAAAGCGAAGTGTCACATTTACTTCCAAACGAGCTAACATCAAATACATGCTCACATAGATAAAGTCAATGATACATAGCACATAAGGTTGAGACGAGCCCTCAAATACACCTGCCTCAAGACATCACAACCATAATGAATATCTCGCAATGAATATCTCAAAATAATAATATTAACTCTTTTAAATCCCAAAGTAAAGAGTGAAACAACATCAAGTCAATAAACATAAACTACTACGCCCTATGCATACGTGACGTAGCATGACTCTACTGCATCAAAAAGAAGGTAGAAGAACCTTCACTCGCTTATCACCGCACGTCACGACATGAGAAGCAACATAAAAGCAAAGAGGGTGAGTCTCTTTACATAAATAATATCCAATAGATAAGCATTATATTAGTGGAAGGTAAACTAGAAGCACCAAATCACGACAATTATCAATATACATCAACCAATTCACAATCGCTAAGAAACACCATCAAATGCATGATTAATGCATGTAATGCAACCTAAACTCCACGCCATGCATGGATCCATCACCCAAAATAAGCCTCGAGGCACTCCCAATCACTACCGAAGCCTCATCACCCAAATAAATGCACATGGTTTATGAGACGCAATGAACAATGCATCAATCACAACCAATTCACACCATACTCACCACATATTTAATAGACTCCCATTGTCATTAATTAATTCACCATCACCCAAATAAGCCTTTATGCACTCCCAATAATTTACAATTGTCATTAATTAATTCACCATCACCCAAATAAGCTTTATGGCACTCCCAATAATTTACAATAAGGCCGAAGCCTACTCACCCATAATTACTTTCATCATTAAATACATCTGATAGGCCGCAAGTGCACGGTTTCTATCTCGTAGTAAAAATGTATCGATCCACAGGGAGTTAAGCAATTACCAATCTAATTTTTAGTTTTGATTAATAAAGGAATAATTTTTAGAAGAAGGAATGATTGTTGGTTTTAAATTTAGAATTATAAACGCCCTAGGATCGTGGTTTCATCTCAATGATAGAAACATTTCACAACCCCTCATCCATTCCCTATTTTATATAAAATTGTATTTCTAAGGATGAGACATTCAATGGTAACTCAAGTTTCCTTTCGTAATACAAGAGTGTGTCTTGAACCAATAATCAAAACCTATTCTCATGGTTGATTATTGCCAAGACCCCTTAAGTACAAGTCTTTATCCCAAGCGGTCCCAAAACTATTCTCATGTTTTGTTTCCTTGTTTAATCACATAGTTCTAATATCAAAACTTCTCCTTTCTGTGATTTGGAATAAGACTTTAAAATCAATGGGATTAAATTAGAATATAACTTTAACAAAATAGAGTTTAGATTTGGGATTGTTTATGGCCTATCATTGGATTAGTCCCACAATCCCAAGACTAAAAGGAGTCTACTCACTCATGCTCATAGTAGACAAAAACTTAGAAAGAGAAGAAGGAGACATAAAAGATAATCAACAAGAAGATAAATGACTGAAGTGTAAATTATGGAATTGTAAATGACGGAATGTAAAGTGCGTAAAATAAAGGTGCTGGAAAATAAGGACAGAAAGTAAAGTTGCAAGAATTATAAAGAACAAGAACTTAGAATGAGGAAAGTAAATTGCATAATATCTTAGAAATAAACTTTGAGTAAGGATTACAATAGCCTAAGATGTCCCAAGCACTGTAATTTCGCAGGCTTTATATAGCCAAAGAGAAGAGACAAGTCACTTAAGACAATTTACAAGCCATTAAAGAGCAAATCAGAACATCTTTTGAATTGATGCACACGCACGGTCGTAGCAAATCCAAAGACGGTCGTGCAACCATCGTAGACTTTCAACAGAAAGGAAGAAAGTTCAAGACGGTCGTGTTAAATCCAAAGACGGTCGTGGCAACTATCAGTAGAAACAATTTTGCTTGCCTTTTCTTATATTTTTCACTTCTTTGTTTCTCTTTTGACTTGAAACTTTGTTTTTGCTCTTTTAAGCTTAAATCCTTCATTTTCCTCAAAGATAGACCTGAAATTAAAACAAACAAAAGGTAGTAAAATAGCTCTAGAATTGAACTAAAATACCAAACAACTTACTTAAAATAAGTACTAAAAAGACAACTAAAATGGACTTATCAAACTCCCCATGCTTAAATCCTTGCTTGTCCTCAAGCAAAACATTACAATTTATTTGGCAAATTCTTGAATGAAAATTATCTACTTAGCACATGAACTAGAAATGATCTGGTGGTATCCAACAATATTTTTCTTCTCAAACTTTATGACACTTTTCTATTGAGCTTTATGTGCAGCAGAAGATCGGTTTTGTGGTACTAGAAATGCAAGTTAGATATCAACACCAAATTCCCTAGCACTTTTGCTTGGGTCATCCACTTATATGCAAACAATGCAATTGCCTACACTTGGTCTCAAAGGAGTGTCTCTTTTCCCAAAGAGCCAATCTGGCCTCAAAAGGGTACTCAAAGTATTTCCCTAGTAACCTATGACCTCAAAGGGATGTTGGGCTAAATTGCTTAAATTCTTTTCTTTTCTTTTCTTTTTCATTTTTTTTTCAATTTCTTTCCATTTTATTGCTCTTTTTAAGTAGCCCAACTCGACATTTCTCCAAAGAACCAAAATGCAGTAGTTGTCACCAAGTGGAACTAAGTGGCTATTTTTTCAATCTTTCTTAAACATCCTAGTACTTAAACTATCTAAGTAAGTGCGTGTGTGAACTCGACAATAAGTATCAAGAAGCATATCTAATAGTTGAACACCAAATGTAACATTCAAATTGCTAAAAATCAAAAATTTATCACGTAAATGCCATAAAAATACTTCAAAGTTTCACAAGGATTTATCACATAAGAGGAGAAGATGACTCAACTACCAAATGAAGAAGAAGAAAAGACTAAAGTCACCCCCATGCTTGGACTAGACATTGTCCTCAATGTATAAAAATAAGAAAAGCACATGAGAAGGGTAAAGAAAGCTCACATGGCCTCGGCCGAGGTGGCGTGTGGTGGTCAAGGTTGAATTTGTCCAAGCAGTTGCTTGCATCATTGTTGCTAGATTTCCCATTTCTTGATTTTGGGCCACCGCTCTTCTTTGATAGCACGCAAGTCACCGCATGTCCGGTCTGCTCTCTCTCGATATATCGCATTCCACCCTTGTCTTACTTGCTCACCTCAACCCTTGGCCACACCAATCTTGCAAAACATATTAGAAGGAGATGGACGGCCTCCCACTTGTGGGCTGCTTGTTCTCATTCCTTTGGTGTGCTTCTCACTGGTTGGGTGTCCTCGCTTACGTAACCAAATAACCAATTCCTACGCCTCGACATCCGTTTTTTTCGACGGGCAACATAATGGATTTTTCCATATTAATCGCCAGCAAGTACTCTCTTTTTTCTTCAAGTTTATTGGTTTAATCATGAACATGCCGGGTACACAATTCAAGGTCAACCAATCTATTGCCGCATATGTGTACCAAATCATCAAGATAAGAATCAAGTCCCAAATGCCGAGCTATCCAAGTAACCACACCCCAATCACAATTAGACCTTTTCACTTCAATTTATATCACCTAACAAGCTAATCAAATAGTACCCAATGTTTACAATACTGATTGTGTACCATTGCCCATAAAATGAATAATTCGCCATCCTCACCTTACCGCCTCACCTCTACCAAACAGGTGCACGCTATTACCCCTTTTGCACATACCTAACACCGGATTGTGAATTTTAGTGGCCTAGGCATGGTTTGAGACATAATTCCCCGCCCCTCGTAATTTCTCTCCAAAACCTTAGGATCAAACCCCACCGCCTATTAGCAGTGGTTCTTAGCATCATGAACAATTTCAACATTCTCAAAATTCAACAACTCACAAAAATTTGCCGAGTAAAATCATAATCCACATTGAAAAGTCCAATGATATGGTATGCTTTGGATTTAAGACATTGATTTTGTCCTCATGAAAATTTAGTGAACTCGAGAAATTCCAAAGTAATACTTGATAAGTGTAACAAGGAGTACTCATAAAATCATTCAAATTTATATTATCCAACAACATTTTCACATTGTCATCTAACCCTAGGGGTTCAATGAGTCAAAATCAAAGATACCTTGTAGCCACAATGTTTCTTTTGGAGAGTATTTCAAACCTTGCCTCTTGTTTGTTATCCTGAAGGCGATCCCAAAGGGATTGTTGGAAGAGGGTCTGGAGCAGCAGCCGCTTTTTCTTTTCCTAGCAGTGAAAGGGGCAGGAACATGTGTACTCCTTGATTTTTTTGGACCCATTTTCGAATTTTAGGGATGGAAGTTTAGGATTTTTGGAAAATTTGGGTGTTGGTTGAAAGTTGAGGGAAATTCGAATTTGATGGGTGGGTTTTGTGTTTTGGGTAGTGGGTATGGAGGTTTTGTGGTGTGGGTAGTGGTTATGGAGGTTTTGTGGTGTGGGTAGTGGGTATTTCTAATTTTGGGTATTTGGGGAAAATTGGGATTTTGGTGAAGATCAATGGGTTTAATGATTGGGTTTTGTTGTATTGGTCATGGGTAAATGATTTTGGGTCATTTTGATGAAGGTTTGAATGATTTTGATGAAGGTTTGAAGGTTTGGTTATGGTGGGTGGTGAGAGGTCAAGAAGAAGAAGTGAAGAGTGTGGTCGCTCAAGTTCAAATTAGGGTTTTGGAGGAAGTTTGGGTTCGTGACGATCGGGCCGTGTTCGCACGTCGTGGCAAGCATCAGTACTACATTCAAATATGCATATCAAAGATAACCAGCATATGGCACGGACCGCGTACATTTATTCGCGACGGTCGCAACCATCGTACTCCTTTCACGTTACGCTTAATTAGCGCAGTCACGCACTTGATCAGTGCGCGCGCACGGTCAGGCAACAATCAGTAATTTCTTTTTTTTTTTTTTTTTGAGGAAAGTAAAATAAAATGTACCGCAAAACAAAAGAAATGAAAATGTCAACCGTGGGTTGCTCTCCCACGCAGCCGCTTTTTAACGTCACTAGCTTGATTGCTAAAAGGACCTTTTTGCTCAAATTGGATTATGAAGGACCAAAGCGTTCCCTTCTCAATATTTTCACCCACATTATAAATCTTTAGCCTTTCGCCATTGACCTTGAATGGTCCTCTTTTCACTCCAAATTTCAATCGCACCAAAGGGGAATACCCTAAGGATTTTAAAAGGACCGACCATCTTGATCAGAATCTTTCTCGAAACAATTTTAATCTTGAAGTCAAGAGCAACACAGATCACCGCGAATTCTCTCGCGGGTGATACGCTTTATCATGCCATTTTTTTGTTCTTTCTTTATAAATCCTAGCATTCTCATAAGCGCCCATCCTTAGCTCTTCCAACTCATTCAGCTTGAAGTTTCCTTTATCTCCCGCAAGACTCATGTCTAAGTTGAGAGTTTTGATTGCCCAATAAGCTTTGTGCTCCACCAACCTAAGATGACAAGACTTCCCATAAACCGCTTTAAAAGGAGTCATTCCGACGAAGGAGTCTTGTATGTCAGTCCTAAGAAGCCTGCAGAGCATCATCAAGCTTGATCGACCAATCTTTTCTAGAGGTAGAAACAGCTTTTTCTAAAATTGACTCGATTTCTATTTGACACCTCAACTTGGCCACTAGTTCGAGGGTGATACGGTGTTGCAACTTTATGTTTGACTCGAATTTTTGTAAAACTTTTCAAATTGTTTTGAAATGAAATGGGATCCTCCATCACTTATGACCACTGGGACCCCAAATCTTGGTAAAATTATCTTTTGAAAAGCTTTATAACTACTTGTGCATCATTAGTTGGAGAAGCAATGGCTTCGATCCATTTAGACACATAGTCGCATCGCAACAAGAATATATTGATTTCCGAAAGAAGATGGAAATGGTCCCATAAAATCAACTCCCGCACGCTTAAAAATTTCAACTTCTGCACGTTGTTTAGTGGGCATTTCATTTCTTTTTTGAAATGCTCCCAAGGCATGCTGACACCGGTCACATTGAGATACAAAACGATGCACATCTTTAAAAAGAGATGGCCACCAATAACTGTAATGAAGAATTTTAAAAGTTTTCGAGAATCGCGTGGCTACCATAAGATGAAGAATGACAAAATCCTAAAATGTTACTTACCTCGCCCTCCCGGATGCATCTTCTAAAATACCATCCGACCCTCTTTGAAGAGATAAGTGGTCATCCCAAAGAGTAGTGCTTGATATCATGGAAGAATTTCTTCTTCTCCCCGGTAGTTCAACCGAGGCAAGACTCAACTGCAAGGTAATTTACAAAATCAGATACCAAGGTGCTTCACTTGCACCAAGGAGAATAAATTGATCATCCGTAAATGAATCATCGTTGGTACCATTCTCGTTATTCTCTTGCAACCTTGACAAGTGATCACCACAACATTTTCAATGCCTTTTTATCTCTTATCTCCGTGTCAAATTCTTGGAGGAGCAAAACCCATCTGATCAATCTCTTGGCAGCATTTTTTATTCAACAAATATTTTATTGCCGAAGTGATCGTAATAGATGATGATTTTGGACCCCACCAAGTATTGCTTAATTTATCAACAGATAGACTATCACAGTGCCAAGGGCAAACATTCTGCTTTTGAATGATAACAAATTACAAGTTACTAATAATTTACTTGAGGTAAAGCGCAGAAAATATAAGAGCGCAGTATGATGAACAAGAGAGCTTTGAAGCTAACTCAAAGTCAGTAGAAGCTCTGATTTAAAAGTCGCTCAAGCATTGAAGACTTATATCGCTTTTATGTAGGACTCATGTAAGATCAGATACCCAAGTCTTATAACATTCGTAGTTGAGAGGTGATGATTAAAAATAAAATTGTTTTAGAAAATGTTTTCTATAAAATCATGATTTATTAGATTAGACACAAGTTGTTGTTAAAGAAAAGTTTTGAATCATGATTTGTTGTTTTTTTATAAAGAAACTTGATTCATAGCTTAATGTTTTAAAAGAATTTGTTTTTGAAGTAAAGAATGATTCTTGATTTGGTAAATTAAGCTAGAAATCGATTTCCACTTATTTCTAAAGCCAAAAATCGATTTCTCTTGCTTTTTAAAGTCAAGAATCGATTTCCTCTTCCTTGGAAGCAAGAAATCGATTTGCCACTTCTTAATTGGTTTTGAAAGAGTTTGTTTTGGAAAGAAAGTAATCGATTGATGACTTTGTGTATTTGAAGAGCCAAATCGATTTCCTCTTGCTTTTCAAGCTAGAAATCGATTTCCCCCTTGTTTAAAGGCTAGAAATCGATTTCCCTGTAAGTCTAAATCCAACAATCGATTCATAGCTTGCTTGTTTTTAAAAGAACTTGTTTTGGAAAGAAAACAATCGATTGATGACCTTGTGTTATTAAAGAAGCAAATCGATTATTGACTCCTTTTCTAGAGCTAGAAATCGATTGGGGCTTCCTCCTTAAAGAGGAAAATCGATTTCTTGCCGCTTCTTTTAAGAAAACAATCGATTTGTTACTTATGTTTTATACGCAATCAATCGATTTCTCACTTATAACAATAAAGCAGCAGATTTGTTTCAACTGGTCATATTTTTTCAATCCCTATAAATAGGACATAGGGTTTTCACGATAAAAAGACACAACCCACATATCAAAAAAGAAAAGAAAAGAACGAGAACTCTCACAATAACATTCATCTTTTTACGCTCTTCATCTAGTGGTTTCAAATCTCTCATCTCTCTCAACTACATATTGTTATATTGCTTGGAGTGATTGATCCTAGTTTATACTTGTAATCTTTTATACTTATTGGTTGTTGTGAAACTCGAAGCTTTCTGGGTAGTTCAATCTGGGGGAGATTGAATTGTAGCTAAATCCTTAGCTGGAGCTTGGGTTCTCAATTTGGGGAAAATTGAGATTGGTGTGGTAGCTATAGGAAGTTGCTTGCTTTGTAAGACATTGCAGTATATCTTCTCATATAGTGGTGATTACCAAAGTCCAAAGGTTGCAAAGCCGGAGGCCGAGGAGTAGGCTTTATCCCGAACCTCGCTAAAATCACTGTGTACTTCTTTCCCTTATCTTTACTTTGCATTTTCTTTATAATTGTTAATCACATTGTAGTTGATATTATCACGCTTAAACTTCAATATCACCGAATTGTTTCGCCATTGTTATAGCTTGCTTAGGTGTTGCATATAGTTTAAATCTTATTTTCCGCATGTGATTTTAACTTGCATCGTTAATATTTCAAAAATAAAAAGATTTCATTTTTAAAATATAACCTTATTCACCCCTCTAAGGTTATCATATAGTCCAACAACCGCCAATAATTCTTTTTCTCGTTGTGGCATAATTAACTTGTGCTTCATCCAAGGTTCTACTAGCATAAGAGATAGCATGCATCTTTTTATCCTTCTTTGACCAAGAACCGCCCAATCGCATAGTCACTTGCATCGCACATTATTTCGAATGGAAGATTCCAATCGGGTGGTTGCATAATCGGGGCAAAGTGGTCAAAGCCTTTTTCAACCTCGCAGCACGCTTCTAAACAAAGATCATCAAAACAAAAGTCTGATCCTTAAGGAGCAAGCTTGTCAATGGCTTAGTAATCTTGGAAAATCCTTTATAAACCTGGGCGTAAAACCCGCATGACCCAAGAAACTTCTTACCTCTTTGACCAAGTAGAGGTGACATTTTTTCAATGATTTCAATTTTTGCTTTGTCAACCTCAATACCTCGCTCGAAACTAAGTGTCCTAGAACAATTACCTCTCTCACCATAAAGTGACACTTCTCCCAATTTAAAACAAGATTCACTTTCTCACACCTCTCCGTAACTTTTTCTAGGTTAGCCGCGACAATTATCAAAACTTGACCCATGAATGTAAAAAAATCGCCCATAAAACTTCCATAATATTTTCAACAAAATCGTAAAAGATGGACATCATACAACGTTGAAAAGTAGCAGGAGCATTGCAAAGACCAAAAGGCATCCTTCTATAGGCATAAGTGCCATAAGGACATGTGAAAGTTGTTTTTCTGGTCGCTAGGATGAATAGGAATTTGGAAAATCCGTATCACCCATCCAAATAGCAAAAATGCGAATGCTTAGCTAGCCTTTCTAACATTTGATCTATGAAGGGGAGGGGAAAGTGATCTTTACGGGTTGCTTTATTAAGCTTCCTATAATCGATACACATTCTCCACCCCAGAATCGCCCTAGTTGCAATGGATTCATTTTTTTCATTTTTGACAACCGTTAGGCCTCCTTTCTTAGGAACTACTTGAACCTGACTAACCCATTTGCTATCGTAAATCGGGTAAATTACCCCAAAGATCAAGGAGTTTGAGAACTTCTTTTTCACAACTTCTTTCATATTAGGATTTAATCTCCTTTGATTCTCAATGGAGGGTTTATAGTCCTCTTCAAGTAGTATCCTATGCATACAAATTGAGGATTGATTCCCTTAATATCCTCAATTGTATACCCTATAGCTTTAGGATATTTCTTGAGAATATCAAGTAATTTATTTGTTTCCACCTCATTTAAATTTGCATTGACAATTACAGAAAAGTAGAGTCTAAACCAAGAAATTCATACCTTAGAGATGATGGAAGAGGCTTTAGCTCCACCTTGGAGCTCCTTTTGGAAGAAGACTGTAATTTTCCTCAACCAAATCTTCAATGCTCAAGTCTTTTATAGGAGGATTTTCATCCAAAGAATTTGGCGAGACTTGGGCTTCTCCAAATTAACTCAGACTGCATTGTTTACTAAACATACTTCCAAACCATCGCATGAAGATGATGCTAAAGAGCACTCTTTCACACAATGGTCAACAATATCAATCATACAACAAGAGTCCCGAATGGAAGGACTCTTCATTAGATTAGCAAACTCAAACTCTATCTTTTCTTCACCTACATTGAAAGCCAACTTACCATGCTTGACATCAATTATGGCTCCTGCAAAGAGCTTAAAAGGTCTCCCAAAAGAATTGGAACTTGGGAGTCCTCTTCCATTTCCATCACAACAAAATCACCGTATAAAAATTTGTCCTACCTTGATAGAATATCCTCAAGAATCCCAACCGGATGTTTAAGTGGAATGGTCACCAATTGTAAGGTCATATTGGTAGGTTTCAACTCTCCTATGCCTAACCTCTCACAAAGGGATAATGGCATCAAGCTCACACCCTAGATCACACATAGCTCTCTCAATGGTTTCACTTCCAATGACACAAGTGGATGGAAAAGTCGCAGATCTTTAAGCTTTGGAGGCGCTTTATTTTGAATAATAGCACTACATTCTTCGCTAGAGCTACTGCCTCATTGTCATCTATCTTTCTTTTCTTAGATAAAATTTCTTTCAAAAACTTTGCATAAGATGGCATTTGAGACAGAGCATCCAGTAAAAGGGATGTTAATGTAGAGCTTTTTTAACAAATCAACAAACTTTTTAAACCGCTTCATCCAGCCTTTGATTTGGCAAACCTTTGTGGGAATGGAATTTTAGGCTTGTATGGTGGTGGTGGAACATAGGGTGTTTCTTTTCTTTCTCTATCTCAACCTCAACCCCTCATTTTGTGGTTCCTCCTCACTCACATGTTCTCATTAGTCCCTTTGGTTCCTCTAATTTTTTTCCACTCCTAAGTGGAAATAAGATTTAATCGGGCTTTAGGATTTGTTCTCGGCTGCCCTGGAAATATTCCAGAGGTTTTAGAGGATGAAGCAACTTGTTGAGCTACTTGAGAAATTTGAGTTTCCAACATTTTGTTGTGAGTAGAGATGGAGTCCACTTTTGATGTCAATTTTATGAGAGTGTCATTCAAAAATCCATTTTGGTTTTTAAACTCTTCGCTTTGCTTTGTTTGTGTTATCACAAAATTTTCTAATAAAGTTTCCAAATTGATTTTTGAGGAGCTCTCTCGATTATTTTGAAAACCGTGTGGTGTTCTTTGGCTGTTGAAAAGAGGGATTGGCCGGAGGATTTTTATAAGAAAAATTTGGATGATTCCTCCATCCGTAATTATAAGTATTTGAAAAAGGATCCCTTTTGAGCATAATTAGCTTGCTCGTAACCATTAGCAGACACCCCTAGCCGGGCATTCAACACTAGTGTGGCCAACTACACCACAAATTTCACAAGTGGGGTACAGTATAGAAGTAGAAGAAGGTGAGACAAAGATCGACATTTAATTTTTCAAATTTTTGAATAGTAAGCGCCCACCTTAGAATTTAAATGGTCAAGGGCGTAAATTTCATACTTATCCGGCTCTTTCTTTCGATGGAACTCGAGCAAAGGATGCAGCTCTCTCACTTGTCCATTGATAGTGATTTCGAGCCATGTCCTCGATCAAAGCATACGCTTTCTTCAATATTCTTGTTCATCAAAGCTCCACTGCAAATGCATCAATAATCATTTTTGTGGTATACAATGCATCATTATAAAAAGTGTGGATGATCAACCATTTCTCTAATCCATGATGAGGGCAAAGCCTTAGCATTTCTTTGAAACGCTCCCATGCATCATAAAGAGACTCCCATCATTCCGAGTGAATCGTAATTTGATTCCTCGGCTGAGAGCAGCTTTTGCTTGGGGAAATAATTTAGCAAGGAATGCTTGCTTTAGTTGATCCCAAGTTGTGACAGATTCATTAGGTTACGAGTGAAACTAAGCTCGCTTTGTCCCTTAATGAAAAAGGGAAAAGTTTTAGCCTTATAGCTTCGTGAGTCACTCCATTCAATTTCAGAGTGCCACAATATTCAAGAAAATTGAGAGATGGAGATTTGGGTCATCAATAGCGTAACTCGAAAATTGGTTCTACTGACCATAGAAAGTAAAGATGGTTTAATTTCAAAATTATTAGCATCAACACTGGATGCACAATAACAAAGATGTGGCTCGCCAGAGGCGTTATGCACTCTTTGAGAGCACGATTTGCATTAGCTGCCATTTCTTGGTTATTGCGCAATTCTCTTCTTCTTCTATGAAAATATCTCTCAATTTCGTGAATTGGTTGAACAATTTCACCAAGACTAAGAGTTCTTCGCATTCAAGAAAAAGAGAATTCAGAAAGTTTTAAAAAGAAAACAAAAATTCGGTCTAAACTGCATAAAAAAGTTGATTAATATCACTAACTCCCAAGAACGGCGCCAAAAAACTTGATAGGCCGTAAGTGCACGCTTTCTATCTCGTAGTAAAATGTATCGATCCACAGGGAGTTAAGCAATTACCAATCTAATTTTTAGTTTTGATTAGCTGAAAGGAATAATTTTTAGAAGAAGGAATGATTGTTGGTCTTAAATTCGTAATTATAAAACGCCCTAGGATTGTGGTTTCATCTCAATGATAGAAACATTTCACAACCCCTCATCCATTCCCTATTTTATATAAAATTGTATTTCTAAGGATGAGACATTCAATGGTAACTCAAGTTTCCTTTCAAAATACAAGAGTGTGTCTTGAACCAATAATCAAAACCTATTCTCATGGTTGATTATTGCCAAGACCCCTTAAGTACAAGTCTTTATCCCAAGGGTCCCAAAACTATTCTCATGTTTTGTTTCCTTGTTTAATCCCATAGTTCTAATATCAAAACTTCTCCTTTCTGCACTTCCGCTTGATATTTGGAATAAGACTTTAAAATCAATGGGATTAAATTAGAATATAACTTTAACAAAATAGAGTTTAGACTTGGGATTGTTTATGGGCCTATCATTGGATTAGTCCCACAATCCCAAGACTAAAAGGAGTCTACTCACTCATGCTCATAGTAGACAAAAACTTAGAAAGAGAAGAAGGAGACATAAAAGATAATCAACAAGAAGATAAATGACGGAAGTGTAAATTCATGGAATTGTAAATGACGGAATGTAAAGTGCAGAAAATAAAGGTGCTGGAAAATAAGGACAGAAAGTAAAGTTGCAAGAATTATAAAGAACAAGAACTTAGAATGAGGAAAGTAAATTGCATAATATCTTAGAAATAAACTTTGAGTAGTGATTACAATAGCCTAAGATGTCCCAAGCACTCGCAATTTCGTGTTTTATATAGCCAAAGAGAAGAGACAAGTCACTTAAGACAATTTATAAGCCATTAAAGAGCAAATCAGAACATCTTTGAATTGATGCAATGCACTGTCGTGCCAAATCCAAAGACGGTCGTGCCAAATCCAAAGAGACGGTCGTCGGCAACTATCGTGTAGAAAATACTTTGCTTGCCTTTTCTTATATTTTTCAGCTCTTTGTTTCTCTTTTTGACTTGAAACTTTGTTTTTGCTCTTTTTAAGCTTAAATCCTTCATTTTCCTCAAAGATAGACCTGAAATTAAAACAAACAAAAGGTAGTAAAATAGCTCTAGAATTGAACTAAAATACCAAACAACTTACTTAAAATAAGTACTAAAATGACAACTAAAAATGGACTTATCAACATCACCCATTAACACACCCTTAATTATAGCTCTAAGGCTAGCAATTAATCTCTCAGTTATACCGACACCAATTAAATAGAATATTTTGAGTTCAAGAACACGGCAGCCTCTTCCCCTGGCGCCCACGTATCATGAGACCAAAATGGACGCGATACAACACTTAGCAACACCTAGACAACATTCAAGAAGATTTGACAAAGACTTAGACAATATTCAAGAAAGATTTGACAAAGACTTAGACACACACACAAAGACTTAGACAAAGACTTAGACAATATTCAGCAAAGATTTGACAAAGACTTAGACACACACATCAAAGACTTAGACAAGACGCCAGCGCAAGTGGTCGCCACATTTGGCGCCCCTACGCGACACAACACACAACCATGTGCACCTAGGCGCAAGGGGCTGCCACATTTGGCGCCCCTACGCCATGCCACCACCCACACAACCACACCAACACACCTAAACAACACCAAGTGGCACAATGCCTCAATTCCCAATCTCCACACCAATTCACCTATACACATAAACAACACAAGAATGGCACAATGCTTCAAACTCCCAATTCAACATCAATTCACCCACACACATAAACAACACCATAGTGCATATCAAGTCCATTTCAACAACAAACAACTTAATTTATCAAATTGAGTTCAAATTCATTTTTGGGCAATTTATCCAACATCTTACAATCATCACAATTTCATATTCAACCACATTGTAACAATACACCAAACACCATGCCTACATAGTTCATATCAAGCTCATTTTCAACAACAACATCATGGGTTCATCAAATTTAATTCAACACAACACCAATTAATTCAAACAACACATAATCAATCAATTAATTATCCTAAAACCTAACCCACACACAATACTCATCATATAACCTATTATGAATGAAAGAGAGCCCCCTAACCTTAGGAATTGAAGAAATACTAGTACCATCTCCTTCACAACTTCAAGAACCACCAAAAATAGCCACTCACTAACTTTGAGCTTCAAACCCCCTTCCATGGCAAAACGAAAATGAGAAGGAATGGGTGGGTGAAACTTGTACTAATAGAAAGAGCAAGAAAAATGAGGAAGAATGGGACCAAAACCCACTTACTACAAGCCAAGGTGAAGAAATGCTCTTCCTCTCCTCCTCTCCAAAGCAGTCGTCGGCCTCCCTCTCTATCCTCCTCCTCCTTTCTTTTCTTTTCCTTCAAAATGGAGAGAAACCCTATACCCTAAGTTAATTTCCTTGAATATGGGCCTACTAATGGTCCATGGGCCCTTTATTTGCACCTCCTAGTTACTTAAACACCTCCCTAATAAAATAAAACTCTAAATTATTTATTTGACTTAATAAAATGTTGTAACCCTTAAATAACTTAATTAAATGAATAGCTAAATTATTTTGGGGCGTTACAACTCCCCCACTTAGAATATTTTCGCCCTCGAAAATCTATGCCAAACTCATGAAATCAACATCAAATCTCCTTATCACTTCTAACCGCTCTCATCCACGCTCTATCGCACACGCAATGCACTCAAACACCCTCCTCTACACTCTTACCCCCAAATAGGTATTCTAACCTGTAGGTTATCAAAATCCTACCTGACTACCCAAACACCATTTAAGGTTCACCCATGACACAAAAATTGGAGCAGAGCTCCCATCACCAAACCATCACCATAAAATAGCCAACTCGTGGCATCATAACCAATTAAGTAGGGCGTAACTCGTCGCCGCCGCTTTTGGGACACTAGGTCTACACTGAGTCACTTTTAAACACACATGCCTATATCGTCACTTTTAGACTGAATGCCTATATCGTCACTTTTATTTTCATATTCAACAGAATGCAAACGCATGCGACACCAGAGACCACAACAACCATGGCCAGAGGCCCAACAACACTAACAACTGCAATTAACACAACAACACCAATCTCAACAATAGACTCAACAACCACCATCAAACAACAATGAACACAACAACACCAATCTTCAACAATTGATACGACATCACCAACATCACCAATTTATCATATACCCCATTATAGTGAAAGAAACCCACCCTTACCTTAGAGTTTTGCCGACTACGAAAACCTCCCACAAAACTCCAAGAACCACCGCAACACGATCTCCCTTCCCCTTTCTCCTCTTCTCCTTGTGCTATCTCTCCCTCTTCTCTTCTCACTCTTGGTTTCTAACTCAGGAACTGCTCTCCTATCAAGCCCTTTGCGATCTGAAGAGAACGCAACAAACCGCGCCAAAAACGGAGCTCTAGAGACAAAGTTATGCTCCGAGGAGTGAAAAGGTGAAAAATGGCTAACCGCACAGAACGCAATATATAGCGCAGACTGGCGCGCGGGGCGCCACTCACGCGCGACAGGCGCGCCAA
Organism: Oxytropis ochrocephala; assembly: GCA_020916435.1. NCBI lineage: Eukaryota > Viridiplantae > Streptophyta > Magnoliopsida > Fabales > Fabaceae > Oxytropis > Oxytropis ochrocephala. The sequence goes on along the minus strand of CM037093.1, from coordinate 56,539,435 downwards.
CAGGCAGGGAGCGCAGGGGAATGGCGCACGACGTGCCACTCACGCGCGACTTGCACGCCAACAGTCAGAGAGCACAGGGGACTGGTGCGCAGCGCGCCACTCACGCGCGACCTGCGCACCAACAGACAGGGACCCTTGGGCGTAGGATGCGCGCAAGCGCCACTTACGCGCCAAACACGCACACGCAACGCCACACAAGCGCGGACCGATTTCTAACTCGACAACCACCTATGAACATCAATTTTAATCATTTCTACCATGGTTCCCACACCAATAAACCTCCAATTTCTTCAATAATTCTACCAAATCGAACTGATTTCTTATGACAAAAGAAACATAACCAACACATGCATTATAAAACAATTGCTTTGATACAAGACTTGATATTAGTTTAAACAAATGAAATTAAATACCCCACAACATTTAGCAAAGAAAACTAATCAAGTAATAGAAGTGCACAAAAGGTCTTGTTGCACGCAGTTTCATCATTAGATTTAGAAGCTCACGTAAAACAAATCAATAAGTGACAAATAATAATAGTAATAAGAACAACAAAGGCCAAAGTTAAGTCATAAAACGAATAAAATTACACAATTGTAGCTCACAAATGTAAGGTACTTAAAATTGTATACATTTGTTCTTAAAACCTTAATTGAGTCATTATCGGACTCACCTTCACATACCATAAAGATTGTAACTCATCTAACCATGCAATTAATGTAAAACCTCATCATTTTCAAACAACATCAAACCACAACCTAATCGGTCCAAAAGCCAAGTCATGTCACATTTTGAAATAAAAATCCTAAAACAACTTGGGGAAGAACTCAACACTAATTTGACATCACATTCATTCCCAAAGAGCACAAAATTTCCAAGCACCGCTTTTTTCAAAAACCATAGAACTCACAGTTTTGTCAAAAGGAAACTATATGCGAACCCCAACCTTACTATCACCCGAGCATGCAACCACCTAAACAACTACTTATTAACTCAAAATTTAATCTCCGACATAAACTCAGAAGGTAAGGAAAGTTAATCATTTAATTTTTGACAAATCAAATCATGCTCACTTAAACAAGCCAAATGAAACACTGAAAATGTCGAAACTTCAAGTTATGCAACCTTAATTTGAGATAATGAAAATATAGCATTACACAACATTTCATTTTAGCATACTAACTTCGAAACAATTAAGCACAAGTCAAACTTAAACTCGTATACATCACAGGTACAATCAACCCTTAGCAAAGACGTCAATCAAGTGCAAAGAACTATTCCACAAGCTATTCTTCATATATTGTCAAGTATATAACTCACCAAGGTTAGGTTATGTAAACGTACTTTCTAGATTCCAACAAAACTAATCAAGCAATCAATCAAATTAAATTAGTACATATATCCAAAAGTAATAATATCCACGAGTTATTGTCGCCTCTTTCATTGGGGATGAGTTATTGGGGTGATCAGTCCCTCCTACTCACGCAACCAATTAGTTAAGGTCACAAAACTACTTCCTTTCAATTTTACACATACCACACCAAAAGACTTTAACGCAGCTCTAGAGTGCGAAAGGCGTCACGACTCCCACTCTTCTCGACGTCGTTAAAAATTCTTGTAATCACACATATCTCAATAAATCAATATAACTTTCAATCGCTATCCATCAAATAAATTACAAGGCATGTCAATGAAAGAACAAAACCAACAAAGGTAATAAAGAATAAACAAAGAACATAAATATAATTTAGAACGAGTACCAAGACTCGAGGGTTAACAGACTCGACAACTTGGCGGACAGCATCGAATCGCTTCGATACCACTAATGTAACACCCCCTTCTATTTAACTACTAATTAATTAATAAAATCGAGTTTTCAAAAACTTTTCACACAATTGAAAGCGAGTGTCACATTTACTTCCAAACGAGCTAACATCAAATACATGCTCACATAGATAAAGTCAATGATACATAGCACATAAGGTTGGGACGAGCCCTCAAATACACTGTCTCACTACATCACGGTCATAATGAATATCTCGCATGACGGAATATCTCAAAATAATAATATTGACTCTTTTACATCCCAAAGTAAAGAGTGAAACAACATCAAGTCAATAAAACATAAACTACTACGCCCCGGTGCTCGACGAGCATGCATGACTCTGCACCAAAAAAGAAGGTAGAAGAACCTTCACTGCTATCACCTACACGTCGCCGAGCATGAGAAGCAACATAAAAGCGATAGGGTGAGTCTCTTTACATAAATAATAGCCAATAGGATAAGCATTATATTAGGGAAGGTAAACTAGAAGCACCAAATCACGACAATTATCAATATACATCAACCAATTCACAATTGCTAAGAAACACCATCAAATGCATGATTAATGCATGTAATGCAACCCAAACTCCACGGGCCATGCATGTGGATCCATCACCCAAAATAAGCCTTGAGGGCACTCCCAATCACGGCTGAAGCCTCATCACCCAAATAAATGCACATGGTTTATGAGACGCCATGAACAATGCACCAATCACAACCAATTCACATCAAATTCACCACAACATGTATGAGGCATAATCAACCATATTTAATAGACTCACATTGCCATTAATTAATTCATCATCACCCAAATAAGCCTTGCGGGCACTCCCAATAATTTACAATTGCCATTAATTAATTCACCATCACCCAAATAAGCCTTGCGGGCACTCCCAATAATTTACAATAAGGCCGAAGCCTACTCACCCATAATTACTTTCATCATTAAATACATCACCCATTAACACACCCTTAATTATAGCTCTAAGGCTAGCAATTAATCTCCCAGTTATACCGACACCAATTAAATAGAATATTTTGAGTTCAAGAACACGGCAGCCTTCTCCACGGGCGCCCCACGGATCACGTGCATCAAAATGGACGATACAACACTTAGGCAACACCTAGACAACATTCAAAGCAAAGATTTGACAAAGACTTAGACAATATTCAAAGCAAAGATTTGACAAAGACTTAGACACACACAAAGCAAAGACTTAGATAAAGACTTAGACAATATTCAAAGCAAAGATTTGTCAAGACTTTTAGACAGACACACAAAGAACACTTAGACACACATCAAGCACTTAGACAGCACTTGGCGCAGGGCTGCCACATTTGGCGAGATATATGTCTCACGAACTCATGTCAAAAAGAAAGACGATCCAACGGTTAACGAATTCGAATCGCACTTTTTACGGTAAGGGTTTTGAGAAAGCGGACCAAAAATGCAGCTATTGCGAAGGAAATTTCTCTCTCCTCAGACCTCGTTTGACGATCCGAATGGTGAAAGCAGAGATATATGTCTCACGAACTCTTTGTCAAAAAAGGAAGACGATCCAACGGTTAACGAATCGGAATCGCAATTTTACGGTGATGTGTTTGAAAAAGCGGAATTGTGTTTTAAAGGGAATTGCTTTCTACCTTGTTTTAGTCCCACATTGCTCACAAGAAACAAGAACTCCCTAGCAATCGGATATAAAAGGGGTTGAGAGGTGAAGATTAGGAGGGGGAGATCATTGGCGGGTTAAGTGATCTTTTGGGTCGCGAGAGCGGCCCATTTCACTAAAAGTCCGTCTTGATCATTTGGACGTTTTGAGTCGGCTTTCCGATTCTCAAAGCGGTTACGGCGGTCTTGGGGTCAAAATGGACTAGATAGGAGTCCGGTTCGCGATTGACACGGTCGATCGCTTGTTCGGTTCGGCACTCGTCGAGTCCAAAGTTAGTTTTGTATTTATTTTGTTTATTTTTATGTACATATTTATTTATCATTTATTTATAATATAATCTATTTATTTATTGTTTATGTATATATCTATTCATATTTATTTATGTATATAGTTATTATTATTTTTTTAGCCTAGTCTTTATTAATTATCAGTTTTTGTCTTTTATTTTATTTTTATGCACAAATTAGTTTATTTCTTCAAAAATCAAATAAAAGACTAATCGATTGTCTGTACAACCTAAGTTAGTCATCATCCTAGACCAATGAGTTATGCAGATTCAAGTAATCCTAAAAACTTATAAGTAAATAAATAGATCACTTTTCCTAAAAATAGGGGACTAAGTCGGTTGTACAACCAGGGTTAGTCAGCGTTCTAGAACTAATGAGTCATGCAGATTCGGGAGTTCTAGAATACCTATTCTAAAACCAACTCACCTCACATCAAACAAACTTCTTTCAAAAAACCTCAAAAATACTTTCAAAAGTAGGGGACTAAGTCGGTTGTACAATCCGGGTTAGTCGGCCCTAGAATCGATGAGTTATACAGTTCAAGGAATCCTAGGACCCTTACACTAAAAACACCAACCAACAAACCTTTTTGAGAAAGAACTACGTAGTTTTGATTCCACCATTGCATCCAGGAGGTGACGTAGGAGCAAGAGTCCACTCTTGTCAAGCACTAAAAACTAAAAATTTAAATAAGTCTTTTCCTCTATAAATAAAAGGGTAATTATTAATAAATCCTAATTAATTAGACCAAGGATGTCGTGGGGTGCTAATACTTTCCCACACATAACGACTCGAACCCTAAACCTGTCTTGTCCTAAACAAAAGGGATTTTCCGAATTTGCCCTTAAACTAAAATTTGGTGGCGAAGCTTCCTTTCGAACTTGAAGAATCATTTCCGGATTTTTCTTGGTCGCTACAAGAAGGATTGATGGTAGAAAATCTTACATGCAATGAGAGATGAAGAAACTAGAGCTTCCTCTTCCTCTTCTTCCCTTCGCCCCCCTTCTCTCTTCTTTCTCTCTTGGTTTTTCGAATTTTTAAGAAAGTGAGGTGTGGTGTTGGCTTGTTTTGGTTTAATGAGTTGAGGGGAAACTTAAATGGTAAGGAAAGACTAAAATACCCCTTGGTCCATTAATCATCACTAAACTTATGTTTACCCCAAAACAACAACAACCAATCATATAATTCAATAAATATTGCAAAACAATCCTATAATTAACGATTACCCATTGATATCGATACAAACTCATATCCATAACGTGACTTATTATTTATACGAATAATAACTCACTCGTTAATTTCTTAATTCGAAATTAACGAAATTAGGGATGTTGCATGACATGTATGCTAATTACATGGAACGATGACGTATTATTTTTAAGAAATACATGTACAAGTGATGTGGACTATTCATAATTGTATATAATTAGAATTAGAATTAAGATTAAGATATAACGACTTTGCGTAATAATCTAACTTTGTTTGTACCAGTTCAAAACTATTGGTAGAAGTGTTGAATTGAAGCAGTCTTTGGAGGAAAAGAGAAGGAACAATTTGGGAAGATGCAGCTTGTATTTATTATTGAATTGCTTAAAAATATGTGAAGGAAAATGACACGACAGTACGGTTTTATTATAGTTTAAAAGAAACAGAAAAGATAGTACGTACACTAAACCAAGTATTAATATTTCATCCCTGAATTCGTCAAATTACGCGTCTGAATTAATTTACCTAGTCAGTCTCAAAGCTTGTATAAACTAATGAAAGTAAGATCCTATATATATTTGTGTCATGCAAGCTAGCTTGTCATAACAAATAAAAAAGACTTGAAAGATCAATATGTCTTACTTATCATCGCAGCTAGCAGCTGTTTTCCTTGCAGTTATCATCATCATCTCCAATGTGGGAAATTTCGAGTCTCGAGTACTGCTACCTTTTACCCCCGAAATCAACATCCCAGAAAAACCTACCATAACGCATCCCATCCCAAGAAAGCCAATTCGCCCGCCTCGTACAAACCAATCTACAAGCCCCTGAACCAAGAAGGCTCTTTAAAGTTTGAAGCTAGCTAAACTGGAGCAGCATAAATTAAAATAATATATTAGAATAAGACGTTCAAGCCATATACATGGAGAATATTAGAGTTTTTAGAATATCTTACGCTCTTAGTTAATTAGTTTATCCTTGGCGAAAAGGCTTTTAATCTGTAAATGTCGAAAATTCGGTTTAGTCACTTCGTAATTCCAAAAATTTTAAAATAGTCTCGCAATTAGTAAGCGTTATTACTTTAGTCATTCAACTTTATTACTTTAGTCCATGCAATTCCATTTAAAATGTACTTTTAGTCCGCAAATGTCAAGAAAATCAGGTTTAGTCCTCCTTTTTAAGAGTAAAAATGTTAGGACTAAAGTAGTAACGTTACTAATTGCGGGGACTATTTTAAAAATTTTGGAATTGCGGAGAGACTAAATGGATTTTCTTGACATTTCATGAGGACTAAAAGTACCTTTTAGCCTTTATCCTTTATGTCTATGTAAGTACTTCTCCGTCCTAAATTGTTTGTTGTTTTAACAAATCAATTTGTATCAAATTGATTGTTGTTTTAAATTTCCAATTTAAACTTTTAATGTTCTTTTACACTTATACCCCTATTAATTATGACAACTTTTTACCTCTAATAAAATATTCCCATTTATTTTGGTAGAGAGATAAAAGAGTTAAGCAGTAAATCAAACAACATTTTTAAAGAATTTAGGCTCCTAATCATTTTTCTTAAAATGTGCCACAAAACCTTAAAGCTACTTGAAAATAAAATGGGACGGAGGAGTATTATTTATGATTTTAATGTTGAACTTTTAATGCATTGTATATATTTATTATTTATTATTGGGAAAATTTGACTCACATTAAATGAGAGCTGGATCAGTTTTTCTTTCAAGCTCAATCCATAATAACCAAAGGTTTATGCTAGACTTCCTTGAATTTATCTGTCAATGTGTGTAAATCCTCCAGTGTACGCTATGCTTTTTGAGTATAATGACGTTTTACACAAGCAAGAATAATCAAACTCTCTTTTCTCTCTCTCTCCACACATACACGTGTCAAGAATTAATAGGCAGTTTAATTGGTTCGTATAATTTTTTCACCAAAAGTTCTTATAATTTTTTTGACACAACCAAAAGTTCTTATAATTAGTAATTCCAAGCCTAGCAAATTCAATTTATTGGTCCATTAAGTTATCAAATCAGCGAATGCCTTTAATTGATATCCAAAATAATTAGGGTATTACTTTTCCCACCCCCTCCTACTCTTTCACACCCCTTAACAAATTTTATTAAAAATAACTTGCGTAAAGCAGTTGTGAGGGCGTGTTTAAAAGGCGTTCGAATGACCTTGTTGAACACGTTCGAATGACCTCGTTCGAGCAGGTGAAATTACGCACAAAAAGGGTGTGAAGTCAATATTTAACACACTCGAGCGATGTCGTTCGAACGTGTTCGAACAAGTCATGCGAACTGTCGAATGACCTCATGCTAACAATGAGCAGTGGCGCCAAAGAGAGTGTGAAGTCAAAATTTAACACACTCGAGCGATGTCATTCGAACTGTTGAAGGCAGGTGTTCGAGCAGTGTTAAATTTCGTGAAAAAAAGAGGTTTTAGGTTTGGCACTGCAGTCTTTTCACACCCTTGTGGGGTGTGTTTTGAGTAGGAGGGGGCGTGGGAAAAGCAATAGCCAATAATTATTTATAATACACGTGGCATCAATTATAAGTAGCCCAACTAAAAATGATTGGTCCAAATGGTAACCGGATTTAGTTCCCTCTCCAAGATCTCGAATTTGAATATTGGGTGTGGCAAAAACTCTGTTGGGTGGGAAGAACCACACGGACCGGCAAAATCGGTACTCGTGGCCATCTAGATTCCCCGGCGTAGATTTGTCATCGGCAAAGCAGGTGAAATACGCACCAAAAACATAATAATAAAAAAAATTATAAGTAGCCCATATTAGGATTGTCAAAAAAAAATAATTATTAAGTAGCCTATATAATTTCCGTTAATATAATGGCTAAAATGCTCCGGAAGTCCCTTAACTTAATTTTAGGTAACAGTTTAATCCTTTATTTTTTTTGTCTCAATTAAGTCCTTTATATTTTAAATTTTAAACAATGTAACCCTTTTACGTTAGCCTTCCATCCAACTCAGTTAAAAATGCTTATGTGGTTTTTATACTTGTGTGCCTTTTTTATGCTTGTGTGGCAGCGGACATTATTAGTTGATGATTCATAGTATCTATTAATTTTGATTTAAAATAATTAATCCTTTATGCTTCTTCTTCCATTCTCAAGGTATCATCCCCTCTCTCCTTAAATGCAGGTTGCCTAAATGATAACTCATCGTTATTTTTGTTGTTGTTATTGCATTTAGGCGATTTATTACTTAATGATAACAAATGCAGGATTCTTCTTCATCGTTGTTGTTGTTCCACTCTCAAGGTCCCATCCTCTCCCAAGTTTCGATTACTGTACAGATCTCCATTCAGTTTTTAAACCAAGAAGAAGGTGAAGTCTAAAACGAAACCTGAATTGAAATCTAAAACTAAATCAAAGTCTCAAATAGAAAACGAAGCGAAAAAGAATCGAAATCTGAAAGTGAAAACGAAATCAAAAAACAAAGAGAAAAATGAAATCGAAATCTGAAACTAGTTTTTAGGCTTAAATATGTTTTTCGTCCCTGCAAATACACCTGTTTTTCAAATAAGTCCCTGCAAAATCGAAATGAAATCAAAAAACAAAGAGAAAAAACAAAGAGAAAAAAAAAATTAGGCTTAAATATGTTTTTCGTCCCTGCAAATACACATATTTTTCAAATAAGTCCCGGCAAAATTATTTTTTTAAAATTAGTCCCTACAAAACCAATTTTTTTAAAATAAGCCCTTACATTAGTCAAGCGTCATGAGAAACATTGGCGTGGTGATGGGTGACACACGTGTGTGGTGGTGACACGTAGGATATGACACATCAGATATTTTTGTTTTTCCATTTAATTTTATTGTTGTTGATGTGGCACTTCATCTTCCCCAAATAAACCCACAATCAATAAATAACCATTGACACCACCATCTTTCCCCCATTTGAACCCTAAAATTATACGCCCCTGATCACGGACTAATTAATCAGCCCCTTACCACCATCATCTCCCCTTTTCAAACCCTAACAACTCCATCATCTTCTTGAAATCGTGAAAAGCTTGACTTCAATGCATTCGCCTCGAAATGTTCAAGCTCAAATGCATGTTGGTTTGTTTATTGTTCATGCCATTGTTGTTCATTTGACCTAGTGTTGAAGATTGATGTAGTTTGAATGACATTATGATGTTTTTAACTGTAGTTTAATTGACCTAGTGTTGAAGATTGATGTTGTTTGAATGTAATGACTTTATGTAATGACATTATGTTGTTTATGAACAACTTAGTTTGATTTGATTGTGTGTTTGATTTGATTGTGTGTTTGTTACTGGTGTAGTGAGCAATCTGTTATGTTTTGTTTTTGTAATATGGGCAATCTGGTATGTCATAGATCGCAGGGACTAATTTCAAATTTATCGATTATTTCTGAGGGCGTTTTTAAAAAAATGATGTAATTGCAGAGACTTTTTTAAAAATGATGTCCTATCCTACGTGTCAGTCTGTCAACCACGTTAGTGTTTCTGTGACGTTTGACTAACAGAATGGCTTATTTAAAAAAAATTGGTTTTGCAGGGGACGTTGGCTCCCTGAGTCTTCCCACATTTCCCGGGAATTCTTCTCTTGGTGTTGTCCGCATGGCGTTCCAAGCATGTCATTGCAGGGAACAGAGCCAGCTGATTCCTGCCTCCAAGGTCCACAGGCCCCTACGAGTTGGCGCCGCAGTCTTGGAAGCCACGGTGGCTTGCCCGTCCCAAGATTGGTTTCGATGGGATAAAGTGGGGATCGGGCTGAGTCTACCAATGGGTATCAACTCTTTGTTTGGAGAGTCCTACGTTCTGAGAGGAGTATCTGGGGATGGCGGTACTCCAGACTCTTCAAGAGAAAATCCCTTTCTTTGGTCCGACTTTCATGTTGTATTTCTTGGTTCGTCCATGAACAAGCGGGTCTACATGCCCTTCTCTGTCGAGCTCGTGGAGGATCGACAACTTTTGCATGATTCGGCCAGGTGTTAATATCTTCTTAGGATGGGATGGTTTTAAGTAGCGGGGAAAAGGTTCTTTATATTTGCATTTGTTTTCCGCTAAGGCGCCGGCGTGTGGCGAGCATCTTGACATTGTTTCTATTTTATTTTCAAATCCATCGTTGTGTCCCTCGCATACTTTCCCATAGAGTAGGATAATATTCCTTGAGATATCTACCATTAATCTTTGTTTTGAATTCTTCTGCTGTGCAGAGTGATTAGGCGATACACTCCAGCTGTGGAATACCTCGCTAATGATGTATGGCCGTCGATTCGGGGACCAACACCCGACATGGGATTTGTTCCGCTCGAAACCAATCTGACTTGGAAGGGCAATCGACCCGATACCTAGCATGCTCGCAAGATGCGGCCATGCGCAAAAGGCACAACGGCGGGCGCCTAAATCACCATCACTATAAAAGCATCACGAGATCCGAGAATGAGGTATGTAACCCTACCTTGTGACCACGCGTTGTACATCGGTGACTTGGCGTCGGGTGTTTTTGCGGTACCACCGTGCGTGCGCCAAGACTTCTATACAACCAGTCCAGCCGTGATCGAACTAAGGATAACACAAGACTTCACTTCTATTGGTGAGTGCGATCAATTGGCGACCACGATGGGAGGCGGCGCTATCTACCTAAGTCATGCGCGCGCAAAGACGGCCCCTGCCGGGCATCATTGCGGCTCAACCCCTCACAGGCGAGAACACTCATCGTCAGCATACCCGGGCGTGCCATAACGATTCCACGAGTCGCAAGGCAACCCTGCGCGAGAACCCCGGTGCGGGCGGCGGGGACTGTGTTGGAACTGTCAACCACGCATCAAAGAACTCGGCCCGAATTGGTGGCGGGAATCATAGAACCCCTTCGAACACGTGACTCGGGCATTCCTCCAAATACTACGGAACAAGAATCGGCTCATTCTTTGCCGTGATGCACTTCTTTCCCATTATGAAAGGGGATCGACCTTGGCCCGCCCGCGTGCGGGCGATGAGCATCCTCGCAGGCATAGGACACCTCCTCGAAGAGACGTTCCACATCGCGGAAGCTTATCCAGGCGAATTCCTCGGTAGCGATCGCCCGTTCCCCCCCTTGTATGACTACAACTACTCAGATTCCAGCTACCGGTCGCCAACAAGATACTCTTCGTGTGAATCTTTTGGTTCTCGAAGGTCGAGGAGTCGGTCCTGGGACTCGTACGATGAATTTCGTGACTATCATAGCGGTGAGATCACGAGGCGTATCTCGAGCGCCTATCGATCAAGAGACACCGTCCAGGCGCCCGAGGGCAATCCTCTTCACAGCTCAGGCCTCAGTATTAGAGAGGACTAATCAACGAAGGGTACCCAGGCCAACCGATCAATGGACTCTTTGGAATGCCAACTAACGAAGTATACCTCGCTATGCGACCCGTTCTTTTGACCACGTTTGAAAGACCAAGGACCATTTACTAGGGAGATACGTCGTTATCGTATTCCCGAGAGACTTGAAAAGCCCCAATCTGAATAAGTTCAGCGGTCGGGGATCGGATAAGCATTTAAGGTACTTCAACAATTCACTGCGACTTCTGGGAGCTAGGCCCGACCATGAAATGCGAGACTCTTCCCATGATCACTCGAGGAGGCGAGCATTGGAATGGCGGGAAAGCTGCGCCAAACACTATCTCCTCTTGGGGCGGCCTAGTCGGGGCGTTCTTGGCCAACTATCTGACCAGCGGTGCCAAGATCGTCTGAAGAACACTTGGATACCATTGTCCAGGTGATAATGAGTCGAGGCAATATATAGAAACGATTTAACGATGAGGCCGACATCGTTCGCGATCTATTGGATAGAGATAAACTGAAGTACCTGAAACATGGAATTAGACTTGACCATAGATTTGCAGAAGAGTTTGGTCTAAATCATTACATGGATCTGACCATGTTCCTTCGAAGAGCCAGCGACCATATGACCTCTGAAGAAGCAAAGGCAAGCTAGGATGGCGCCCACGGCGACCAGTGTAGAAGCAAAGCAGTCGGCCAAAGGACAAGACAACCATCGTGATAGTAGGGCGGAGTATCGACCTAAAAAATACGAGCAGCGTATGAGGTTGGACACACCCATAGCACAAATCTTCTCAGAATGTCAGAACAATGAGTTCGTTGGCGTAAAATGGCACGACCTCTTATCCCCAAAAGGGGGCGATCGACCAAGGAAAGGTTGTCGCTCTGATTTGGTGCGTGACAGTAACACCACTTACTCTTAATACTTTAATTTATAAAATCGAGTTCGAAAATCGTTTTCTTTTCAAAGATACATTCTCGAGGAATGCTACGTTTCTCAAACATCGTTTTCACAGCCAATAATAGTTTTCATTAATAAAATATAATTGCGTGATACATATACCAATTAAATGGGGCGAACCCTCGAATTCTAATACATCAATCTATTACAGTTCAACACTAAACTTAACCGCTAATAGACTACGGCTTCGGTTTGGCGTCACGAGCAAGAGCGCCACAACTAATTTGAGGAAGAAAGGACCTTCACTCGGGATCACTGCACATCACACTGTTTGTCGCCACGAGAGCGAGCAACATAAAATGCTAGGGTGAGTCTCTTTTCATAAATAATAAAATGTATGATAAACATTATGCTAGAAAACACCTAGAAACACGAGAACAACTCGGCTCACCTGTGACACACTCTAACTTTCGGGAATAATCGGGGACATCACCAAAATCATGTGGCCTACCACTGACACCAAGATCAACAACGTAATTCACATGAGTTATGCATGCAATGCAATGCAACCCCCTCAGGGGTATAATGCATGAGGATCCATCTCTTTTAAGCCACTTTCGGGCGTATCAGTCGCTAGTGATACTCGGGCCAAAGTCTTTCGTATCGAGGCCAAAGTCTATAAGCAAATCTGATGCATATGATTCATGAGACTCATGAACAATGCATCACTCAAACAAACCACTCTTTTGTGCAAACCGCACGCACGCGCCTTACGTTGTCTAGTCCTCTTGGGCAACCACCGCTGCCTGCGACTGTTGCCCCTCTCACGGGCACCTCGGCTCCTCGAGCGGTGACCCGGCTCCATCACTTATGAAGGCCTCGCAGCGCCTGGGGTGAACCATCACATAGGGACTAAAGCTGGACTATGCCATTTCGTCCCCTTAAGCGACTCTACAGGCGTTAAGCGTCACTCGCGGTGGGCGCTACTTGACTCTCTGTTGTTATCGTCACCAATAGATCACCTCGGCACCTTCACTCTTCTCGGTAGATACAGCGCTATAACTAGCGTGCGCGCTCCGGCAACTACGGCAAGTATATATATACACTCCATTTCGACAATCCGCACCTCGACATGCTTATATCTAAACAACTACTCTTAGTCTTACATGCTCTACACACTTGACATCCTCATATCTCGACAAGCTACTCTTAGTCTTCCATACTCTGCACTTGACATACTCGTATCTCGACAACTACTCTTAGTCTTCCATACTCTACACGCCCGACATACTCGTATCTCGACAACTACTCTTAGTCTTACATACTCTGCCGCCCGACATACTCATATCTAAACAACTACTCTTAGTCTTACATACTCTGCACTTGACATACTCATATCTCGACAACTACTCTTAGTCTTACATACTCTACACACTTGACATACTCGTATCTCGACACACCTTCACTATGCCTCGGCAACCACAAGCCAGGCTCTACGCGTAACCTCGGATACACTTACTTCCTCACTTATACTTAGTCACACTCTTGCGTCACCTCTGGACCTTCACTTACGGCTTTGATACTTATACTCATTCACTTATGCTTCGTCCTTCTCATAGTTAGGCAACTACACCTCGGTTCCTATGCCCCTCTATACGCCTAGCCTACCTCTTCTTTCTCTCTGCTGGTCCTCACGCTCTGATTAGACTTAGACACAACTATTACACACTTATTCCTTGAACCGGTTCGACAACTCCTCAAGAACTCAACGAAGGTGACAACACCAACAATAACACACTTTGGGGCCGAGGGTTCTCGGCTCCCATTCCTCTCCTAGGTCTCATCGACCCGGCTCATCCACAATTTTAACACATACACTCACACGGTGAGGCACTGGCGCACCCAGACATGGCTCACAACCTGACTTCAACACGGGGAAGTAAACACAACAAGCAACACTGAAGCAACTCAGAAATCACCTAGAGTCTAACTCACGCACAACATTCATCATATAATCTATTATAGATGAAGAGAGAGTCCACAACCTTTAATAGTTGAAGAAGCGACACTCTCTTCACTCAAGCTCTCCGTCGATCACCAACAATAAGTTCCACTTCAAGGATTTTGAGTTCCTTCCACGCTTGACTCTCCTCATTCTCTCTAAAAGTACTATTCCACCTAACTCCTTTCTCTCTCTCACTTTCCTTTTGACTTTTCTTGAGATTTTGTTATCAATGAAGTTCTTTCCTCGACTCCTTACACATATACTAACGACATGGGCTTATTAATGGGCCATGGGCCTCTAACCTCACCTTTATCCATTACTTAGACACCTCTTAAAAGAAAAGAAACTCCCGATTACTCATTTAACTTAATTAAAATGTTGTAAACCTTAAATAACCCAATTAAATAAATAATTGAATTACTTTGAGGTGTTACAACTTCGGAAAAGAGCGTGGCCGAGGAAGAGCGCGACACGGCAATCAGAGGAGGGCGAAATGTGGCCATGGTCATCCATGGAGGTAACCCATTTGAAGTCCATGAGTCTAACAAAGCCACGAATGTGGCCATTGGAAACGACCGGCTCTAGGCCAGGTCTCGAATAGGCGCCTATCTCCTTCGGCAATGAAGACACGCTAGATGGGAGAACCAATAGATATGTTCCTTTGGTTGTTTGGGTGATGATGGCGACAACGAAGTAAGAAGAATATTGGTCGACCAGGGAAGTTCGGCCGACATAATGTTCGAAGACCTTATTGACAAACTGAATGTGGACAGGAGCGAATCATTCCCCAGGCCGATCCAACTCCTTTGACGGGGTTCAATGGATCGACTACATACCCATTGGGAACGCCCAGACCTCTTAGTGACATTCGGGGATGACACGAGCGGTAGCACCCTCATAGGAAAATCGGGGCGAAATTTACGATCCTTTCAATCAAGTCATGTTACCAATGCATAATAGGCCGACCCACGCTTGGGAAGTTAGAGGCAGTCGCTTCCACGGTCCATTTAAAAATGAAATTCTACAGCAAGAACGACCAAGTAGTCACCACCTGTTGGCCGATATGGAGGCGGATAAGCGTTGTCATTACATGTATCAAGAAATGTGTGAAGAAGCGAGCACCGCAGCGCCAACTCGTGACACGGGTGAAGGTCATCAGTCAGCGTGGCGACTAGATGCCCATTATGATCGGATAGTGATCTGAAGAAGATGATGGCGACTTGGCGTGAGCTCAAGAATAGGCTCAAAAGATCGAGCCTCATGGAGAATTGATTGATGTCGGTTGGGGAGCGACGAAGCCAAAAGCGGTCAAGCTTAGCGTGACTTACGGCGGGTCAAGCAGGACCTCATTGGTTGTTTAAAGGACTACGCCGACCTATTAAGCAGCGGGCATCGGATATGCACGGTATTCCCGTATAAATTGCTTGCCATCGACTTTCGATCGACAAGGCGGCTAGGCCGGTCGCCCAAAGAGGAGGCGCAGAATGAGGAGAAGGCTCGGACAACGGCCCAGCGGTGGGCGACTGATCAAAGCCAACCGTTGAAGAAATCAAATACACTACTTGGCTCTCAAATGTTGTTTTGGTTAACAAAAGAAGCGACAATTGGCGCGTGTGTGTAGATTACAAACGGCACGAACAAGGCGTGCCCCAAAGATGCCTTTCACGTGCCTGATATTGACAAAGCTGGTCGATGGCGCCTCGGGGTATAAACTTACATCCTTCACGGGCGCATATTGAGCTATAATCAAATAATAATGTACCCACAGTTGATAGACTTTCATGACTAACCGTGGCAATTTACGCTACAAGGTCATGCCTTTCGGCTGAAAAAGCGAAGCGACATACGACTCATGATGAACAAGATCTTGAGAGCGGATCGGCGAATAAATTGAAGTCTACTTAGATGATATGATCATCAAGAGTAGATCGGCGAGGACCACATAGGCGACTGAGGAGGTTTTGAAGAGGCCGGGAAGAACTTCGCTCGAGTTGAACCGGAGAAATGCACGCCGAGTGCGGCGGGAAAGTTTACGGGTTTTCACTACTTGAAAGAGGATTGAGGCCAACCCTGACAAGTG
Organism: Oxytropis ochrocephala; assembly: GCA_020916435.1. Taxonomy (NCBI): domain Eukaryota; kingdom Viridiplantae; phylum Streptophyta; class Magnoliopsida; order Fabales; family Fabaceae; genus Oxytropis; species Oxytropis ochrocephala. The sequence continues at coordinate 56,523,137 of CM037093.1, read as the reverse complement.
TAGGGCGGTCGCCGACATGAGGCCGCCCACTACGAAGAAGGAGATTCAACAGTTGAACGACATGGTCGCTACCCTGTCTAGGTTCATACCCAAATCGGCTGTAAGTCGCTCCCCTATTCAAGCTCTTAAAGAAGGATGTAGATTTGAGTGGGTGAGCAATGCCAGCGAGCATTGGGCGACTGAAAGCGACAGCGACAAATCCCCATCGAGGCCAAGCATTTGTCGGAAACAAGCATATCTGTATCGGCAATCACTTGAAGAAGCTTTGAGTATTGTTCTAGTCAAAGAAGCGACTCAGCGAACCGGTGTACTTTATCACTAAGGTGCTACGAGGACGGAGACCGGATATCGAGAAGATTGAAAAAGCGGCCCTTGCACTTACGGTGGCGCGCGCGAGTTAAGTCCATATTTTGTGGCACATCAGTCGTAGTAAGGGCCCGGCCGGCCGATAAGACAGATCTGCACCGACCAGTTTAGCGGTAGTATGATTAAATGGGTTTGTAGAACTTCGGCAAATTTGGAATAAAGTTGAAGCTAGATCGCGGCAAAAGCACAAATCTTGGCGACTTCATTCTTTGAAATGACTCCAGGTCCACGATGGTCGTGAAGTCACCGATTGTCACTGAGGAAGGGGTTGGAATTGTGACCCTTTTAAAATTGTCTGAAATAAAGGAACTTTGATTCACAAGTGATGGTTGAGAATCAAGTGAGTGAGTGAAATAGGTTATACAGAAACAATTCTTATTAGTTAAGTGGATGAGTCTAGAAGGGTAATTGAATTGTCTTCACAGTTATATAGAACTGAGAAGGATCGATTTGTATTTCCTTCACTCTTCTCACGGTTGTTTCACAATTGTTTGAGATAGAGATTTATTCTTGAGATGATATGTCTAGTTAATAAACTACTTTTTAAGAGTTTCAAAAACATTTCATGTTCTTTAAAAAGTTCTGAGAAGGGTTGAAAAACTCTTGTTCAAAGTATCTCTAAGAAGGGTCAAAAATGACTCTTCTCAAGTTTTCAAAAATCTCTCCAGAAGAGGAGTTTTTCTCAAACAGTAAACTAAAGACTTAAAGCAGTAAATAACACATGGATTTATAGTGGTTCACCCAAAGATATCATGGGCTACTCCACTCCTCACACCCAGTGAGATTTTCCGCTCTTTTCCAAATAGTTTACACCCTTTCACACTTCACACAAGTTTAAAGCTCTTGGTAGTTTTATTCTCACAGCTCTACCTACTGTATACTCCACTAATAGACTTCTTCAAAGCTATTAGACTGTTTTTAACACAAAGCACTCACTTCTCAAGTCCTTTCAAGTATGAAGGCGAGCAAATGAAAATTAAGAAGGATAAAGAAGCTGTAGGTACACCATTTAAATTAGAAACTTTATTTAGTTTGCTTTAAGGTTAATTCAAGATTTTGGTATCATGACTCACCTTAGTGTATCAATGGAGGGTTTCCTGATTTGCTGAAAGTCAAATGATGTTGAAAGATACATCTCTGTGGGGACGACGGTAAGGTTATTCAAGTTGAGGCAATTGGAAAATTTAGATTATAAAAAAATGATTTTGTTTGGATCTTAGTGAAACTTTTATAGTACCATCTTTTAGACGAAATTTGATTTCTATTTCTACTTTGAAAATATTTGGTTTTTACTGTTCAATTTAGGAATGAAAAAATTCAGTTTGCTTTGTTTAATGAATCGTTTCATGTGAGTACACAATGTATAAATTTTATGAGGTTAGGCTAATATGGGCTTTTGAGTATCTAATAGGGTGTGGGTCTTTAATGTCTAGAGACTAAAGGGTAATTCTAATTTTGTGATGGGCTAAATTAGAAACACCAATAGATAACCCTAATTGGGGTTTTATAAATAAGGAGGTTATGGCCCCCAGATTACACTACAACTTTTGGAGCCGTTCTTAGCTGACATCCCATTATCAGCAAGATACAGAGAGAAAGCTAAAGTGTTCTCTTGGAGAGAGTACTTGTTGACCTGGAAGGCCAAACCACAAACCAATCAACACCAAAATGAGGTACGCTTCCGCTAGTATTCAGTGCGCTTAAGCCCGGTATTTTATATTGATTAACATGATTGATTTTGGATTTAAGAACTAATATGGATCTAACAACTAGTACTTCTTTGAGGAAGAAGATGTTGGCCTCAGATTCAGAATTATGGAATCTTGGAAGCGGCTGGCCCGTACCACGGATCCTACAAATCGGGTACTTTTTGATGGACCAACAAATTCATTCCAAGCAAGTAAGGCCACTAGACTCTCCTCAGCGGGATCAATGCCCACTACTCTCTTTGAGTTTCACGGTACTCGATGCACGCGATTAGAGAAATTTTCCTAAAAGCAACAACCAAGAAATGAATAACCATTAGTATGTAATATAATATATATTTTATTTATAATATTATAATAAAAACAATATATAAATATTAAACCTTATTTACCTGAATATATCTTGCCCAGTCTTCAGCATATTCACCTTTCTCCTCTCGCATATGAAGTTGGCGGTGTAACTCAGGCAAATTAAGTGGCCGACCAAGGATGGCCTCCTATATACATAGTTATTATTTAATAAAATATAAAATACATATGTATAATATAAATTTAATCAATTATTATATTTACCAAGCGTATCTTGTAACACCCCCTTTCTAAATACAACTATCTAAATGAATAAAAATCAGAGTTTTCGAAGTCCTTTTCAATGCAACCACAAGAGGGTGCTACACTTTCACCAAACATCATAAAACAACACCTGAATGCTCATAAAACAATAGAGTATGTGATACATAGCACATCAATCGGGACGACCCTCAAAAACACCTGTTTAGTGACATTCTGATCCACTTAATCACCACATAGCGGAATAAGACATGTTTCATAAAGCAGATTCAAATACATCACCAAATAAACAGTTCAAACAACTTCAATTAAAACAACTAATAAACTAATCGCCCCCCCGGTGCTACGTATCAGAGCAAGACACCACAACCAGACTAAGGTAGGTAGAACCTTCACTCGGGATCACACGCGCGTTGCCGAGCATAAGAAGCAACATAGAAAGCGAGAAGGGTGAGTCTACAGCACATATAATAGAATGTATGATAAACATCATGTTAGGGAAGGCAACTAGAAACATCAACGCTCAATAGACAAACACACAACATCAAATTATAACACATCAACTCATAATCATCAAGAGACATCACCAATTGCATGAGTATATGCATGAATGAAACCGACACCAAGGGTATATGCATGTGGTACCATCAAGTCACAAATATCGCCATTCGTGCATGTCCGTCATAATCATTAATAATATCAAGGCGAAGCCTACACCGTCACTTTGATGCATATGAGGCATGTGACTCCATGAACAATGCATCAACCACAAACAATCATATCATGTATGAATTAACACGAGTCACTAGATTCATCACCGTCATTTAATCCACCGTCATTAAATACCACGAGTCATTAAATACACGAGTCATTAGATACTGCTTGTCATTTAATTCACCAATACATCATCAATTAATAGCTCTATGGCTAACACCAATACATCAATCAATAGCTCTATGGTTAACATCAATACATCAATCAATAGCTCATGGCTAACATCAAACTCACCAGGATACATCGACACCAAAAAGTCGTGGACTAAATGTTGTCACTACAAGGACCAAGCTGTCACACACAAGGACTAAGCCGTCACTCCCGGGGACTAAGCAGTCACACTATGACTAAAGCTGTCACATAAGGACTAGCCCGTCACTACAAGGACTAAAGCTGTCACATAAGGACCAAAGCTGGGCAACACGAGGACCAGCCCGGGCATCACGAGGATGGCCCGGGCATCGGGGACCAAAGCGGGCAACACGGCTCCACGACACACTGCTTTGGCGCATTGGCGCCCGGCACCTGAGATATTCATAGGGCGCCAAACCCGAACACGCGCTGCTTTGGCGCACATAAAATGGCGCTGGTGGCAACACGAGCACCACCGGTGCCACGCACCACAGTCTTTGAATTCCTCTACGGTGCACCTGCTTGGCCGAATTAATTAAAATAGCAAGCGACATCAGTTTCAACAAAAGACCACTCATTGGAAAGCTCTCTGAGTGTAGTTTCTATCTATGATTTTAGTTTTTCAAAATAAGTATCCAGTTGGTACAGTTTTTCAAAACACTACTTTGAGTACCAAAATCGGACGAGAACTCTTTACCTGACTTGCAACCAAATTGTCTTTCTCATTTCTTAATGAAATTTCGTGAAACCGATGCCTATTTCGTAGAGAATTAAGTGTACTTTTCAATGAAACAATAATCATTCAAAGCGGAGTTCAATTGAGAACACAAAACCTGCAAAAACCTAACCTACTCACGGTTTGATTCGGAAATTTGACCTAACTTTGGAGACTCATAACTTAAGCTACGACTCAAATTGAAGCGAAACCAATGCCAAAACCGAGTACAGTTTGAAAGGCCGAAAGCAGTATCGAAATGCACGAAACCCCAAGCAAGTCAAACTCATCATGATCAATCACCAAAACCAATTATAATCATCACGTACTTATGCATTTCATCAAACACCACAAAAGCATAGTAAATTCACCTTCAAAACTCATAGAGTAATATCATCAAACACCTTGTAGGCAACATATGTTCATAGTTCATTTCAACAACAAAACACTACAATTTCACCAAATTGAATCAAACACAACATCAATCACACAATTAACAACACAATCAATTCAATAATCATCCACAGAGTCTAACCCATTACATAATCCTCATCATATACCCCATTATAGGTGAAAGAGAGCCCCCTTACCTTAATGGATTGAAGAAAATAAGCACTCTCTCCACCAAGAATCCAAGAATCACCAACAAGCAAGTTTCTCTTCCTTGCCTTGAATTCTCAACGCCAAAATCTTCTCTTCCCCTCCCTTGGAGCCGTCGCACCTCTCTCCCTCTTCTCACTTTCTATTTTTTTTCTTTGCTTTAGTTGAAATGAGCACTCACCCTAGACTCCTAAGCTTATTACATGAATATGGGCCTAACTAATGGATCATGGGCCTTTATTTACACCTCCTCAATTACTCAAACACCTCTTGAATAAAATAAAACTCCAAATTAATTATTCGACTTAATAAAATGTTGTAAGCCTTAAATAACCCAATTAAATAAATAATTGAATTATTTTTGGGGCGTTACAGACAGACTCGATGCACTTATGGCAGGAACCAAGGTGGACACAACCATCAAGATTCAAAAGCCGGTGAAAAGAAAAGCTGCTCCTTACGGCTCGAGAAAGGGGAGAAAGCGGCCTCCGTGCCGCCGGAAACCAGTCTCAATAGCCCGAGGGCAACAACTCGATTCAGACAAAGTCTCGAAGTCGAGCTCTGACGAGGGGAAAGCCCAAAAAGCGGGAGAAATCTGCCCCGAGATACGAGCGTGTCAGAGACACTATTCAAGAGCTCGACACGGAGAGGCGATGGCGACAATCCAAAAGATGCAAAGGTGCAAAAGTTGTGAGCATAGAAACAAAGAAAAAATTGCAGAGCTTCACAGATGTCGATTTCGATGTCTTTGGCTAAGGTTGCCAAATTTGGGGCCGAGGCTTTCAAAAAGATGAAAAATGCTGCTGAGGAGAACACCCTGCCAAGCTCCAAAGTACATTCACCGAAACTCAAGCTTATAATCATGCAATAGAAGCCTAGTTGATTCGCACTTCCCGAGACTTAAGGATTTACCAGAACCATTGGTTTGTAGAGCTTGCTGAAGAAAACCGACTGCTGAAGGAGAAATCCAAAGAAAACGCTGAGCTGAACAAGAAGCTTTCCGAAGTGCATGTAAATGCGAAGAAGCAAAAAGAGAAAGTAGACAGATCTCTCTTGATGCTTGGTAGAGTTGAAGCTTGCAAAGGAATATCTTGCGCGAGTCAGGAAGGAGAACTAGTGGTTGAGGGATGGTGTTGTGCTGATGGCCGTGGACGGCTTCAAGCGGTGCCTAAGCTAGGCCCTGGTTCTTGAGCCCAACATCCGAAGTGAGTATTGGTGTGTGAAATAAGCATGTGCAAGTATACACAGTCACAAACAAGTAATAAAGAGTAAGTAAAGATCGTTCCCACGAGGATTGACTAATTTTTAATGTGTTTGTTTAGCATAGGTAAACTAGTGTGTCTACAACTATTGAGAAATTTGTGGTTGGTTTTGGAATATAGAAAAGCAGAATTTAAATACACTGTAGAGGATGTAATTTAGAGAGAGTTGAGATGCTTTTACCATATGAGTTCCTTGTGAGAATGTTGTCTTTGTCTTTGGTGCTTGAGCACTGGTGTGATCACTTAGTGTAGATACATCAGTTAAGGGTATTTGTACAAGCTCAATAAACCCTTGTTTTTTTGCAGTAAAGGGCAAGTGTGTCAAACTCCCTCGCCTCCTTTCAAGTGGTTCAAGTTGCTAAATACTTTCCCTTAGTAAAACCCCACACATGAACAAAGACTATGCTAATTACTTTTGAATTAGCATGGAATTATAAAGTGACTTTGTGGAAAACAAATTTCTCATCAAAGACTTAAATAAACACTTGCCTTTGCTTCTAGTTCTTGAGATCTAGTTGTAAGTCAATCTCTTGTAAATACAACTCCCCCTTGTTCTAAGTTAACCTTAAAACAAGTTTAATTCAAGTACAAGAACTAGTAAGTGAGGCACCCTTTTGGACAACACAATAGTTCTCACGAGTTCATCATATGACTAGAGCATCCCAACTAAGGAATTTAGCTCATCATCGTCCACATAAAGTAATTAAACAAAGCAAGTAAAGAAAGCATTGTAAATAACTTGGAAATGTAAATTGCTTAAAAGTAAATTGCTTGAATGGACAAGTCTTGCAAGAAAGTAAATTGCTTGATTGGACAAGTCTTGCAAGAAATTAAATAACAAGAAAATAAATAAAAGTAAGATGAAGAACATGAAATAAGAACTTAATATTAATGAAGAACACTTGATTCTCAACTAGGAAGAAGTGAAGAATAGAGATGTCAATTCCTTCTTACCTTCCTCTTAAGCTTAGAGTAATCAAAGTGAAGTAAAAAGACTTGGAAATAAAATGAAGAACAAGATGAACTTTAATCTAAAACTACTATTGTATCTATATGGTAATCTATATATTTTTCTTATCTTTTTCTTATATTTCTTTACAAGAGATGAAAGAGTCCTATTTATAGAAGTAGGAGATTTCCTTCCATGGAGGGTTTTCTTTGTCTTCAAGTATTTGACTTCTTTGCTTGCTTGTGAAGTTTTCTTTGACCATCATGTGACTTATCCTAGTTATTTTGCAGGTGTCAATTGTTGTCACTTTGAATGGGAAACATTCCTTTGAGTGGGAAACATTCCTTTTGAAGGGGTCAATTAGTTGATGACATTTGGCTTGGTGTAATGATGATGTTTGTTGTTTTTATCCATAGATGACTTCTTTGGTAACTTGATAATTGATTCCATGTGATCAGAGCTAGTAGGAGGCCAGCAAGGCTCATTAGAGCGAAATCAAATTGAGGTGCTTCCAATGTGGGGTCTTGTGCTACTTGCTTCATTTGCATGCTTCATTTGCATGCTTTGGTGCTTAAGCACTTTCGATGCTTAAGCACTTAATGCAAAATCACAGAATCTGCAAAAGTACTCAACAAACATATCAAACATACCAATTTGTATATAAATTGAACTTCTATCTCCTTGATAATGTATTTTATGATTTTCATCTCTTTTTATTGTATTTACAAGTTTATTGCATTGGTTTCAAACATTTATCTAAGTAAAGACTATGAATAACTCTATATAAAATAGAGTTATCACACCCCAAACTTAACTTGTTGCTTGTCCTCAAGCAATAACAAAATAACAAGTAGAATTCTTTTGATGAAGAAGATCGGATCATTTCAACTCCTTTCAATCTTTCAAAATGTGATGTTCTCTTAAAAGAACCTTTCTTTCCTCCAATCTCTATGTCTTTGTGCCTTTGAAATTCATCACAACCAAAGCTATTAAAACTCTTTTATGTGCGTGTGTGATCCATTGAAATTTGATTGGCTCCAAACTAAGCAAAAAGGTTTTCTTAAACTTTTTGAAACTTTAGAAAAACTTTTGGTCAACACAAAGGTGTTTCAAAACATAGAGTAGACTCACAAGATCCTTAAGCTCGGGGGCTTTAAGTATATCAAAGGGCTTGACATGAGTAGTTTAAAACTTTTGACTCAATGCTTCTTTTTTGATGTTTCTTTTTCTTTTGGTGCATAAGCATCTACTAGATAAGCACTAGATGCTTCTTAAAACTTATGTTACCCTCTTTCTGACCTCCATGTGCATACTTTTTTCTTGATTTGTTTTTGTTTTTCTTTTTCAAACCAAATGCACTTTGGAGCAGGATTCATTGTCCTCCTTATGCATACTTTTCTTTTTCTTGGTTTGCAAATCAAATGCACTCTGTTTTGGAGCAGTTGGTTTAGATATTAAGCAAACATAGTTTTGACACCTTTTGATTTTCTTTTTGAAACTTTGTGAGTACTAAGCTCCTCATTTTTGCCTTTGTTTTCATAAAATCTCCCCAAACTTATTTCTCAACACTCTTCTAAGTTTTTAATAAAACTTTGTTTTGACCTTAGTTTTCTTAAATTCTGTTTGTTTCGAGAAAAACTTTTCACTCAGTTTGATCTCCTTTCAAAAATCAACTTTAAAGTGTAAAAGTGATAATAACAATGGTTGTTTTTGAAGTAAAAGGACTCTTTTTCTTTTCTTTTCATTGAGGATTTTGGTCTAAAGAGATGCATCAAAATCATTTGTGAACTATGGTGATCATGCTTCAAAATCTGTACATTCCTACTATTGATTTACTTAAAAGCTGTTCAAAAAGCAATTTGATTTTTTTTGAAAATGCTTTGTTAAGTAAATTTAAAACAAAATGAAAATAAACTCTATTTACAAAAGACTTAACTACTTATCTAACATACTATGAGATATTTATGAGATATTAAATAAAACAAGCATTAGTAGGTTTAAAATACTATATATATACCACATGCATCGAGAATTTGAAGTGCTTTGACTTAAAATTGAGCGGTGTCCTCACTAGCTCTTAAGTTGAGATATTGGGAGCTTCTGTTAGTGCTTAAGCACGTGGTGCTTGAGCACTAAATTCTGCATTTCTTGAAAAAACACCGAAAACATCAAATTTGTACAAACATAGTTAATATTTATCAAAAAATTGAAGGGTTGCCTCCCATAAGCGCTTGTTTTAATGTCTTAATGACTGACTATCCTTTTTAGATCAAGGATTTTCAAAATGAATGGTGCTTTCAGATTGCACCATTTGCTCACCATAATACATTTTAACTCTTTGTCCATTTACTTTGAAAGTATTACTGAGTTTGCATCAAATATGTCAATTGCACCATGAGAATATATCTTGACTAATTTGAATGGTCTGTCCATCTGGATTTCAATTTTCCGGGGAATAATTTTAGCCTTGAATTGTACAATAGGACCAATCCTCCTTCTTTAAGATCTCTTTGTTGGATTCTTTTATCATGCCACACCTTGGTTTTATCTTTGTAAATTCTAGCATTCTCATAAGAGAAGTGCACGAATTCTTCTAATTCATTTAGTTCTAAAAACCTCTGTTTGCTGCTTGGTCTAGATCAAAATTCAGCTTTTTGATTGCCCAATAGGATTTATTTTCTAGCTCAATTGGCGGGTGACATGCTTTGCCATAAACTATTCTATAGGGGACATACCTAATGGAGTTTTATATGCGAGTTCTATATGCCCATAATGCTTCATCTAAATGCAATGACCAATCTTTCCTTGTTGGTCCAACCATTTTCTAGCATTCTTTTTATTTCCCTATTTGATAGTTCAACAGCCACTAGTTTGGGGATGATATGCATTAGAAATTTTGTGTTTAATCCCATATTTTGCAAGAAGATTTTCAATAATTTTATTACAAAAATGAGATCCTTCATCATTTATGATTGCCCAGGGTGCGAATCTAGTAAATATGTTCTTTTGAAGAAATTTACTCAACGATCTAGCATCAGCACTAGGTAGTGCTCTCTTGCTTCAACCCATTTAGACACATAATCTCACAACAACTAAGATGTATTCTTTACGAAAAAAGAAGTAGGAAAGGACCCATGAAATCCATGCCCCATACATCAAAAAGTTCAAGTTCAAGAATGTTGGTTCTTGGCATTTCATGTTTTTGAGATATATTACCACTTCTTTGGCATCTATCACGAGTTTTACTATATAGAATGCATCTTTAAATAAAGAGGGCCAAAAATAACTTTGTTTGTAGTACCTTTCTTTCAACATTACTGTGTCCTCCAAAATGACCTCCATATGGTCTTTGCATGGCGGTGCTCAAGCATTGCTTGTTGTTCTTGTTCGAGGACACACTTTCTCATGACTTGAGTGCGGACACATCTTGTATAGGTAAGGTTCATCCCAACGGTATTGTTTTACTATATGGAAAAACCTTCTTCTCTCTGCGATAATCCATGCATGCGGGTACAACATTACTTACGGATAGTTAGCAATGTCGAAGATACCATGGTGCGAGAATCTCCGGTGCTTGAGCACTAAGTGCAAAAGCACTATATTACTATTACGGATATTGCTAACAAATCTTCATGCAGGAATCTCTCCTTGATTTCTTGAGTACTGTATCATCACCTTCAAGCCTAGATAGGTGATCGACAACTTGATTTTCTACTCCCTTCTTATCACTAATCTCAAGATCAAACTCTTGAAGGGTAGAATCCACCTTATTAGCCTAGGTTTTGCATCTTTCTTTGCAAGCGAGATACTTAATGGCGAGTGGTCGGTATATACAATCACTTTTGTGCCTACTAAGTAAGATGCGAATTTGTCAAAAGCAAACACCACGGCTAATAGTTCTTTCTCGATCCGAGTGTAGTTCACTTGAGCTTGATTAATGTTTTGCTAGCATAATAAATTGAATGAAACACTTTGTCATACCTTTGCCCTAGGGCGGCTCCTACAAACAAAGTCACTAGCATCACACATTAGTTCAAAAGGTTTGGTCGATCGGGTGTTACAATGCGCAGTGCGAGTGACGAAAGCCTTCTTGATTTCTGAAATGCTTTTATACAAGATTCATCAAAGTTAAATTGTGTATCTAATTGCAAAAGATTTACAGAGGTTTTGAAATTTTTGAAAAGTCTTTGATGAATCTTCTATAGAAACTGCATGTCTAGAAAACTTCTAATCCCCTTGTGAGTTGTTGGTGGTGGCAGTTTTTCAATGACCTCAATTTTAGCTTTATCAACCTCAAGACCTTTCTTTGAAACCCTATGTCCTAGTACAATGCCTTCTTGTACCATGAAGTGACACTTTTCCCAATTAAGAACAAGATTTGTATCTTCACATCTTTGGAGAATTTGTTCTAAATTTGATAAACATAAAGGAAATGTTTCTCCAAAGACAGAAAAATCATCCCTAAAGATTTCCATGGATTGTTCAATAAAATCGAGAAAACAAGGACATCATACATCTTTGAAATGTAGCGGTGCATTACATAATCCAAAGGGCATTCTCCTAAAAGCAAATGTACCATATGGACATGTAAAAGTAGTTTTATCTTTGGTCCTTAGGGTCAATGGCAATTTGATTATAACACGAGTAGCCATCTAAGAAGCGATAAAACTCCTTTTCTGCTAGTCTATCTAACATCCCGATCAATAAAGGGCAATGGAAAGTGATCTTTCTTGGTTGATTTATTAAGTTTTACGTAATCCATCTGATTCTCCACCCGATTCTTTGTTCTTGTGGGAATTAGTTCATTTTTTTGGTTGGCTATTCTTTGTGACTCCCCCTTTCTTGGGAACACATTATGCGAGGCTAACCCATGTACTATCTTCAATTGGGTAAATAATCCCGACATCTAGCCATTTAATTATTTCCTTTTAACAACCTCTTTCATGATTGGATTTAGCCTTCTCTGTGCCTCAATCTTTGTTTTTAGCATTGTCTTCTAGATTTATTCTATGCATACAAATAGAGGGCTAATCCCTTTAATGTCTGCCATTTGCCATCCTATTGCTTTTTATGTTTTTAAGGGTTTCAATTAAATCATGCTCTGCTCTAATGATAGATCGGATGCAATGATAGCGGAAGTGAATCATTATCCCTAAGAAAACATACTTTAAGTGTTTTGGCAATTCCTTGATTCTAGTTTGGGAGGTTGTTCAATTGAAGGTAAGTTTTTCTTAAGGTTAGGGTCTTCTAAATTTAAAGATTCAAAAGTTCTAGACCATACCTTAGGTTTAACTTCCTCTGTTGTCGGTATGCCTTGTTCTTGCATTTCGGCCTCGGGAAGTGCATAAGCACTTGATGCTAAAGCACTAGTCGGATGGTCATCTTGTTTGTTGAATTGCTTACACACGGATGATCAAGTGAGATAGCGAACATTCTTCTTGCTCCTCTCTTTGGATACTTCATTGCTTTCATCACATTGAATTTCACTTCTTGATCATTCACCCTCATGGTTAGTTCTCCTTTTTGAACATCAATAAGTGTCTTACCAGTTGCAAGAAATGGTCTTCCAAGGATTCTTGGCACATTTTCATCGCAACAAAATCAAGAATAACAAAATCTGCGGGAAACACGAATTTGTCAACCTTGACGGAATATCTTCAACTATCCCTTACGGATATCTTTGTTGATCTATCTGCGAGGATAATGTTCTGAGGTAGGCTTTGCATTACCAATTCCTAACTTCTCAAAGATAGATTTAGGCATCAAGTTGATGCTTGCACCTAAATCACATAGAGCTCTCCACTGTATAGTTGTTGCCTATATAGAAAGGAATTGTAAAGCTACCAGGATCTTTCAATTTTCTTGGAATTTTATTCTGTAAAATTGAACTAACTTCCTTTGACATTGCAATAGTTTGAAATTCACCTAATCTCTTTCTTCTACAAATGATATCTTTCATAAATTTAGCATAATTAGGCATTTGTTGTAAAGCTTCAATCAAAGGAATATTAATGTGCAAATTGTTTTAAAACATCTAAAAACTTACTTGAATTGCTTCTCCTCATGCACTTTTTTAATCTTTGAGGAATGGAGGAGGTGGGTGTTGATAACTAACACAGGATTTGGTTCTTTTTGAGAAGTGGAAGCTTCGGGTGCTTACGCATTACGAGTTTCTTTTTCTTTTTGAGTTTTTCTCCACTTATCTACACCTTCATTCTCATAGGGCTCTGTGAGATCCTTACCACTTCTCGGTGATATGGCCTTTACTTGTTCTTTTCCTTGCCTTTGAGATGTGGATGTACGTATTGGATGGTAGAACACTGCAGGTCTTTGATACATAGCATTTGCTAATTGACCTACTTGAGTTTCTAAGTTTTTATGGAAGCATCTTGAGTTTGCCTTCTTTGTTCTTGTTTCACTTATGAATGATTTAAGCGGGCTTTCTATTGAATTATCATTGGCGGTTTGTTGTTGCCTTTGATAATTTTGATATCTGGGTTGTGGGCTGGTGCTTGAGCTCTGGTGCTTGAACACCTGGTGCTTGAGCCTTTATTATTACTTGGTCCCCACTTAAGAATTGGGTGATTTTCCGGCCGGGATTATAGGTGTTAGAGTAAGGGTTGTTATTCCTATTATTATTATATCTATTTTGATCCACATAGTTAAGCGACACGGGATTACTTGAGCACTCTTCATAGAGGTGGGCTCCTCCACGATAAACACAACTAGGTGCTCCTTGAGGTGCTTGTTCTATGCATTTTGCAATGAAGTTTCTGCTTTGGTTTAGGTGTATTGAACTAGGTGTAGTGAAAGTTTTAATCATGTTAGCCAATGTGGCAACTTGAGAGCGATTAGGGATGAAATTTCACTAAGTTCATGTACTCGGCTTTCTTTTGGGCACTTGCCCTTTGATGAGCAGCTAGAACTATTCGTTGCTACCCTATCAATTAATTCACAAGCTTCATTATAAGGCAGATTCAATAAAACACCCACGATGATGCATCAAGCATAATTACGGTTTGGGGCTCTAATCCATTGTAAAATGTTTCCATCGTATAATGGTAGCGGACCATGATGAGGACATTTTCTAAGCAATTCCTTCCATCTTTCCCATGCCTCAAACAATGATTCGGCATCTCTTTGTTTAAAAGATGTAATGTCATTTCTCATCCTAGCATTTTTGATTGGTGGGAAGTATTTTGTGAGAATTTTTTCACTAATTCATTCCATGAATGAATTGAATTAGGCTCTAAAGAATTTAACCATGATTTAGCTTTATCTTTTAATGAATATGGAAATAACTTTAGCCTAAATGCATCCTCACTTACACGGGTATGATGAAATTGCTACATACTTCTAAAAGCTATTTTAAATGCTCATGGGGTCATCATGTGAAAATCCCCCAAATGACCAATTGTTTGCGACATTTGAAACATCATTGGTTTAAATTCAAAATGGAATGACATTAATATGAGGCCTAGCAATGCTAGTCTGCATATTTTGATGATCAAACATGGCATAATCCCTCATGGGCCTATCTCTATCATTAATCATGCCTATAGGGTCCATGTGTATGAATTGATGTCTATGATTTAATCCTACTTGGGGAATTGAATTACCTCACGGCGATGTTATGCCTTGATCCTTCATCTTCTTCTTGTGTGTTTGGTGCACGAGGTTCTTTGTCACAGTATGCATGCAATGTATTTTATCTTGTTTGTGGCATCCCTAGTGGTATTCTTGGTTCAGCCATATTCTTTGTGTTGTTGGATTTCCTCTGAAGTCTTAATTGTCTCCTGAATCTTCTTTCAATCTACGGATCAAAATCAAAATTTGGTGGTGGTCTTCTTGGCATAGGCTAGTGCTTAAGCACTTGTTACGCATGCAGAATAACACTACCAAAAAGCACTAAAAAAATAAAAACACTCTTTTACTAACTAAACAAACTAAAAATTATTGGCAATCCCCTGCACAGCGGCGCCAAAAACTTGGTGTGTGAAATAAGCATGTGCAAGTATACAGATCACAAACAAGTAATAAAGAGTAAGTAAAGATCGTTCCCACGAGGATTGACTAATTTTTAATGTGTTTGTTTAGCATAGGTAAACTAGTGTGTCTACAACTATTGAGAAATTTGTGGTTGGTTTTGGAATATAGAAAAGCAGAATTTAAATATTGTAGAGGATGTAATTTAAGAGAGAGTTGAGATGCTTTTACCATATGAGTTCCTTGTGAGAATGTTGTCTTTGTCTTTGGTGCTTGAGCACACTGGTGCTTGATCACTTAGTGTAGATACATCAGTTAAGGGTATTGTACAAGCTCAATAAACCCCTTGTTTTTTGCGATGAAAAAGGCAAGTGTGTCAAACTCCCCTCGCCTCCTTTCAAGTGGTTCAAGTTGCTAAATACTTTCCCTTAGTAAAAACCCACACATGAACAAAGACTATGCTAATTACTTTTGAATTAGCATGGAATTATAAAGTGACTTTGTGGAAAACAAATTTCTCATCAAAGACTTAAATAAACACTTGCCTTTGCTTCTAGTTCTTGAGATCTAGTTGTAAGTCAATCTCTTGTAAATACAACTCCCCCTTGTTCTAAGTTAACCTTAAAACAAGTTTAATTCAAGTACAAGAACTAGTAAGTGAGGCACCCTTTTGGACAACACAATAGTTCTCACGAGTTCATCATATGACTAGAGCATCCCAACTAAGGAATTTAGCTCATCATCGTCCACATAAAGTAATTAAACAAAGCAAGTAAAGAAAGCATTGTAAATAACTTGGAAATGTAAATTGCTTAAAAGTAAATTGCTTGAATGGACAAGTCTTGCAAGAAAGTAAATTGCTTGATTGGACAAGTCTTGCAAGAAATTAAATAACAAGAAAATAAATAAAGAGTAAGATGAAGAACATGAAATAAGAACTTAATATTAATGAAGAACACTTGATTCTCAACTAGGAAGAAGTGAAGAATAGAGATGTCAATTCCTTCTTACCTTCCTCTTAAGCTTAGAGTAATCAAAGTGAAGTAAAAAGACTTGGAAATAAAATGAAGAACAAGATGAACTTTAATCTAAAACTACTATTGTATCTATATGGTAATCTATATATTTTTCTTATCTTTTTCTTATATTTCTTTACAAGAGATGAAAGAGTCCTATTTATAGAAGTAGGAGATTTCCTTCCATGGAGGGTTTTCTTTGTCTTCAAGTATTTGACTTCTTTGCTTGCTTGTGAAGTTTTCTTTGACCATCATGTGACTTATCCTAGTTATTTTGCAGGTGTCAATTGTTGTCACTTTGAATGGGAAACATTCCTTTGAGTGGGAAACATTCCTTTTGAAGGGGTCCAATTAGTTGATGACATTTGGCTTGGTGTAATGATGATGTTTGTTGTTTTTATCCCATAGATGACTTCTTTGGTAACTTGATAATTGATTCCATGTGATCACCGAGCTAGTAGGAGGCGTGCAAGGCTCATTAGAACGAAATCAAATTGAGGTGCTTCCAATGTGGGGTCTTGTGCTACTTGCTTGTTTGCATGCTTCATTTGCATGCTTTGGTGCTTAAGCACTCGATGCTTAAGCACTTAATGCAAAATCACAGAATCTGCAAAAAGTACTCAACAAACATATCAAACATACCAATTTGTATATAAATTGAACTTCTATCTCCTTGATAATGTATTTTATGATTTTCATCTCTTTTTATTGTATTTACAAGTTTATTGCATTGGTTTCAAACATTTATCTAAGTAAAAGACTATGAATAACTCTATATAAAATAGAGTTATCAAGTATATGCAGTTGGCATACAAGGTGGTTGACGACAAGATCGTAAGTGCCGGGGTTGTCTACCCTCTGCTTGAGCTTGCCGGGAGGAAGAGGTCGACAATAATGCCGGCCGACAACGTCGGTGATGCCATAGCGATGTTGTAGCTGACGATGGGGTCGGTGCTAAAGATACTCCTGCTAAGGATGCTGATGGAGAGATGGGGGAAAACGATGGTTGAACCCCTTTGTAATTTCCTTTTCCCTTTTTGTTTCAAACAATCTTTTTTTAAGGTTGGCTCTGGGCATGTTCGGGGCCAGTTCATGTCTGTATGTACAATGGGCACCGTCCATTTTCTCCGGTACTAATTTCCTATATTTTGTTTACATTTTTCGCCAAATATAAATATGCATGTTTAGTAGAGAGTGATTTACCTGTTATGTGGGCCTACGTGGCACATAGATGGCCGAGGCGAAGGAGAGGAGTGAGGCCGAGAGAACCTTTAGCAATCAGAGGTCAGCGACACCTAAAGAGGGTGTGCGGCTTGAGAGAATTCGCACAAGTGTTCAAACTTGTGGATTAGTGCCGAGGTGGCGAGTAGGTGAGTGTCGATGTGGCAGATTCCTTGAGCCGAATTCAGTGATGAGAAAGCCTCTGCGGGCTCCCCAGGCTCATTTAGATAGGAAGGTCGTTGTGGGTCCCCTACTCCTCCATCTTCTTCGATCGATGTGTTGTGGCGATCGGCCTTGGCATCGAGGGCGTTGGAGGTGCCCAGCCTTCACTTCATCCTACCGAGGCCGTTGTTGGCTTATCGGCCTTCTTACCGGAATCGTAAGAGATGCCCGGCCTTCTTACCAGAGTCGCGTGAGACGTCCGATCTTCTTACCAGAGTCGCGTGAGACGTACGACCTTCTTACCGGAGTCGCGTAAGACGTCCGACCTTCGGGGGCGGAGATTGCGCAATAGGTCTCTTTCATTCGGTCTCTGATGAAACTCGTCAGTTCAGGCATCAGAGGGAAGGATGGGCTCGCGTAAAGCAAAATTGGGAAACCGTTCGAGCCCTGATGGAGTTCGTCAACTCGGCTTCAGAGGGAAGCGCAAACTCGCGAGAGGCGAGGAAGAGTCGCTGCGGACTGATTCCTTGGGGCCCTCTAATGGAGTGTTAGACTCGACAGTCAAAGAGTCGTTGAGGCAGCTACGGGCCATTCTGCAGAAGCTCGTAGAGAGGAGCTGTTGAAGCCAGAATAGGCTAATCAGGGACGAGGTCGGAGAGATGAGCTATTGGAGCCAGATTAGACTATTCAGCGATGAGCTCGGAGAGACGAGTTATTGGAGCCAGATTAGGCTATTCAGCGACGAGCTCGGAGAGACGAGCTATTGGAGCCAAATTAGGCTATTCAGCGAAGAGCTCGGAGAGACGAGCTATTGGAGCCAAATTAGGCTATTCAGCGACGAGCTCGGAAAGACGAGCTATTGGAGCCAGATTAGGCTATTCAGCGACGAGCTCGGAGAGACGAGCTATTGGAGCCATTTAAGTTTATTCAAAGAACGAGCTCGGAGAGGCGAGATATTGGAGCAGATTAGGCTATTCAAAGAACGAGCTTGTGTGCGAAGATGGAAGGTGATTCCGAGGTACAAAATCGATTGGGAAATCCTCAGGCGATTCGCGTATCCCGCCGGTCTTGCAAATTATCAAGAGGTAGCAATAAAGGATATAGTGGTCGAGTGGACCGTACCTTTGTAAGTTAAAGTCGTAGGCAAATGTTGTTCCGGATCGTATTGTTGGATGGTCTTCAGGGAATATGTAGTAAGCCGAGGTGAATCATCCTCATGAATCACAGGAGCCGGTGATCTAACTCCCACTGTGGTCGCCATTGTTTGGTACCTAGACTTGGACTCGGCCCGAGGCGTGATACTTGCTTTAAGAGGTCCGGGAGAGAGGTAGGAGTCTTCGAGACAGAGAAAGCGAGCACGGAGGTTGGAGCTCATACTCAGTCGGTTCGAGGTAGCTTGAAGATCCACGTCGGGTGGGGTACCTGCAAGACACTCCGACGCTCAAGTCAGTATGTGACCAAGATAAGGAAAAGAGAGAGAATAAACAAGAGAGGAGTTGAGGGAAAAGTTCAAAATGGTGAGCGTCTGCGTGGTAGAGAGGTTGTCACGTCTATTTATAAAGAAAGGAGGCGTATTGTGAGCGTCGGATACAGGCAGAGGATCTGGCGGCCGTTGGAGGCGGGAATCAGTTATGAGGCGTTAGCTTGGGCCATGCTTCATAGGTGGATTGGCGGCCCCACTTTTAGGGACTTTTTGCCCGACCAGAACACAAACTAAGCGCCATGTTTGTGAAGAAGAAGAATCGACCAAGATTAGTAGAAATGATTGAGAAGATGAAGAAAGGATTTAAGAAAACCCCTCTTTTTGGAAAACTCTCGATTTATTTTTTGTTTTTAATATTTTATTATTTTAATTATCTTAATTATTATATTTATTAATATTTGATGTGAATGTATATGTGGCATCATTAAATGGCGATGTCTGTTCGCCACGTCATTTAATGGCGCCACATCAACATTTTCTTTTCTGAAATTCCAACTCGAAAAAAAAATTGAAAAATCACTCTTTAAACTAAATGTTTGAATTTTTTTAAATTATGAAGACTAAATATCAGTGTTTTAAAATAGAGAGATCAAATGTCTGAATTTTAAAAAATAATGGACCAAAACTATAATTTAGCCACGATAAAAAGGACTAAAAGTGTGGATTTTGGGGAATAACTCTTCCCTTCAAAATCGATTGAAGTTCTTGGAGAGTTTAGAGCAAGCAAGCAATTAACGGGACGAAACAAGAGAGACCGAAATGAAGTTAGCTCCAATCGCAGTGTTTATGTTCAGAGACACAGAGGGTTTCGCCTCTTCCATCTCAGAAGCTCTTCACCCTAATCCTTCTTCTTTCTTGTCCCGCGTGTGAGTTTTCTTCTTCTTTTTCTTATTCGATGGTTTTCTTTCAATTTATTTTTCTTTATGAACACTGATGTGTTGTTCCTTTTTTCTTTTGGTTTCAGAGTGGACTCCTTTGACCTCTCTTTGGATGATTATGGAATCAAGGACCTCAAAGCATCAGGGAACCTTATTCATTACGTTGATAATCATGGTGTTTACAAGGTAGTCTTTTTTCTCAACCACACTTTTACTACTATTGGGATGGTTTATATCATGATATTGTGCTGTGATAGTAATTATTTCTAGAATTGGAGTTCATATGAGAAGAAAAAATCTATCAATTTAGCTTAGTGTTGGGATTAACCCCCTTCTCCTAATTTGGATTTGGAACCGTTGGAGGAAGGCTTGGATTTTGGGGTTTTGCCGATCTCAAAATCTAAGTCACTCGATTTTGATCCAATGGCTCCGAAATGCTGATTGCATTGAGGGTTTGTTTGGAGGGAAGGGGAGGGGAGAGGCTTTGGGGGGAAATATATAGAAATCTTTCAATGATAACAGTATTCTTATGATTAATATACTTTTTAATTTTAAGACTATTATAAAATGATGTAAATGATTTGAAGAATTTGCCTAAGCCCTTCTAAACCTCTCAAACTCTTCTCCAACTCATTTTTTAAGTTCCTCCAAATTGGGGGAATTTGGTTTTATGAAGACCATTTGACTCCCTATTTTTTCAATCCCTCCCCTGCAAACTCCCAAACAAACCCTAAAACTCTGGCTCCATAAAATCCAACCCTTATTTGGTTACAACTTGTGTGTAAGAATTTGGAAGAGATCATAGAAATAATTTATGACATTGTCAATAAGTTGTTTCTAGCTTATTCTAAGAAGCTCTCCAAGTAAACTTATAGTGATAACATACACAAAGGTTACCCCTCTCTCCTCTTTGATTCCAATCTATCTTAAATTTTATTTTTACAAAGAAAACAAATATTAAGAATGCAGATAGCTTTTTAATATGCATATCCAAATGTAAATAGCTCGTTGAATTTAAATTCTTATGACATAGACTCTCTATGATAGGTCTTTATTCGATGAACACTTGAATAAGCAGTATAGACGCTTCCATTATCACATTTTAATTGGGAGAGGTTACAAATAAGACCTAGTGGATTGTTCACTATTCTTTCCCTCTGCTTAGCCATAAACGAGTAAATCTCTGAAATTTATCCTCATAGGACCTAGTTGGTTATCCTAATACTTTCAAAAGTATGGTTGAAATAACTTACCTGGCCAACGATGAAGTCTATAATTCATGACATTGATTAGTTTATTTACATAGAACCATACGCAATTTTTTTATTCAAGTTTGTTCATCGTTTCTTTTATTTAGTTCATTGTAAAGAGAATGCAACATAATTATGGCAGTGTTAGAAACTACTACATCAATACAAAGCTACTTCAGTTTAGATTTTCTAAAGTAGGATGATAATACAACCCTAGTAGACAAGGCAAATTCTTTTTCCAGGAATCCTCTTTACAGCAACAAATAAAAAGAGGAAATGATAAATCCATTCCCGTCTCTATTCCGCACAAATATCATTTCCTTAGTTTGGTATTGGAATCATCATTCCCTTATCAGGGTATAGGCTTGTAATCTGAAGCTGGTAAAATGAACCGTGTTTATATTTTTGTTCCTTTGTTATGATTCATTAGTCGTAACTCAAAATTCAAGTCTATTGTAGAAGGAGTGGGTATGAGAGCAGTATGGGAAATGGGGTTTATGAGTCTGTTTTTTGCATGGCCCTATAACAAACTGGAGAGGTGGAAGTAAGCTATTGGATAGAGAGAGGTCACACAAATATGAAGGGAGGGTGTTGCGGAGTATATCTTCATTTTAGTGAATATTTGGAGTGGTTGAGGTCAAAGGGCAGAGCAAGCACTGCCTCTCTGATAGTTTGTGTTAGGACCCAAAACTGATAGAAGAAATAATTGAGTACAAAATGTAGATAGAATGAAGAAAGTGTGTAAAAGATAGAAAATTAGGAAACACTGCTATCTCTGTCCTTTTGGTATACCCAAACCCAAAACTACCCAAATGATTCGACTCCTTTTCAGGGTCCAGCCCCTCTCTCATATTCCCTTCCCCAATCCCTTTTTGCTAGCTGTCCAATTTGACACCACGCATTCTCCAATTCCCTTCTTCAATCCCTTTATGCTAGCTTTCTAAATGAATACTCATTTCCCTCTCTCTTCCAACTGATACCTCCGTTTCTATAACTCGAGTCAATGTCCCACTAATTCCCATATGAGGCCCATCAGCTTCCTTTCTAATTTCTGCATTTACATTCTACTTCAATTCCATTGAAATCAGAGCTTTGTCTCTGAAATCAGAGCTTTGTCTTTGAAGTTCTTCTACCTTCTGAAGTTCTTCTTCTACAAATTCTTCAATTCCATTCTACTTCAATTCCATTGAAATCAGAGCTTTGTACAGAAATATCAGTTTCTATACTACTAAAATGAAGACATATTTTTCAGATAAAAATATGAACTTTAGTGTTTTCTTAAAATATAGATAAATGTTCCAACTGGGGACTTTTTAAAGCAATACACTCCTTTTAACAAACTTTAGAACATAATCTTTATGATTGGCTCAACACTTAAAACTTAAAAGGTCTATTGGTTTGGTTAATCACTTTTTAAGAAGTATTGTTTTTTAGGGAATAAGCCAAACAAGAGTTCGTCAGAAAGAGTGTTTGCTTCCATTCCTCTTTAAATTATTACTCAATATCACCTTTTATCCATGGGTCGTGGAATGAAATTAGATCAAAATTTAAAATGCTTTTGCTGGGGCATCATCATATTAAGTATTTAACCATCTTGCATAAATGTCAGCTCTTAGAATTCAGGTTAGGCTTAACCCAACCCCAAAAGCTAGCTCATGAGGTGGGGTTGTCCTCCACTTAAACCACTTATAAGACCATCTCACTATCCCATGTGGGACTTCTAAGTCCCATACACGCCCAAGACTGGAATTTGGAGATCGACTCGAGTGGCTTGATAAAGTGTCCCCTAGCAATGGATCTAGGATATTCTCTAATACCACCTTAGAATTTGGGTTTGAGCTTAACTTACCTTAAAAGCTAGCTCTTGAAGTGGGGTTACTTCCCAATTATAACCACTGATCAGGTCATCTCACTATCTCATTTGGAACTTCCAACAAAAGCAATAGTATGATAACTACCCTACCCTTTCTCGATTACTCCCTTTCCCATCCTTTCTCCCCCTTCTAATAAGTTTGATGAACGTATTTACACATATCCATAGCTGGTTTGTATTACTTATTCTTAGAATTTGGACTTAACTTAACACCACAAGACTTGCTTGTAAAGTGAGGACTGCTAGAGCCTTATAAGCATTACTTAGGCCTATCTCTAGTGAGATGTAGGACTTTCAACACACTATCTCATGCTCAGGATTGGACATCCGAAGTGTGGACTAATGTGGGTGGAATAAGAGATCTCAATACACCCTCTCACGCATAGGATTGGACATCTAGAGTTTCACAAATATGGGCAGAATCAAAGAATTGCTTTTTGGATCACGTCAAAGAGAGCATACCAGACATGTGGCAAATCAAAGAATTGCTTTTTGAACTCAAGAAAGACAAGGCTGTTTCCGATGGAGGAGAAAATTCAGACAATAAGGACGAGAAGTTATAAGAAGAGGATAATGTTAAAAACGGGTCTAACATAGACAAGAAGGAATCTTGAGGTTCTGCCAGAAACTGAGGATGGAATCACAAGCAGGAGCAGTAGAAAAATCTGAATCAGTCTTGAATGGAGCCAGAATCCTGTATTACATTGGCTGCGACAAGAAAGAGCAGAGACTGCAACTGATGTGATCAAGAAGAGTGTTAAAAGTTTGGCGTGTCAGAAGCAGCCCATGTGATTAAGAAGAATGTCAAAAGAGTGTCAAAAGTTTGGCGTGTCAGAAGCAACCCATGTGATCAAGAAGAATGTCAAAAGGATAGGCTTGTCCGGAGAATTCTCCCTTGTTTTCTCATCACAGCAACATGAAAACATTTTTGAAGGAGGCAATCACCAAGAATCTGGTTCCCTGGAGGAGAATTTTTGTTATAATTTTTTTCATGCACCCGCAAAGGCTTAATGTTTTCATAACCTGAAACAGAATTTTGCTCATCAAGCTCCCAACAGCGGATCCTGGAGTATTTTTTTCAACAACCATTGAACAAAAAAATTCAGTATATTTCAACCTCTAGAACAAGGTTGTTTTGAGGAGAGGTGTATTGTTAGGATGTAGAGTAAAGGGGAATTGGACTAGTTAAGAGTTGTTAGAATCAACTATGGTTGTTATGGTTGTTAGAGTCTGTTATAGTTTGTTAGAGTTAGTTGTTTGTTAGGCTATTAGTTAATTGGTGGTTAGAAGAATATCATGTATAAATACGAGGTAAATGGGATAGAACGAAGCAGTTTCTAATTTGTATAATTCTCTGTAGAGCAGTGGCTCTATTTTAAAAGGAGAAACCCTTTGGAGGAGAGTTTTTTCTCCTATTCTTTCCTATTTTGAATAAAATTTACTCTTTCCTTTCCATTCAAATTTCTGGGATCCTAACAGGCTAACATTTTGTGTATCATCTTTAATGCCTTTAATTTCAAATCAAATTCATGATTAAACTTTACCTTGCAAATGATGTTTTAAGAAAAGTTGTATCTGTGCTTTGATTTTCCTTCTATACATACATCTGATTCTGTTAACTCTTCATATTCAGGTGTCACTCGTGATTATGCAGCATTATGAGCCACCAGTACTGGCATGTGCTCTTAATGAGGTCCTTAAAAATATTGCTGGAGAGGCTTCATCCTCGATGCCCTCACTGTTGCTACCATTTTTGGTGGAATCATCCAAGGTTAAAAGTCAAAGTAAATCCCTAAGATCAGATGAAAGTAAAGCTTCAATTTTTGGCATACAGATTGGTCAAAACACAGATATAATGCAGGCCTTGCTCAAAAGAACTCAGGAACCACCATCTTTTTTACAGATTCAGCATGAAACGTTTGCATGTTTTCTTCACTTTGCTTGCGTAATGCAGCTACCAGCCTTTTTTCTAATTGGACAAACCAGTCAATATTTGGACAATAAATCTACCAAACAGCATGAGGTATTCATTTTCCTTATCACTTTTATAGAAAATTATTTAATTTGATTTCTTTAAAAGTTGTCAATTTTTTGGAGAATGGTTCGCCTCAATGGATAGTGTACCATCTGACAGCCGTCTTTTAAATTAGGGGTGAGCAAGGGACGGGTTACACTTGTCATTTACCCGGTCCTAAATTTATATAGGGTCATTTTTTAGACCCTAACCCGTCCTTAGGCCCGAACAAACTCATGTTCTTAGGGACAAAGTAAGACCGGGTCTATTTAGGACGAGACTGGGTTGGCCCAAAAGACAATTGAAACAAAATTATAAGGCGATTACTCAAGAATGGCCAAAAGTTAGAAGTAATAAATTGAATCTTTTTAGTATTTTATATGTATTCTAACTCTAAACATGGCTTTTCTGATATTACTTTACGATAATATTTCTACTTAAACTAACATCGATTTCAAATTGAATAGTTTATTTTTAAAAGTCTTATTACCAATGTAATTGAGTTAAAAATTAGAGTGAGGAGTGAGTAAAATGACAGGTTGGGGTGGGTTATACCTAACCCTAACCCTTAGCTAAATTTTGGTCGGGCTAATTCTTTAGACCCTAACTCGTCCTTAGACACGAACAAACCTGATATTTTGCGGGTTTAATGGGACGAAGACGAGGGGCCTTAAGGTTGGGTCGGGTCTTGCTTACCGCTACTTTAAATAAACTGGGGAACTGAGTTTCCTATTCACCGTGCAACACCTCCAAAATATGTCAAAAAAAAAAATGATTTTTGGCTTCCTTCTAAAATAAATGGGTGTAAGTTTCATGTGGCTAATTTTTTGGTGGTTTGTGCTAGGCAATTCATGAAATAGGTGAGATTTTGGCTAGCAGTACAGGCCTGGAGTTTTCAAAAGACAGAGTGATATGGAATCCAAAAAAGACAATAAAGGAGTGCAAGGAGCCATGGCGCGATTTATATGGCTGAATCATGGGTTCCTTTCATACAAACTAGGATCTAGTGTTTTAAGTAGTCTGGTTCTCAGAAATCAGAACCATTGTTAGTTGTGTTAAGTATTTCCTTAAACATAGAAATCTCTTTGTTATTTTCTTTGTAGCTCAATGGTGTATCTCAGTTTCCTTTTTGTAATGTATGCATGTGGGTCTTATTGATATTTACTTTTCGAGTTTCCAAAGGCTTGGCTGCATATTTTTCAACCGTTTTAAGACATTCATGACTTTTATACACACTGCTTTTTGATGCATCTATAACTTTTTAAGGGAGATAAAGATTAGAGCCATGTTTTTTTGAAATTTTGTTTCTGTAACAGTAGCACTTTAGTGATTGAGTATGGGAGTTTAATAATTTGACTGTCTACAATTTTGGTAATGTGAAGAACAGAAATAATCTATGATAATTTTAAATGATTTCTAGACAACTTTTGGTTAGATGGGCTAATATAGGTATACATTCTTGGTTATTCCACAAACTGAACTTCAACAACAAATTCGTCTATTTTTTTGTATTTGGTGTTTTTTTTAAAAAATATCATTCAAGGCGACTACAAGGACTAATCCTTTGAGATATCAAAAATCTATTTAAAAGGTTGACTTCACCCAACACATGTTTTTCCATAAGGACGGGTCAGGGATTGAACCCATGACCAAATGGTTAAAAAACCTAAGTATTTACCACTTGTGTCACATCATGTCGGTTATTTTGGTACAATGTACTTGGTGTTTTTCTTTCATTGATAATAATAATAATAATAATAATAATAATAAATAAAATAAAATTTTAAACTTTTGAAAACTGGTATAATATTTCTAAAAATTCCTAAAATAAATTAAAATCGTTTTAATTTTTTGTAAATACATTCTGAAAATATCTGTCATATTTTTTTGGCACTTTAGTAATTTTCTTTTATTAACTGCTTAGTTATAATATCGAAATTTTTAATGCATGCATTGATTGTGCCCTTCCCCAAGTGTGGGGAAAGATTCAAATTCAAATTTTTAGATAAATAATCAGTTTAAACCCAAAATGTATGGTCTTAAGGATGAGTGAGTTTACCACTAGGCTATCTTGTAATTGTTGATATAACCTTACAAATATTGCTATATATTATTTAAAATCCGGTTATGTGGTTCAACCTGTCGAATCCTTTCATCCGAACCTTAACTCCAAATGACTCAAAGACTCTCACCGAAGTCTGGCCACTGGTCCGAGTTTTAAAACACGGCTTGTTTTGCAAATGAAAAACCGGTGTAAATTATACAGTCCTCAAAACGTGAGAAACAATTTCAGCTTCGGATTTGCATACTAGACACTAGTTAGAGTCACTAATATCATATGCCATTTAAGTCATGTCATATTTGTTTTTAAACCTCCATCGAGGATCATCCACAAGAAGCTGAGTTGCCAAATTCAATCTTATGAATATAAGACCATCCTGACATTTATATTTCGCCTTCAAAAAGTAGACCAGGATTTTTCAATTGACCCCAAGCATCTTCTGAATTAACTACAGTTGCAGTCTGCAGACCCTACTTGGTTTAAATTTCTCTTCTTTTATGCAAGCTTGTAAGTTGTAACCACGCCAATAACTCTGCATTATGTACCAAGGCTAAAAATAAGAAATCGCAAATAGAATAGAGAGGAATTTCAAAGTTTCTGTTTTACTTCAAAAAAGATGGGGAACATGGCATATCAATTAGACAAAGTAGTAGGTACGAAATTGGAGTGAAATTAGATGTTGCAAATTAAGTGCTTTATTCTCATTTATTTCAGCCAAATTAAACACATAACAATACAGCACAGAGATAGGGTCCACTATTGATGGCACTACCAACTTTAACTATGTAAGATGATATTGATTGACATGTTTGATATCAATGTAAATATGATTTCTATGTAAGAAAAGTAAGGGAGGGATCCAAGTAGAACAAACAGTTAAGGGTGCACAAAATAGTGAAAAAATCCCATCGGTCTTAAAGTTGACAATCTTCAAATTTAATCATGCACACAGTGTTTTACACCCTCCAGTCTGAATCTCTGCTTCAGTGCTCGATCAGTAGATCTGAATGCATACAACTTAAGCAAAGTCCCTATGGTGGCGGATTTAATTGCAAATCTCCTGCAGTAAGATGTAACACGCCTGGGTTTATTGCAGCACTCCCGCTGTTACATGATCCGTACATCGTTACATGTAACTCTCTCTCTGTGAGTTGCATGTAACTCTCCTATCCTATCGTTCTTTTGGTCCAGGTGTTTCATTCTGACGCGTTACTCGGACAACGCATTATCCGCTCCCTGCTGCCACGCCCTTATTTTTAAGTTACTAAATTTTTCATGAGAAAATCGCCTTATGTTTGAGGGGCTGTGTTGTTGATTGCCCGTTATATGCTTACGAACCACGTATTCCTTTACAAAGCCTTATGTTTGAGGGGCTGTGTTGTTGATCGCCCGTTATATGCTTACAGACCACGTATTCCTTTACAAAGCCTCGTGCTTGAGGAGCTGTATAGTGATCATGAGAAACTTGTCTGTGGTATGCTTTCAAACCACTACGCCCTTTGCATGGCCTCGAACTTGAGGGGATGTGTACCTGTCAGTAACAATGGTCTATATCAGAACAAGTATATGAGGACGTTGTCATTGTGCCCAATAAATATGAATTAGGCGTCTTCTACACTATTTTATAGGTCGCCTACCACTCCTAGAGTAGCAGTAGATCGCCCGTATGGCCATGGACCTGTCACACTAGCAAAACTAGCCTGATCCCAATTGATATCTGACTCGCCTAGACTTGAGTAGAAGAGCTACCACAAGGCGACCTTGATAGCCAAGAAGAACCAATGACTTCACTTTTACTTACAAAAAACCTAACTTGTTCTGAAGTCCGTACGTTGACTTCTACTAAAGTACACTGCCTAATAATGGTCTTCTTGCAACTGACAACTATTATTTATTAGGGGAGTAACTGACTACTTTACTAACTAATTAGTACTAGTAAGTGACATATCTGACATGTCATGGTCCCTTTCCTCAAATATAGAATTAATAAAGACATTTTCAAAAAAGTTGATATTCTACGGACATTTTGCGGGTCTAGCAATTTTGTTGACTTTGCAGGCAACAACAGAACCACTAACTTCAGTAATTGTGCAATGCTTTCGTAAAGACATGCAATAAGAAACAAAAATGAAAATGAAAATGAAAATTATTACTTTCAGTTAGTTAAGCAACGGGAAAAATAAATGTTATAACCTTGATTTAGGAAATGACATTCTCCAATGCTTTCATGGTTGTGTTTATTTGCTAGTTAGTTGTGCTCTGTTTCGGTTCTATTTACTGGCACCATAAATAAAAATCATGTTCAGCTATATTTTTGAGTGATGACTAGGGTGGTCTAACACTTTAACTAGTTTATGGTGTTTGAGATTCACCCCAAACTCCACCAACGACTGGCGAAATATATGAAATACAAACGAAGTTAGACAGATGATTACCTGAATCATGTGTTGTGAAGGAGCAAACAAAGCTTTTGCAGCTGCATTGTGATATCAATTATACAGATACATTTGTTGCACTTATCTGTAATTTTAACAATTATAATGTCACTGCAACAGCCTCCCTCATGCTGGAATCGCTACTTTCCCCAAAAACGCTCACATGAGAGCCCTTCTGATTTTCACTCCCAATCCAGCTCTTACCAGGCAACTTCTTAACCCCTCTATCTTCCATCAACTTCCTAATCTCCAAAGCATCATTCCACCGCCAACTTGTCTATAAATGTTACCAAGCAGAACATAACTCAAATGGAAGTCAGGCTCACGCTCAATCATCTTCTTAGCAAGTCGCTCGGCAGTGACATAATCAGAACATTTAGTGCAAGCTCCAAGAAGAACTGCCCAAAGCGACTGATCATATATAAAACCCGCATTCTCCAACAAACTCTCAGCTTCCTCTATAAACTCAGCACGACCCAAAAGATCAACCATGCAAGTATAATGCTCAACAGCGGGCTTAATCCCATATTCTCCAGTCATCAAAGCAAAATACCTTCTCCCTTCATCAACCAAACCAGCATGGCTACAAGCAAAAAGAACAGAAACAAAAGTAATGTAATCAGGCCTGATCCCGTCCTTAATCATATCCTCAAACAACGCCAACGCCTCAACCCCTCTTCCATTCTGCGCGAACCCACTAATCATCGAGTTCCACGTGATCAAATTTCTAACCTTCATTCTCACAAACACCCTACTCGCAAAATCAACAGATCCACATTTAGCATACAAATCAACCAATGCAGACTCAATTATAACATCTTTCCAACCACCTTTCCTCACATATAAACAATGAACCTCCTTTCCTTGATTGACTGCAGCCAACCCGAACACGCGCAAGAACAATCCCAATTCCATAAAAATCCACAACCCCTCTTTCCCTAACAAGATCAATCACATTTTCATATTCCTTATTCTGACAATACACAGCAAGCATCGCAGTCCACGACACCGAATTCTTATTCCTTAACCTATCAAACACAATCCTAGAACACAAAACAGATCCACATTTTCCATACATATCCAATAAACTACTCTCAACAATAACATTTCCACAAAACCCTAAACTAACAACCTTACCATGCACTTCTTTACCTTGTTTCAACCACACCAAATTAGCACAAGCAGTCAACAAAGTCCCAAAAGTAAAACCATCAGGAATCAACCCACAATCCCTATGCATAACAATAAACGACTTCAATGCCTCTTTAAACATGTCGTTTCGAGTCAACGACGATATAATCGCAGTCCAACACACCAAATCATCTTTCACAGGAATTTCATCAAACACACGGCGTGCATCTTCAACCGCACGATTCCACCCATACATATCAATCAAAACACTGGAAATGACACTGTTAGAGTCAAATCCACGTGTCACAACAATAGCGTGAAAGCATCTACCGAGTTTCAAGTCACTGAGATCGGAACAAGCTTTAATAACAGAAGAGAGAGTGAAAGCATTGGGGTCAACGGAAAGACTCAACATTTGAGAGAAAAGTAAAAGAGACTGACGTGGCAGGTTAGCACGAGTGTAACCGGAAATAAGAGAGGTCCATGAGATGACGTCTTTGAAGGAGAGGGAATCGAAGACTTTGCGGGCCTCCGAAAGTTTGGGCCTGGGCCCAATTTGAAGTAGAGAGAGAGGAGGCTGTTACCGACGAAGCGATCGGAGTTGAGGCCGGATTTGAGGGTGTGAGCGTGAACGGCGGTGCCGTGGTGGAAGGAAGAGGTTTTGACGCAGGTTTGGAGGAGGGAAGCATAGATGATGGGTTTGAGAGTGAAGGTGGGTTCGGATGTGTTGAGGAGTTTGAGGGCTTTTGGAAGTGCGCCATCTTTTAAGAGTTGGAGGATTTGAGATTCTTTGGTTGTTCTTGTGGCCAGGAAACTGCTGCACTCTCGCTTTAAGTGGAGACTGTGGAGGGAGTGGAGGAGCTTCTTCATCAAACAATGACAAACAAATTGCGAGTCCTCGATATAAATTACATCACTTCGCGATGTATTCGGGACTAACTTTTCGTGCTGTATATCATTTCCATAAATTTATGTATAAATAATAAATAATTAAATATAGTCATCACACACAAAGAAAGGATGGGAGGAGAGAGATGATGATGATTAAAAGATGAGAATTAATTATGAGAGAGTGAAATCAAGAGAGATATAAAAAAGATTAAGGGGTCAGTAGTGTTTTAAGAATTGGACGAACCGGACGATTTAACCGGTTGACTTGGGAATTGCCCAGTACAGCGGTTGGTTCAATCCCATTTGGCCCACAGACTGGTTGAACTGTCTAGAATCGGATTTGATCTGGTTGAACCGCTTTAAACCGTCATTTAACCCGGGTTCAACCATTCGAGGTGTATTTTTTGATTTTTTATTTATTTACTTTTTCAACAAAATTGTTCGATACTAGAACCTCGGAATATACTTGGATCCGGGGTACGAATTGTCGTGCTTCCAAAGAGTTGAAGACGAACTTCAGACTGTTGAAGATGAACTTCGGAAGGTTCGAGGTAGCTAGCTTTCACACGTCGGGTGGGTTGTACCTGCAAACACTTTGATGGTTAAGTCAGCAAAGGAATAGGAGAGTTGTATTTGGAATGAGAACGTACCTGGAATTGGAGAGCTACACCTCTATTTATAGACAAAAGAGGCGTACTTAGAGCTTCGGAGACGGGCAGATAGATCTAGACCCTAGGATATGGGCGCTTGTTCGTAGAGCTCGCTCTGGGCCGTTTTACATGCAGATATGTCTTTTCCAAGGATTTTGGGATCTTGCAGTTGGTAATTTCGAGGTAAAAAGGACTTTTGGAGGAGGAGGAGGAGTCAGAAGAAGAGTTCACTTGTGGAGTCTGACCTCGGTGGAGACGGTGGAGTCGGTGGTTTCCCGGGGCGTTTTGTAACGCCCAAAATTAATTAGGTGAGTATTTAACTAATTTAACTAGGTGATTATTTAATTTATTTAATTAAGTGATTATTTGACTAATTTAATTAAGTAATATTTTAGTTGTGTATGTTAAGGTGATAATAGGGTGTTTAAAATAAATAAGAGGTGGTGCAATTAATGGGCCCATGATCCAATAGGCCCATTTAGTGAGAAGTAGAGAAAAGAAAGAAGAAAGGAACAGAGAGAGAACCCGTGAGGGAGAAGGGAGAAACATTGAAAAGAAAGAGAAAAAGGGAGAGGGGGAGAAGAAAGGGATGCGACGGCTGGGCAAGATAAATGGGAAAGAGGAAAAATTAATTATTTAATTTGGGTAAGTGATATGTTGTACCAATCTCCTCCATTTTTCTTCCTCTATCCTTTAGTACAAGATTCATACCCTAATTTTGTGTATTTTTCCTTTTACCATGGATGGGGTTTTGGAGCTCAAAATGTTAGGGAAGCTATTTTGGTGTTTTTTTGTGTTGTTGAAGGAGAGAGTACTTGGGTTCTTCAATTTGGAGGTATGGGGGCTCTCTTTCATGGCTAATAATTTATAAACCTTGAAATCACATGGATTAGGTGTTAGGAGTAGTTGTTTAATTAATTAATGAAGTAATTGTGTGTTTGGGTGTTTGTTTGATTGTGTATGTGACTACATTAATTGTTGTATTTAAGTTTAATTTGGTGATACTATGATACTTGATGTTGGAAATGAATGTGTTGTTAATGGTGCATGCAATGTGTTTGACAAAATGCTCCAATGTGATGAAATGTGAGAATATGTTGATTTCATAGTGTTGATAAAATGTCTAAGTGAGGTCCGTGCATTTTAACTGCATGCAATTTTCTAGTGCTTTCTGTTTGTTTGAAATGACCTTGGGATCATCAGGATTTCATTTGTTTTACATGATAATGATAATGATAGGTTAAATGGAGAGAAAAGAATGGGTTGAAACTGGAAAGTCACGGTTAGGGAACCTAATGAAATGGGGATAATAGCTAACAATTTAAATAACCACTTTGGGCATTATCTTATGAGGGTTTATTCGAAAGTGCTTAAAGTGAATAAACCATACTCATCAAAATACTATTTGCATTTGGTTTCAAGTCAGTAAAGAAAGAAAATAAATTTTTGGGGTGGATGGAAATCGAAGAGAGTATAGGGGCGTGTTCCACATATGCTGTTTTGAGAGTTTAATAAGTTAAAAATAGCTTGTGAGATATCATTTAACTATTCTTATAAGTGTCAAAATAGTCCCTAAGTGTGAAATTGGTCCCTAAGTGTGAAATTGGTCCCTAAGTGTCAAAATAGTCCCTAAGTGTCAAAATAGTCCCTAGATGCTAAAATGGTCCTTATGGTGTTAAAATGGTCCTTAGGTGTGGGTTTAGTCCTTGGTGTGATATTTAGTCCAATGATGAGGTGTGTTGTGTTGTGGTGATGAATAAGCGATGGGCAGTTTTCGCCAAAGCGACGAGTCAGGTTGTGGTGATGAATAAGCGATGGGTAGGCTTCGCCAATGCGACGAGTTGTGTTGTGGATATGTTTAAGTGATGAGTAATGATTGTTGTGATAAATTTCTTGTGTTGTGATGCATTGCCATGGTGTCACATAAATCATGCATATAAAGCGACGAGGGCTTCGGCCAAAGCGACGAGGGCTTCGGCCAAAGTGACGAGGGCTTCGGCCAAAGCGACGAGGGCTTCGGCCAAAGTGACGATGATGGATCCACATGCATATTGCATTTCATACATTACATGCATGCTCGTGATTGATTCGTGTTCCCGAATTAATGGTGTGTTTGGTGTAAATATATTTGGTGTAGCCAGATATGTGACATAAATCGTATATTGACGAATCAGATATTTGGCGTGGATCTGAATTGGTGTAAATCGCATTAATGATGTATTTGAATTGATCTGATTTTCGTGTGCCTATTCTACATCATGTGTTTCTCGCTTTATTTATTATTATCTATATATCGAGACTCACCCATCGCTATTGCCGTGTTGCCTCGTATGGCGCAACCGCAGTGATAGCAAATGAAGTAGTCTAGTGATGGTCATGCTCGATATGTAGCACCGGGCGGAAGTCTTAGATATTTAGTAATGTATTTTGATTTATTTAGTCCGATATGGGATGTTGTATTAAATACTTTGAGACTTGTTGATGTTTCCGCTGTGCTGGTGATTTATAACCAGGATGTTGTAATTAACTAAATAAGTGTTTTTGAGAGTCCGTCCCATTTTGACGTGCTATGTATCACGCACAAGTTGTTTTATGCAGATTCAATTCGTCGTTTTATGTTTTTGAAGAAATGTAGCACTCTCTTTGAGGTGCGTGGAATATTTTTGAAAACTCTGATTTTAAAATTGACTAAATAGTAGTAAATAGAAAGGGGGTGTTACACGTGTTGCTCGTTGAATTGGAGAAGTGTCATGTGTCGGGTTCCGAGGTGGAGTTCAACGTCGTCTAGATACGGTTATTTGGGCAGGAGAAGGAGGAAGTTGGGGGTTAGGTCGTACGTGGTTGCTCGCAAGAATGGCGCCATCTCTAGGCGAGATTGCTCTTGTTGGATTAGATCCCGACCTCGACGTTCTAGGACGTCGAGGAGGTTACTGACGGCCTGGATCTAACTAGGGACGACGCCGACAAGTGGGGTCGGAGCGATTGGCGGAAGTCGGCTGGAGGTGGGTATGACCGATACTTCTTTGTAGGGCAGTGTCTATACATGTCCTTCAGGCGTTTCTGTGGCTTGTGGAGGAGCTACGGCGTTCGCTGTTTGGGCCCGAGACTGAGCTCGGTTGGGGGACGTCCTCTTGGAGCCATGAGTCAAGCATTGAATACGGATGTGGATAAGTTTGAAAGCAAAAAATTATGCTCCCACTATGGTCGCCAATGTTCGGTACTGGAACCTCAGAATATACCTAGATCCAGGGTACGAATTGTCGTGCTTCTAGAGAGTTGAAGATGAACTTCGAACTGTTGAAGATGGACTTTGGACGGTCTGAGGTAGCTAGCTTTCACACGTCTGGTGGGGTGTATCTGCAAACACTTTGATGCTTAAGTCAACAAAGGCATAGGAGAGTTGCATATGGAATGAGGACGTACATGGAATTGGAGGGTTGCACCTCTATTTATAGACAAAAGACGTGTACCTTGAGCGTTGGATTTGGGTCGGGCCCAAGTCTTGTGGGGTTTTAGCTCAGTCCAGATCCAAAATTAATACTTTTTTATTATTTATTTATTTATTAATCATCTAGTTCAACCATGGTTGAACTAAGTGAACCAATTGAACCATGACCTGAGGTCTTACTGATTCGATCTTCGGTCCAGTTTTAAAAACATTGGGGATACGTTCTCCTTATTAATGTTGATCTACATGGTGCTTCATAAAGTGAAAATTTAAGGGACATTCATTATTTAGTTATTGTCAGGCAACTAAACATTAAAATATAACTATTTATCTCCCAACAACACAAAAAGAAAATATAAATACGTAGAGTCATGTATGAGTTGGTTAAATTCAACAACCATTAGAGTAAAAAATGTTTTGTTTGCTTATGAATTGGTAAAAGCATATGTGATGGTTTCAGCCCATAAAAGACAACTTAAGTAACCCATTTAGATAGATCCCATTTACTTTTGGTAAGACGACCAAATAGGAAACCTTTTATTTGGTGGGTATTACAACAAAATCTCATTGAAACATAAAGTTCAACAAAATCTGTTGTTTAACTTTATGTTTGTACAAGCCTCTCGTAACATAAGCTCTCATAAGGTTTGTGTGCGCCACAACCCTCTAAGGTTGGTGTGCGCCGTTGTCGCGCTTCTAGGTACCACTTAGGTCGTCGCTTTTTGGCACATTCGGTGTCGCTCACCAATGCACACAATATGTTTCCTCTCCTCCAAGCCATCTCCTTCATTCTCAAACCATGAGAAAGATTGTTGCTATGTGTGATTTCTTCTCTTCCTTGTTCAGCTCTTCCCATGCCCCTCTCTCAGAGAGCGGTGTGTTGTGCGAAAAGGTGATGTGCAAGTATACACAACCGCAACAAGTAATATAATGATATAAGTAAAGATCGTCTCCATAGGGATTGATGTTAATTTTAAAGTTTAACTTACACAAACACTAGTGAAACAAGTAGCACATATATATGGTCACAAGTAACAGTAAAAAGAGTGTTTGAATAGGACAGTAAAAGAGTAGTTCAAGTATGAGAAAGCTAAGTTGGACTGCTTGTTACTAAGAAAATCCCCAAAAGCAAAGTGTTATATCATCAGACGCTATAACGTTAAGCTACCAGAGCGAGATGATTATGTGTCTTTCAGTCACTAACGCCAGGGTTTCGTTACAAGATTCCTATGTCTAGGTTCTAAATAAGTTCACCCCTGTATAATAAAGAACTCACAGCTTTTGCCTTATGAACTATTGTTTTCTTATGTCTAGGCGAAGCAAATGTTGCTTAAATGTCTTTAAACAACTTTTCATTCATATCAATCTTTGAGTTCGATTCATGGACCATGTCTGTACCCATGAATATATACCCATTTTAGCTGATCAATTCTAAAATAAGTTTGAAAGTATTAGAATGCAAAGATTGAAACGCAAAACATTAGATGTTATAAATACAATACTAAAGGTTCATTACAAAGCTCAAAGAAATCCAACTACAAGTAGTGTTTAGCTCATGATAAGCATCATCAACAAAATACATGACAAATGACTCATATTACCGTAAACAAGAAGAGGGAAGACGGTTGTAAAAGATACAAACCGTAAACTCCAACTCAGCAACAGCTTGTTGACGCTATAACGTGAGCTTCCGACGCTAAAAAAATGGTAAACTATATCTAAAAAGAAAAGCTTGAAAGGTGTGTTAATGGAGGAGAAGAGTGTCAAGTTTTTCTCCCAAAAACTCTCTCTCTAACTTCAGATGGGGGGGGGGGGGTGGTGTGTGTTGAAGAAGATGAAGAAGATATTTGTTTTATCCCCAAAAAGTAGCTTTATCAAAAAGGTGATGGACACATCTCACCAACCAACACTATTCTCCACTCACAAAGTGCCAAGTGTCCACACTAACCAATAGAGTGCGGCCCGTCGTGGTGTACACACCGGGAACAATTGCATCGTGACTTGACTTGAAGCAATTGGCGCCAGAAATTAACTGTTGTCTTTGGTACTCAGCTGGCCACGCCATCTAGCGTTATAACGCTTAACGCTGTAACACTAGCAAACACGTTAAAACATTCACAAGGGCACCAAATGTGCCAGATAATCAACCAATCAGTACCTAGCCCTTCTTTATCCTAAATGCACATAATATAATAAATAAGATACAAATATTACTTGAGAACTTACTTTAATTTAACGAATAAAGGCATAAATAACTCATATAAATATGAGTTGTCACACCCCCAAACTTAAACCAGTACTTGTTCTCAAGCAATGACACTTGACTAAAGACACAAACACTAACACATAGGCATAGAACTTAACACACAATCAGTTCTTCATTCTTGATTAAACAATTTGTCAAATACGTTCTCAAGGGGCTAACCTTTCAGATTCACACTCACACACACACACACACGCCATTGCATTTCACAACTTCTAAACTTAGTACTGCTCAATTGTGAGTGTGTGATCTCTGACTCATCTAAATTCCTAGCTAGATTTGGATTTCTCTTAGCCTCGGAAAGAATGACTCTCTTTTGGTGAAATCAAAGACTTTTTCAAAACAGTGAATAGACTAACAACTTCACACAAGAAATGAGGGATTTCAAGCTTGACAAAGGGCTTGATTAGGTACTTCAGATCTATGGTCAGTGATTCTAACTATTGAAGATAAATCAGCAACGTTATAACGTTTGATGCTATAACGCTGGAACTTTGATGAACATAATTCTTGACTGCAACCCCCTCATTACTGAGCTCCTTTAGCATTTATTCTTCTTTTTTTCTTTTTCTTTTTTTTACATATATACATTTTCCTTTTGGAATGTACTCACTTTTGTTTCGGTAGTTACAACCATTACAAAAGTATCTCTAATACAGATGAGTACAATGAAGTCCTAATTCACTAACCACTCTAGGATCTTGATACCTAGCCTTTATATAACTTGTGCACCCCCAAACTTAGCTTCAAAAGCTCTTCAAGGTTTTTATTCAAGATTTGATTTCACTTTGGTTAACCAGGACTAACTTAAGCATCAAATAGTTCTTAGCTAACTAAGTTTCTACTTAAGCACAGAGATTTGTGTAGAAGCAACAATAAGAGTAGATGTTATTCAGGCAAGACTACTCCACACATTTCACACAATCATCACTAAAATTAGCCCAAAAAGAACACATTCAACTAATTGAAAAACTAGACTAGTACTGATCATGCATTACTACTATTTTTGAAATTTTAAATTTTTTAACATTTTTGACACACAAAGGTCCTCCCCCAACTAAAACTCAACAGTGTCCTCACTGCGATGCAAACTATGGGAGAGGCCTTGAAAAGACTCAAACATACATAACTTAAAAATTTAAAAAAAAACAACTCCTAAACATACTGTTAGGTGTAGAAACAGACGCTATAACACCTAACAGGTTTATTGAAAACATTAAAAACACACAACATGCTACGAAGGGCTAGGTTACTTTTCTGTTAACCCAGACCTAGTCTTAGTGTTGGGTCTTGGAGGTGGTGCTGGCTTGACAGATCTGGATTCTTTCTTTGCTAGTTTCTCAGGCTCCTCTTTCTCAGACGCTATAAAGTTAGACGCTATAGCATCTACTACTTCCACAGCAACTTCACTAGATATCTTCCATCTCCAGAATTCACTCCTGCACAAAAACAAAGTTAAAACAAAAAGATTGGTTAATTAAAACCTTTGGGTTGCCTCCCAAGAGCGCTTGCTTTAAGAGTCTTCAGCTAGACTTCCTCTTTTGTTAGAGTT
Source organism: Oxytropis ochrocephala (assembly GCA_020916435.1). Classification (NCBI taxonomy): domain Eukaryota; kingdom Viridiplantae; phylum Streptophyta; class Magnoliopsida; order Fabales; family Fabaceae; genus Oxytropis; species Oxytropis ochrocephala. The sequence goes on along the minus strand of CM037093.1, from coordinate 56,483,748 downwards.
CTGGTAGCTCTGTGGAGAACTTGTCCCTCACCACATGTGCTCCACAGTATTGCTTCACTCCTTCATCATTAACCTTAAATGTGAAACAAGTGGCTTCCTCAAACAGATTCACTATCTTATTAGGATACACCTTCACCAACTTATAGGGTCTTGACCTCCTAGATTTGAGCTTCTTAGGTAACAATTTAAGCCTTGAGGTGAATGATAAAACTTGTCCCTTTCAGTTAGTTTTCTTCTTTGAATATCTTTGGTGAGTTTTGGTGGTGTGGTGGCAATTGATTGAGGTGAAGATTGTGGACTTAGGTTTTTCTTAGCTTTCGCTTGAGTCTTGGTGAATTGCAAACCGCAACCACCTCTTCGCTTGGAACCAATCGCCGTAAGACGTTACAACGACAGCGTTATAACATAACATCGCAGCCTTTCTTTTCTTTGCCGGGTCGCTGTTGTAGGTTAGCATCTCGTAACCTTTCTCCTGGCACTCTCTTCTTCCGATCCATCTTTTCCTACGCCACTCCCTTAGAGCTCTTGTTAACATCGCCTTCCCTTGTAACATATCTTCTTCCACAAGCTTTTCTTTTTCAAAGTTGGCAAGAGCCTTGACCAAGTGGTCACCTTGCTTGTGGAATTGTTGTTGAACCACGTAATCAAGAGACATTACAAAGGAACACTCCTGATCCCGCATTTGAGAACTTGGGATCACTCATCACATTAAACTTAATCTCTTGATCATTGACTCTCATAGTCGCTTCTCTCCTTCCCAACATCAATTAAAGTCTGGGCAGTAGCTAGGAATGGTCTCCCAAGAATGATAGGCATCTCTTCATCTGCATCAAAATCAAGAACAACAAAATCCACAGGAAAAACAAATTTGTCAATTTTAATAAGTACATCCTCTATTATCCCCTCAGGATAGGCTATGGACATGTCAGCTAACCGAAGGGTAGCAGTGGTAGGCTTAACAATATCAATCCCCAGCTGTTTAACTATGGATTTGGGCATCAAATTGATGCTTGCTCACAAATCACATAGTGCATTACCAGAATAAGATTTACCCATAGAACATCGTATGGTGAATCTGCCAGGATCCTTCAATTTGCTTGGGAGTTTCTTTTGCATGATCATACCGCACTCTCTCGCCATGGCCATTGCTTTCAATTCTCCTAGCCTTCTTCTCTTGGTGAGGACATCTTTCATAAACTTGGCATAGTTAGGCATTTGTTTTAGAGCTTCAACCAATGGGATATTTATGTGAAGTTGTTTCGGCACCTCTAAGAATTTCCCAAATTGCTTGTTCTCATGAGCCTGTTTCAACCTTTGAGGAAAAGGAGGAGGAGGCTATTCTAGAACAAACTTAGGTTCTGGTGGTTTGTCAGGTGTTATAACGTTAGGTGTTATAACGTCAGCAGGAATTTTTTCTTTTCGTAAACACCGTAAACAAAAGAGCTTTTGATGATGTAATTAATTCCATACCACTTCTCAGAGTTATAGCCTTCACGTGCTCTTTTCCTGGTGCTTGAGATGATGAAGCTTCAGTAGTGGAGGGAAGTCCTCCATTAGGCCTTTGAGTAAGAGCAGATGCAATTTTCCCAACTCGGTTCTCTAGGGTCTTTATAGATGCTTCATGAGTCTGCATAGTGGTTTTACAAACACTAATAAAAGACCTCATCAAAGATTCCATAGAGTTGTCCATAGGTGGAGCATTTTGTCTTTGAATATTTTGAGAAGGGAATCTTGGTGGAGTAGCTGAAGCATTTGGACTTGTAGTAGCATCATTACTCCCACCCCATCTGAAATTAGGGTGATTCTTCCACCTAGGATTATAAGTATCGGAATAGGGATTGTTACCCTTGTTGAAACCCACGTAGTTCACAGACACAGGATTGGTTGGGCATTCTTCATATAGATGTCCTCCTCCACAATAAACACAACTAGTTTCTCCATGAGGAGCTTGTTCAACAGCAGCAACAATTTGTTCTTTGGGCGCTATAGCATCAGACGCTATAGCGTTAGCAGTGTTCAGACCTTTAATCATATTTGTTAGAGTAGCTACCTGAGCTGAAAGAGCAGAGACTTCACTCACTTCATGGACCCCAGCTACTTTTTTCACAGGATTTAACCTCTCAGTGGGCCATTGGGAGATGTTGGTAGCTATACGATCTATGAGTTCACATGCTTCATTGTAGGATGAGATTAGGATCACACCTCCAGATGAGGCATCCAACATCAGTCTTGTCTGTGCTTCTAGCCCATTGTAGAATGTTTCCATCTGAATCACTATTGGTATCCCATGATGTGGGCACTTTCTCAGTAATTCCTTCCATCTTTTTGTTTGAAGGATGTAATATCATTCCTCATCCTGGCGTTTTTGTTGGGTGGAAAGTATTTTTCCAAAAACTTTTTAGTCATTTCCTCCCAAGTGGTGATGGAGTTAGGCTCCATGGAACTCAACCAAGATTTGGCCCTATCTTTCAAGGAGTATGGAAAAAGTTTTAGCCTAAAGGCATCTTCACTTATGTCAGGAATGATGAAGTTACTACAAACTTCAAGAAATTGTCTCAGATGAGAAAAAGGATCTTCTTCAGGTGGAACCACCAAATTGTCCAACTGCTTGGAGCATCCGAACATCATTGGCTTGAACTCAAAATGATTTGTAGTTAGAGTTGGCCTTGTAATGCTTGTTTCCATGGAAGTTGGGTCGAAGACAAAGATAATCCTCATTGGTCTGCTCTCGCCATTCACCATCTCTCTAGGACCTTGGTTTATGAATTGATCTCTATACCAATAGTCATGGTCCTGGCTTCGCACGTGAAAGGACCCAGAGGCACTCTTCCACCTCTTTGAGCTCTTCCTCCCCTTGGAGTTCTTCCACTATGTTGAGAAGGAGTTCTCCCACCAATAGTACCTCTACCAAGCATCAACAAAGATTGTGTGCTCGCACATGGTTGGTCTAAGTTGTTGTTGTTTTTGAAGCTTTTCAACCTTCGAACCTTTCTCTCAGTTCTCGATGAAACTCAAATTCGTGGTTCGACATGGGCATACGCTTATAACGCTCCTCGTTATAACACCAAAGAAACGTAACACCGCAGTAAAATCCCAATAAGTGTAAGTATCTTTAAACAAAAAAATTAAATGCAATCCCCGGCAACGGCGCCAAAAACTTGTTGTGCAAAAAGGTGATGCGCAAGTATACACAATCGCAACAAGTAATATAATGATAAGTAAAGATCGTCTCCACATGGATTGATGTTAATTTTAAAGTTTAACTTACACAAACACTAATGAAACAAGTAGCAAATATATATGGTCACAAGTAACAGTAAAAAGATTGTTTGAATAGGACAGTAAAAGAGTAGTTCAAGTATGAAAAAACTAAGTTGGCCTGCTTGTTACTAAGTAAATCCCCAAAAGCAAAGTGTTATAACATCAGACGCTATAACGTTAAGCACTGCAGCAGATGATTATGTGCCTTTCAGTCACTAATGTCAGGGTTTCGTTACAAGATTCCTATGTCTATGTTCTAAATAAGTTCACCCCTGTATAATAAAGAACCCACAACTTTTGCCTTATGAACTATTGCTTTCCTATGTCTAGGCGAAGCAAATGTTGCTTAAACGTCTTTAAACAACTTTTCATTCATATCAATCTTTGAGTTCGATTCATGGACCATGTCTGTACCCATGAATATACCCATTTAAGCTGATCAATTCTAAAATAAGTTTGAAAGTATTATAATACAAAGATTGAAACGCAAAACATTAGATGTTATAAATACAATACTAAAGGTTCATTACAAAGCTCAAAGCAATCCAACTACAAGTGTTTAGCTCATGATAAGCATCATCAATAAAATACAAGACAAATGACTCATATTACCGTAAACAAGAAGAGGGAATACAGTTGTAAAAGATACAAACCGTAAACTCCAACTCATCAACAGCTTGTTGACGCTATAACGTGAGCTTCCAGCACTAAAAAAATGGTAAACTATATCTAAAAAGAAAAGCTTGAAAGGTGTGTTAATAGAGGAGAATGGTGTCAAGTTTTCTCCCACGTTTCCATTTTATCGATTTAGTGGCTCTTAATGATGCATCAAGCTCTCTAACTTCGATGGGGGGTGGTGTGTGTTGAAGAAGATGAAGAAGATATTGTTTTATCCCCATAAAGTAGCTTTATCAAAAAGTTGATGGACACATCTCACCAACCAACACTATTCTCCACTCACAAAGTGCCAAGTGTCCATGCTAACCAATAGAGTGTAGCTCCCGCAAGCAGGTACAATACCGAGAACAAAGGTAATCGTGACTTGACTTAAAGCAATTGGCGCCAAAATTAACTTTTGTCTTTGGTACTCAGCTGGCCACGCCATCTAGCATTATAACGCTTAACGCTGTAGCACTAGCAAACATGTTAAGACATTCACAAGGGCACCAAATGTGCCAGATAATCAACAAATCCGTACCTAGCCCTTCTTTATCCTAAATGCACATAATATAATAAATAAGATACAAATATTACTTGAGAACTTACTTTAATTTAACGAATAAAGGCATAAATAACTCATATAAATATGAGTTATCACGGTGCCATCTCCTCAACCAACGACCTCCCGCCATCCACCTGAACCATGGCCAGTAAAACCAGCCCAACTCTTCGAACCTCAAATTTGTTGCTCCAAAGTCCCTGCATGGCCTCCAACACCAAAGCTGCCAGATGGCCCCCCCATCATTAGTGGTGGAGTTCTTGTTTGGTTTACGTCAGCGAGGTATGCCTCAGCATATGAACAGTTATCAATTGCACCCCTTTTCGGCGTCTCCTTTTCTTCTTTGCTTTGGCCAGTGCGTTTCTGCACTCCATGTCGAGTAAGGGTAAAAAACCCTCTAAACTGTATCAAGAATGCCAACAATTTGGTGCTAAGTTTCAAACAAAATTTCGCTATAATTTTGAACACCACAGGTCGCATATGGTTATTATGAGAGTCCAAGTAGATTTAATATTGTTTATTTTTGACAAAAAGTATATTTAATGTTGTTTCGTCACTGTTGTTTGAATGTTGGAATGCCGAGTATATTAATGAAGAATTTCACTACTTCTTACTTTTAGGATTGTTATGTTCGTAGGTTTTGCTAAGCTCAATGGAAATCCAAATATTGTAGTCTTAGCCTTCATCGGTAAGATTCAAGCAGCCTCTGCCATGTTCTATGTAATAAGAGTTGTGAAGAATGGCAGGAATTTACAAGGTTTTGAAGGAAGAACCTGAAAGGAAGTGATTTTGTTGCTTATGTGGCACTACCAATATGTATCCTAGTCATCAAGTAATCCTACATGGCAGTCTTTCCATATCACATCGTGTTTAAACTGATATATGCAGTGTTTTGTATAATCAAGGTAACAATATTTTGAAGTCACGGTTATTGGCGCCAAAATCCGTTTCTTGTACTATATTAGCTAGATTGATGTATTGCGATTGTAATAGACTTGTAAGATCACAGGGAAGTGGAGAGAAACACTGGGATTTGTGGGATTTGGGAAGTGAGGGGGAAACACTTGGGAAACTTAGCTCAATTGTGTAACACTCATTGGAATTCCAATATTGATCAATGATAATGGACAAAAGCATTTGCTTCGTCCCCCAGAGTAGATTTCAACATTGAAATCGAACTGGGTAAACAAATTCTTGTGTTGTAATTTTCTTGCAAGTTATTCCCAAATTTTCTGCAGTTAGGGTTTTTACGCTCAATTGAATTGAATTAGAGATCAATTGAACAATTCTTGTTCAATTGAATCTTCGTTAGTGTTTGTTGTTAGTTGTTAGATCGATTCAAATCGGTTTCTTTGATATGTAATGTAACACCCAAATAATTTAATTAATTATTTAATTAAATTATTTTAGTATTACACTGACTTAATTATATGAAATTATTAATATAGTGTTTCACTATAATGAAGCGGAGTAGTACTCAGAACTCACGGAGTGGGAAGAAGTAAAAGCCCAAGGACTCTAGGCCCCGTAGATATAGGCGCTTAGGTTAGTAATGCAAGTCGCATCACTTGAGAAAAGAAAGGAGAAGAGAAGAAAAGAAAGGAACGGCGTCGTGAGAGAAGAAGAGGATTTCGCGAGTTGAAGGAGAAGGAAGGAGCTCGACATTGTTGCTGCATTTTCTGGTGTGGTGATTGAAAAGTCCTCTTCTTCATCAATCTTTAAGGTAAGGGGAGTCTCATAGTATAAAGGGTTATGTTGGGTTGTATATGGGAGGGTAGTTTCTATAATGCCTAGGTAGTGTTGTGTTATGTTTGACGATGTGTTTGACGATCTATGAATTTATATGTTGTCTTGATGATGTTGGTGATTGATCATAGTTTTGTTGTTTTGTTTGGCCTGAATACGATCATGTATAATGTTGTTGGTGTTGTTTGAGAATTGATTGGCTTGAATTGAAAGTGTTGCACCGAGGTGTTTGAGAGAACGTGTCTAGGTAAAGTGAGAATGCCTACCTTGTTGTGTGATGAATTGTGTCCTCTCGCGCCATGGTGTCGCTGTGTACGCGTGTCAAGCCCGTGTGTGTGTGTGTCAAGATGAAGCCAAGGTGTGTCAAGTGCAGCAGATGTGTGTCAAGTGGGTGAGTTGAACCGAGGTAGTGTAACCGAGGTGAGTGAGGTGAAGTGAGGGAGTGTAACTGGTGTTTGGAAATAACAACACAAATGTGCAAGTATACACAGTCCAAAAAACAAGTAGAAAAAAGATCGAACCCACAGAGATTGAAAAACTCACTTTTAAAATCAATATAAAGTAATAAAGTGTAAAGTAACTAAGTAACAAAATAATTTTGGAGTTTAAGTTGATCACAACTAAGTTAGAAAGAAAGCAAAGTAAAAAGTGTTGATAATGCAAATGAGAAAAGCTAGTTGGAATGTCTTCATCAAGTAATTTACTTCTAAGTGTTTGATGCAAAGATGTGATGCAACAGACCGAATGTTTGTGCAGATTAGCTATGTGCCTTTCTACCACTTTCTTCAGAGTTTCAATACCAAACTCTTATGATCCTTGCTTTGGCAAAGAAAGAAAGGGTTGTCAATGCCTTTCTTGCCTCCCTAACAATTATCCAAGTTGCTAAAATAAATTCACTCTTGTATTTTAAGTACCCACAATTCATCCTATGGACTATAATATCCTATTTCTAGGACTTAGCATGGTTTTCACAAAGTTTTCTTTATGTAAAACACTCACCCATATTAGTTCTTCATTTCTTAATTGTAAGCCATGTTTGCTCTTACAAATCTACTTATTCTAAGTGATCAAGTTCAAAATAAGTTTTGAAAAGATTATCAAGCAAGAACTAAAGTACAAACATACATACATGCAACATACTTACTTAAAAGCTCATTAAATGATTAGAACATTCCAACTAAGAGAGGTTTAGCTAACAATAGACATTGCAAGATATATATAAACTGAATAGACCATGTTTATATAATAGAAATCACAAAAGAGAAACAACAAGATAAAAGTTACAAATGTTGAAGCCCTTTGTATGAAATCTTCTAGCAATGCACTAGCATTACTCCTTAGCACTATACAAACACTATGAAATCGAAAGTTAAGGAGGATTTGTCAATTCCTTCCTTTCCTCTTACAAAATAGAAACTAACTATGTATATTGAAATTTTGATCTAACTTATGGATTGTGATATATTTCCAAATGAAGATGTGAGGTCCTTTTATAGCCTTCAAGAGAGGTGCTTCCTTCCTTCATGTTGAAGTAATCTTGAGTGGATCATAGTCGTGAAATGCCGCAGAGGTTGATCCCAAGTTGAAATCTTTGACTAAGTACATAGGGTATGTTCATTGATGATAGAACATGTGTCCCTATGTTGGTGACTCTTCAAAGCTATGCCTATAGCTATGTGTGAATGGTAGCGCGCCTACTATACAAGGTGGGATGGCTTCGAAGACCAAGCATGAGGTCAGCAATTGCAAGTGGATGCTCATGAAGTCGGGCCGCTCATTCACCAAGTAGTGCGATTTGATGTAGGATCGGGCAGAGCATTTGATGCGTAAAGCATTGAGACCGCATCAACAAAAACATCAAACATACCACAATATATCCAAAATGGCCTATTAATAACTATAACCATTCAAATCACTCAAGATATCATATATCACACTAAATACTATATAAACTCTTTATTATTACTTGAAAGAGAGCAATTACTAAGTTTAAACATATGAAATACTCTATATAAAATAGAGTTATCACACACTCGCTGCACCCCGAAAAATCCGATTTGGACTTCTCGATGTACAACGTGGGAAAATATGAAGCCGCCACCAATATTTTAGTTTTGAGACGTAAAACATTGAAAAACGCTCTTTTTATACAAGGCGGTGGTCTTTTTGAAAACAAGAGATGTAGGTTCTGGGGTCGGTTAGGTACGGGAAGGTATGAGCACCCTCTGCACTCTTTCTCACCGAAAGGGAACCTTTAATTTGATGTGTGGTTTTGAAATGTTTGATTTGAAACAATCGTTCTACTTCTTTTCTTTTGGTTGAGAAAACATTTTATTGGAAACGAGAAAGAGAATATTTTTTTGATATCCTTGAAAAGCTTTTAATGTAACAAGGATCTTTTAAAAGCGTGCTTGACGACAGTAATTCGCTCCTACGCACTTCTCACCGAGATGAGGATCAAAGCTACGTAGTTCTTGTTTTGTGCGTCCAAGACGGCTTTTTGCGATTTTTTAGGAAAGAAGTGTGTTGGTGTTTTTATTGTAGGGGTTTCGGTCCTAGATCAGCATACCCAATAGACCTAGAACAAAGATGCACTCGCCTGCATTGCACGGACGACGTGCCCCACTACTTTTGGAAAATGATCTTTTGATTGATTTTTTTAGAAAAAGGGTTTGAAATTATTAATTATTTGTTTTATTACTCACAAGTATCCTAAGACGCTTGAGTCGCATACCCAGCCTTAGGACGCTAGACAACACCGCCGCACGTCCGACTTGCCTCCTTATGAGTTTTGAAAAATATTTATTGACCTCAAAAGATTTGATTAATTTATTGAAAATGATTTAAAGAGTATTGACTCTTGAAAAAAAAAACTTTTTTTTGACAAATAGATTTATTAGAAAGGATAGGAAAAGAATTTGAGGGTGGCATTGGCCACAAAGAAAAGAAAGTAGAACATTCAATCAATTTTTAAGTCAAAACCAAAACGCAATACTTGTTAAATTGCAAACAAAATAATCCACAATATAATTAGGACACAAGCATGCCCATTATTATTTGCAACAAGAATGCACAAGAATGACATTAAAGTATCAACAATTAAACAACTAGCCTAAGGGTAAGAAATTGATCATGCTAAACTATCCACAAATGACAAGCAACTCATGTCCTAACAACTTGAGAAAAATTATTTTGAACCACAATTACACCTTAATAAATTAAAAAAGCAACAAAACCCTAATTCCTAACCAAGCACAAAACATATACAAAAGGGCCTATAGGCCGAGATCCCTAAGGACCAAGCCACTAAGCTAATTTATGCTAAAATTCATAATCATAGAACAAAATACAAGATTCAAGTTCTAACATATCAAGCTATATTACAAAATAATTATCAAACTAAGTCATATATCTCATTCCTACAAATCAAAGAAGTAAAAGACTCCAAAACCCTAAATTCTAACCTTAAGGCCGAAAACCCTTAATCCCCACAATCAAACCCCAAATATCATGCATTCACAAGAGAGTAACAAGAATTAACCAAAACCTAGCTAGTTCAAGTCAAACCCAAAGCTATTACATGCAATTTAACAAGGTAAATGCACTAAAATCAACACAATTTAATATGGGATCATAATTCAAATTGCAAACAATTTATACAAGTGCAAACTTTACTCATGAAGGGTTCAAAACAGTGGCATATCTATCATGTAAGGGCTCAAACAACTCATTTCCAAATTATTCACCATATATATACAAAAGTAGGTAAAAATCAAAAGGGTGTATCAAAACCTAGCTAAAACCAAACCATATATATACCTAAACCCACAAATTTCTTCATCAAACTTAACCTAATTACATGAACAAACATGAATACATGAAGAACAACAATTAACAAGAAAACTCCTAAAAATGGGCTCAAGGCCGAAACTATATATGTAAGGGAAGAAGGGTAGAAAGTGAACTTATGCTTGGAAACTTGAACATTAATAACCTAATTTGATAATCCAAAAGAACAAATGATCAAATAAGCTATTTGAATCCCTTCTAGCAATCTTCTTCACTTGGATTAAAGTACCTTAAGGTACTAGTGATGAATCATCTTGCTAGATCATCAATGCTAACAACACTAGCAACCTCTAATACCAAAATAAAATGCTAACAATAAAATTAACCATTATTTTGCAAAGAGCAACAAATAAACCATTTAAGACTAGAATCAAAACTAAATTAAATCTAAATCACAAGAAAACATAAAATCGAATATAATGAATTGAATCCTCTCTAGTCATCTTTTCCATTTAAATCAAAGTGCCTTAAGCACTAATGGTAAATCATATGACTTGATCATCAATCAATAACAAGACTAAACTAAATTTAAATCACAAGAAAGACAAGATCAAATATAATGAGTTGAATCCTTTCTAGTCATCTTTTCCACTCAAATCAAAGTGCCTTAAGCACTAGTGGTAAATCACATGACTAGATCATCAAACAATAACTAAACTAAATTTGAATCTCAAGAAACATAAAATCAAATATAATGGGTTGAATCCTTTCTAGTCATCTTTTCCACTCAAATCAAAGTGCCTTAAGCACTAGTGGTAAATCACATGACTAGATCATCAAACAATAACTAAACTAAATTTGAATCTCAAGAAACATAAAATCAAATATAATGGGTTGAATCCTTTCTAGTCATCTTCTCCACATAAATCAAAGTGCCTTAAGCACTAGTGGTAAATCACATGACTAGATCATCAACCACTAACAATAACAACATTTACTACTAAAGTAAAATACTCATGACAACATTGAATGAAAAAATACACAATCAACTTGAACATATTTTTGTTTAGTGAAATGACAACAAAACTACAATAAAGCACCATAAAATCTATTTATTAAGGGTGAAATGCCAAATTTCACCCATCAACAACAACAAGCTACATTATGAAAATGAAAATGATAAATATGCTAAATAATGAAGAAAATGTGAGATGAAGAGAAGAAAATAATTTCTAATGCAAAATGCTTGAAGATGATGCAAAGGTATCAAGGGTTTTTACCTTAATCCTAAGAGAGAAAGAAGAAATTGAAGAAATAGAGGAGAGGGAAGATGGAGATGGCTACGGCCTTGTGTTGGAAATAAGGGAGAGAAGAATTGTTTTTGTGTTTTTTTGAGTGAGAGGAAGAGGCAAGGTTGTGAGAGGTAGTTTTTAAGGTGCTTTGGTGAATGAAGGTGAATTAATGGAGGGGTGAGAGGAGGGAGATGGTTTCGGCTGAGAGAGGAGGAGAGGAGGAGAGGTTTTTCTTCTAGGTTTGCAAATGAGAGTGTGTGTGAGTGAGTCTCTTATTTTTGGGCTTTTATATGAGGACCAATTTTAAGTGGCATTCAGGATAATGTGCTTTTGTAAACCACTAGGATTTGAGATAGAATTTAAATGGAGGGTCAAGATTGCAATGCACAAGGATTAGGGACACTCAAGAAGCACAAATCAGCTGGTTGTACACGTTTTTGGAGTGGGCTTGGAGAGCAAAAATTGTCAGCATTTAGGTCTTTTTACATTGAAGTTATGGCCTCAGATTTGATCAAAAATTTTAATCAATGGCTAAGGATCATTTCACAAGGATCATGGGCATGAAAAAGCACAAAATATGGGCTGGAAATGAGAGGAAATTGCAGCACACAAGTGAGAGAATGAGTGGAAAACTTGCAAGTTGTCATTTTTGTACTAATCCTTATCCTTTCATCATTCAAAATGTAGAATATTCCTTCTAGATCTTTCTTTCTTATTCATGCCATTTTGGGCCCTATCCTATGATTCCATGATTGGGCTCTGAATTCCATGACCTCACCAATCCCAAAATTGATTTTGTTGACCCCACCTCAAAGGAAATGACCATTTTGCCCTTTGTTCAAAACTTGAATTTCATGCCAAAATATTTCAATGGTGCACAAAAATGCACAACCTCCACCCTTTAGACCCAAATAAATTCCCAAGAGATGCATAGTGGTTTTTACTGAGAAATTATTGGTCTTAGTGAAATGACCAAAATGCCCTTTTCGTCCAAAAACCGTAATTTTGCCCCAAAACTCAACTCTCTCAGATAAAACATGTCTTCCAACTCCAAACATCATCTTAAAAACAATGAGATGACTTTTAGGACTCAAAAATGCATGTTCCATGGCTTTTCCTGAGAAATTACCCTTTTTGCAAAATGACCAAAATACCCTTTGACCTAAAAACTTGTTTATTGTCCAAAAATGCATTTTAAACCTAAACATAATCCTAAAAACCCTTGAATGACTTTTAAACTCTAAAATGCATGTCAAGCTTTAATTTATTTATTTTTGGTTGAAAATTAAGGTTTTGACCTAAGCCGGACAAAATTGGGGTATGACACACCCCCAAACTTAAACCATTGCTTGTCCGCAAGTAATGAGAAAGACAAACTATTAAAAACTATAATTCTAGAAGATAGATCAGTTTGATTTTTGGATTTTCATGAGGAGTTCCATATGAAATTCATTTCTTAACAATCTTTCTTGTGCCTTTATTTCTTCAAAACTACCAAAGCTATTTAAACTCTTTTGTGTGTGTGTGAACCCACTGAGTTGAGATTGGTTCCAAGACTAAGTGAAAAATTTCCTCCTAGCCTTTGAAAGGATTGGTTCATCTTTGGTCACACCAAAATATTTTTCAAAAGAGAGATTAGACTCACAAAATTTTCTCAAGTGTTGGGGAGTTCTAATAATCAAAGGGCTTGGTTGATGTTGTAGTTGTCGAGTCGAATAAGACGAACTAAAAATGGTGATGTTGATGATTCTGATGGGTCGAGTAAGACCACCTAGGTGATGAAGATATTGCGACGATGTAGGCTGCGGTCTTGGAGCTATGCTCAAAGCGACGTTTGTGCCCGAGAGGCTATTGTTGTTGTTGATTGTTTTCCGAGGTGATGTACATGGTGTCTCATGCATGCCATATGCATTATGGCGACGATGTAGGCTGCGGTCTTGGAGCTATGCTCAAAGCGACGTTTGTGCCCGAGAGGCTATTTTTGCGACGATGGTACCTCATGCATATGCCCGACGACGTGGGTTGCATCTTCATGCATATACATAAATGATGATGAGATTAATTGCCGGCGTGCTCTATTGTTGTGGCTTATTGATGTTTTCGGTGATGGTTGTAATCGTGAACGCTGTTATGCTATGGTTACTATAGCCGCTAGTCTCTAGTATATTGCCTATCATATACTTTTTATGTTGTTAGAGACTCACCCTCATCGCTGAACGTTGCCTTCGCGGGTTACGCAAGTGTGTACACGCCAAAGTGAAGGACTCCTTTCCTTCATCCCTTTCGAGTCATGTCTGGCCGCTTCCGATACGTAGCACCTGGGGGAAAACAAACACTAGTCTATTTGTTGTTTTATGATTTCTAGACCATTGTCATTATGTTCTCGGATTCTTTATGGATTGTATGATGTTGAGATGATTTTACGATGTGGTCGCGATCTTTTGAAAGTTCTAATTGAACATGCGTTGTTTAAGTTTTGAGAAGTTGATATGTGACGCCCCAATGCATGATGAATTTAATTTCCGCACTCTGATATTTAATAAAATGAATGGGTAGGATTGGGGTGTTACATGTAACGCGTTGTTAGTGAATTCGATCTCTCGCCGGTATATCTGCAATCGCTCCATTGGTTCTTTTCTCGCAGATTTGAGTTTTCAACATAACTCGAAGTTTAATTCCTAACAACCGTATCAATAGCTTTCTTGTTGGGAAGGTGGATCAAATGGAAATGGCAAAATTCAACATAGAGAAATTCACGGGAAAGAATGACTTTGGGTTATGGAAGATCAAGATGCATGCTTTGCTTGTACAACAAGGTCTTGAAGATGCATTGATTGATGGAGGAAAGAAACTAGCAGAAACACTAACTGACAAAGAGAAAAAGGATTTGTTTAACAAAGCACATAGTGCTATAATTTTGAGCCTGGGTGACAAAATCCTAAGGAGATCTCCAAAGAGAAGACCGCTGCTGCTGTATGGACAAAGTTGGAGACCGTGTACATGACTAAGTCATTGGCTACAAGATTGTATCCCAAGCAAAAGCTCTACACACTCAAGATGCAACCAGGTACGTCTATTGGTGATCACATTGATGAATTCCATAAACTAATCTTAGATTTAGAAAACATTGATGTGAAAATAGATAATGAGGATCAAGCTTTATTACTCATTAGATCATTGAATAGTTCATATGATACCCTAGCTGATACTTTAGTATATGGGAGGGAGTCTATAAGTCTTGATGAGGTACAAGTTGAATTAATGTCTAAAGAATTGTCCAAGAACTGTGAAATTAAGAGTAATGATCAAGGTGAGAGTCTTGTTGCTAGAGGTAGAAGTGAGAACAGGAATGAAAAAGGGAAAGGTAGAGGTAGATCTGAGTCTGGAAACAAGAACAATAAATGCTATATCTGTCATAAAGGGTCACTATAAGAAGAACTGCTCTGAGAGAAAGAAAGGCAATAACTCTAAGGAAGAGAATGTTGATGCCTTAGTTGCATCTGATGGGTATGATAGTTGTGAATTGTTGTTTGCTGGTGATGATGAATGTTGTGAATCCTCAAGCTCACATGAGGATCATGACAGTGAGGCTCTAGTTGTTGTTGACAGAGAAAGAATTGAGTCAAATTCCACTGCTACAACATCAAATGATGAAGATTGGATAATGGACTTGGGTTGCTCATATCATATGTGTCCAAGGAGGGATTGGTTTGTTGATTACAAGCTCTATGATGGTGGTCAAGTTAAGATGGGAAATAATAAGGCCTGCAAGGTGGTTGGGATTGGTATTGTGAAACTGTAATTAGCAGATGGTACAATCAAGATGTTATCCAATGTGAGGCATGTTCCTGATCTTAAAATATCATTGATATCTCTTGGCAGTCTTGAGAAAGCACGATTCAACTTTAGAGGTGAAGATGGCACTCTTACGGTTCTAAAAGGATCAAGGGTTGTTATGAAAGGTGTGAGAAAGACTAACTGTCTCTATGTTCTTCAAGGTAAGACTTTGATTGGAGAAGCATGTGTTGCATCCAAATCAACTAATAAAACACTCACGTGGCATCAAAGACTTGGTCACGTGAGTGAGAAAGGCTTGAAAGAATTTGAGAAACAAGGTGCATTGTGTGGTGACAGAGTTAATAAGCTTCAATTCTGTGAACATTGTGTGTTTGGAAAACAAACCAGAGTGAAGTTTGCTACTGGTACACATAAGACTCAAGAGAAGCTTGGTTATGTGCATTCTGATCTCTAGGGTCCTGCTAAGGTACCGACACATGGTGGTAAGAGATACTTCATCTATTTCACTGATGATTTGAGCAGGAAAGTGTGGATCTATCTACTCAAGACAAAAGATGAGGCATTTAAGACTTTTGTTGAATGGAACAAACGAGTAGAGACTCAAAGTGGATTGAAAGTTAAAGCTTTGAGAACTCACAATGGATTGGAATTTTGCAATGAAGAATTCAATCAATATTGTAAGGAAGAAGAAATCTATAGAAATCTCACAGTAAGGAGTACTCCACAGCAAAATGGACTTGCTGAGAGATTGAATAGAACATTCTTGAAAACGTAAGGTGTATGCTATCATGTGCTAGGTTGCCTAAGTCATTTTGGGGGGAGGCAATCAAAATAGCCTGTTATTTGATTAACAGAAGTCCCTCCACTACTTTAGAATTCAAAACACCTCAAGAAGCTTGGACTAGAACTAAACCTGAGTATCAAAATCTTAGGATATTTGGGTGTCCAGCTTTCTTTCATGTGAATGAAGGGAAATTAGATCCTAGATCCAAGAGGGGCTTGTTCTTGGGATATCCTCAAGGAGTAAAGGGATATAGAATCTGGTCTATTGATGAGAAAAAGTGTATAATCAGCAGAGATGTAGTCTTCAATGAATCAAAAATGATGAGTGAAACAAATGGAGATGAAACTCTTAAGAAGGATACTGTTGATCAAAGTTCTAGTATTGAGGTGGAGTTTGAAGCTGTTAAAGAGAAGAATCAAGGTACAGATAATAATATTGATCTACCTGCAAATCAAATAAATGAAGAGGACTCAAGCTCAGAGAGTGAAGAGCTAGAGGAGCATGATCAGAACAATGATCAAGTGCAGGATTATTTGCTTAGCAGGGATAGAACAAGAAGGGTAATTAAACCACCAGATAGGTTTGGACATGAGTCTATGACTGCATATGCTTTGAACACATCTATTGGATGAACCTAATACCTTCGAGCAAGCAATGAATGGCAAAGAAAAGAATAAGTGGATGGAAGCTATGATAGATGAAATGAAGTCCTTGGAGAAAAACCAAACTTGAAAACTTGTTAAGAGACCTACTGGTGCAAAATTAGTGGGGTGCAAGTGGATATACAAGAAGAAGGAAGGGAACTCAGAGAAGGATCCTCCTAGATTCAAAGCAAGGTTGGTTGCAAAGGGGTACACTCAAAGAGATGGGTTAGACTTTAATGAAATTTTCTCTCCTGTTGTGAAACATATATACTTCAATTAGAGTATTGCTAGCTCTAGTTGCAGAGTATGGTTTATACCTAGAGAAAATGGATGTAAAAACAACATTTCTTCATGGTATTTTGGAGGAGAAAATATACATGTCACAACCTAAGGGATTTGAGGAGAAAGGCAAGGAGAATATGGTCTGTCTACTGCAGAAATCATTGTATAGTACCTCAAAGGGAGTTTGAAGCTTGGTTTGAGCTATCAAAGGGAAGGTGGTAACTCTGCTGGTGTGGTTAGGTATGTTGACTTAGATTTTGCTTTTGATCATGACAAAAGAAGGTCCCTCACTGGGTATGTATTCACATTGTATGGCAAGACAGTGAGTTGGAAAGCATCATTGCAACATGTGGTGGCATTGTCCACCACTGAAGCTGAATACATAGGTGTTACAGAAGCTGTAAAGGAAGCCCTATGGTTGAAAGGTCTTGTGAATGAGTTAGGTGTTAAACAAGATAGTGTGGATGTGCATTGTGATAACCAAAGTGCAATCCACCTATGTAAAAACCAATCATTTCATGAGAGGACAAACCACATTGATACAAGGTTGCATTGGATCAAAGACATAGTTTCTGAAGGCAAAGTTCAGATTAGGAAGATACCTACAGCTCATAATCCTGCAGATTTTATTACAAAGGTAGTCCCATTAGCTAAGTTCAAGCATTGCTTGAACTTGCTAAGTGTGCTCTAATTGAGGTGGAGTTTTGGGTGGAGCTTTTGCTTGGGTTGGTTCTATTATTGTTGATTGATTGTTTGGAAGTGCCAAGGTGGAGATGTTGCTCATGTGGCACTACCAATATGTATCCTAGTCATCAAGTAATCCTACATGGCGGTTTTTCCATATCACATCAGGTTTGCAGCTGATATATGCAGGTTTCGGTATAACCGTTGCAACAATATTTTGAAGTCACGGTTATTGGCGCCAAAATTCGTTTCTTGTACTATATTAGCTAGATTGATGTATTGCGATTGTAATAGACTTGTAAGATCACAAGGAAGTGGAGAGAAACACTAGGATTTGTGGGATTTGGGAAGTGAGGGGGAAACACTTGGGAAACTTAGCTCAATTGTGTAACACTCATTGGAATTCCCATATTGATCATTTATAATGGACAAAAGCATTTGCTTCGTCCCCCAGAGTAGATTTCAACATTGAAATCGAACTGGGTAAACAAATTCTTGTGTTGTGATTTTCTTGCAAGTTATTCCCAAATTTTTCGCAATTAGGTTCTTACGCCAATCGAATTGAATTAGAGATCAATTGAACAATTCGTGTTCAATTGAATCTTCGTTAGTGTTCGTTGTTAGTTGTTAGATCGATTCAAATCGGTTTCTTTGATCTGTAACGCGTTGTTAGTGAATTCGATCTCCGCTAGTATATCGTAATCGCTCCATTGGTTCTTTCTCGCAAATTTGAGTTTTCTCGCATAACTCGAGTTTGATTCCTAACAGATGCTAAATAGGAGTTTCATGTGACAGAGTGTTGAGCAAATTGGTACACAGAGCGTATAGCCTTAGGATTGAATCGTGATATTTATTTATCTTCAAGTAGTGATAAAGAGGTGCTAGCATTTTCCTACATTATTATTTTCTCAGGCATGAATTTGGATGATCAATAATATGTCATTAGGATCAACAAGTTTATTTGACTTAAATGGTATTCTTTCTTTTAATTTTTATGGTGTCAGACATATTGAAGAAAGTTCAATCTCTTTCCTCTCGAGCTCTAGTTGGTTATTAGGTACTAACCGCTTATCTGCTTACTTGACGATTCTTCACCATGCAAAGAATTCCATGTTTTTGATCCAACAAAAACAGATAATGAAGTTATCAATTTTATGTAATGGGTCTCGCAGCTTTGAAGTCCCATTTTTTCATTTTAACTTTCCTCTTTTTATTTATTTATCGTGGAATGAGATATTTCTAAGTTCTAATGAGTCTTCTTCACTTAGAAGTCATTTCTTTTTATTTTCTGTTTGGTCTGTTTTCACTATTCCTATCACAATGGCATATATAATCATTTATTCAGTTAATTATCTTTGTATATATTTATCCTAGCTTCACAGGTTGCATGTGCATTGCTCAGGGTGGGTGAGAATCTAGATAACAATGTTGATGTAAAGAACATTCTTGCTGAGATGGGAACATATTTTCAAGTTCAGGTGATTTTCGCTAACATAAATTTGACCTCTTAGCTTGAAGGATGATTCAAACTCTACAATGTTGTATGTCTACGTATAGCTTGAGTCGTTTCTAAAAACTGTATTGCAACATATTTCATCTCATCCTTTTTTTCCTTCTTATTTTAGGATGATTATTTGAATTTCTTTGGTGATCATCAATCAATTGGAAAGGTGAGGATATTAAATAGTAGATACTGGAAACATTGATGTCCCTTTTTTTCCTTCTCATTCTAGTTATCTGTGGAACCAGATAGGCACAGATATTGAAGATTTTAAGTGCTCTGAAGATTTTAAGTGCTCTTGGTTAGCTACGAAGACAGTGGAATTTAGCAATGAAGAACAAAAGAAGCTTATGCATGCTTACCTAACATATTGCTTTTGGTAAAATTTGGGTGCTTTGGTCATGTGTTTATTATATAGATGCAAACATTATAAATATTTAGTTGGAACTTACAATGGGTAGAATTAAATATGTATCACAATATGTATTAGTTGGAAATGTATCAATTTAGTTCTTTTTTATTTTAATTTTTGATATTTGAAATGAGTCAATTTTTCTTTTGTTATTTCAGGCAATTGAGTCTCATTCTCCAATGGATGCAAGTGGATCATTCGGTGCTGGCAACACTTAGTGGTTTTAGGATCGTTTAGTATAAGATTTTTATGATGCTATTTTAATTTTGAGTTGTCTGACAATAGATATTTGAGCTACAATTGTTTCTTTTTATTATGTTTTTGAGTTGGATGACATTACATTTATGTTATCACAGTTATATTTTTAATGAAATTTTCAATTTTTTGAGTAAGCGTAGTAAGTGTTATGTAAGATGTATGTATAGTTATTAGTGATGAAAATATGGTAATTAGATAAGGAAAAAAGAAATTCTCAAATTGGAAAAGAAATATATCACAATAAAAAATCTCCACAAAAAAACTCTTACAAATCAATCAATTTCAGGAGGTTTATATAACCCCCTCACAAAAACCTCCACTAATCGTAGGGGTTAAAAACCCCCGAAGTAAACCCCCCGCTAAAAGACACAATACCAGTGTTTTCAAAAAAACCCCGCAGATAGATTGCGGCACTTGAAACTCCGGCGCTTTTTAAAATTCCTCTAATCACGCTATGTAAAATCCCCTCAATCTATTCTCGCTTTCAGAGTGAAAGCACATTTGTGCGCAAAGAAATTAAAAAGGCAAGTCGAGCCAAAGTATGGGCCACGACCTTCTATTCCTGGCCTTAGCGTAAGAGGGGAATATGGTCAATTGGAGTTGTGGATTTCTTTTGAGCCACTCATAGGGAGCCAACATAGAGAATACCCCATAGCCCAACATAGAGAATACTTCAAATTGGCTTTGGGGCTAGACATGTTCCTTGACCCTCCAACCCCGAATACCCTGCAGCCTATGAACACCGTGGCTATTGTCTTCCTCACCCTTTGGGCTATTTGGAAGGGTCGTAACCTTAAGACTTTTGAAGACAAGAATCCATGGCCTATGAATGTTTTATATGGAACAAACGCAATGGGACTCGATGGTGTGGACTGTGGTGGTGAAAATGGCAAAGCAAAGAAACTCGCCTCCCATCAAATTTGGTCGAGTGCGCCGACGATGATCGCTCTCTCGCTGGAAGCGCATCGTGTTTATCGCAAGAATTGGTGAAGATCTAGAAGAGTTTGAGGGTTGTCGCTTAGTGGTTAAATTGTTGGTTGAGTAAAGTCGCCAATTGTTTTTGTTCCTTTTTATGCAAGTAGTTGGTTGTTTCTCGTATTAGAGTCGAGTTTGTAGTGGGCCGGGTTGTGTCTCGTGGTCCGCTTTTCTTAAGTTTTGGATCAAGCTTGTGGTCCGCTTGTTTTCTTTGAAGGTCGTTATTTTTACCACACCCCTCCTACTCCAAACACACCCCTCACCCTACACATTTACCAAACTAACCCCACTTACAATTCTATTTCCTCTCTATCCCTCTCCTCTTCTTCTCCAACACCCAAAAACACTCCTCTCCAACACCCAAACCTCCCTCTCTCCACTCCAAAACCCACCCATCCTCACCTTCATCATTCACTCCCATTCAACTACCCATCATGGCAACTAGCTCAAGGTAATAACCCTACCAAACATTTTTCATTTTGGTTCTGCTTTTGAGTTTTATACGCCATTTTTTTTCTCAGAACGCGCCGCTTCGAATACGCTGCTCAACATGTTCGCATGCACGTGTTCGAACAAGTGTTAACCGGGTGTGAATTTGATTTGTTCGAAACACTTAATTCAACATGTTCGCATGAGGCCGCTCAACAGCGATGACAAAGAATCGATAAGTCGTGCGGTGTTTTTTGGTTAAATGGATGAAAATGAGGGTGCATTTGGAGCAAGCTGAGTTGTCAATCGTAGAAGCCGAGATGTCAATCGTCGCAGCTGACATCTCAATCGACGCCGTTGAATCCCAAGACTTTACAAGTTCCTTCCAAACCGATACTGTAAGAATGAATTAGTTGTTTTAATTTTAGCTAACTATTCAAATTATGTAAATCGACACATGGTAATTGAATTTCGCTTATTTCCTACCGTGAGGAGCTTCGACTGGGTGCAAGCGGTTGGAAAAATCTTGGGATGGTGATTGTTATAGGAAGATCTCGACACCGGACGACGATCGTGTAAACAATACCGCATGTTGATTGTGATAAAGCCGATCATATAAGACAAATGTCGAGGAAGGCACAAACACTAGAAAATGTTGTTCTCCTTCGCATCGAAAGGGAAATTTATTAAGAAGCTTGGAGGATGGATTTTGAGGGTTATGAATGGAACTCATAACCATGGATGGTTACTTATCATGATGGACGCCCGCATACTGGTAGGTTAAGTTCGTAAGAGAAGGAACTAGTGGCTAGAATGACTAGGAATCATACTCGCCTAAATTGATCCTTAATGAGTCAAATTGATGAAGCTCGATGATAACTATACTGGTTGTGAAACAAATATACAACCGTCGCCAAAGGCAACCTACCATTATGCGTGAGGGTAGGACCCGAGCTCCAACAACTCATGTTTTATTTGCAACGCGATAATTATGTTTATCGGACTCGACTTGCGTATGAACTACGGCCAGAAAGACATCTTTCGGGGCCCATCCAGATTCTATCGAGCTTCTAAACACGCTTTCCAATTGTTTTGTTGATTGATTCCACATATAAAACCAACCTGCAGCATGTATCCGCTGGTTCGAGATCGCTGGTGTGACCTCCACCGAGAAGACTTACTCACGTGATTTGCTTATGTCAATCGGGAGAGGATGGACAACTTTGCATGGGTTCTCGAGAAATCGAGGGGTTTATTTAGGAAACAGATGAACTTCTCGCAAGTCATACTTATCGACAGAGACACGTGTATGATGAATGCCCTGGCAAAGAATATTTCCAACATCCGCAAACTTGTTGTGCCAATTTCACATTAAGAAAATGTGAGGCCAAAGCAAGGCTCATTGTGAAAGACCAAGTCGTTGTTAATGACATTATGAGTGCATTTCTATCCGTTGTCCATGCGAAGACTACTAAGAGTATGATTATGAGTCGGGTCTGCTTAACGACTTGGCAAAGACCTTATCCCGCCATACAAGATGTGAAGACCACTGGCTAGACCCCTTCAAGGAAAGGTTTATTGATGCATGGATAAATAAGCATATGCACCTCGGGCAACACTACCACCAACAGAGTTGAGTCCGCACACTCTCACTGAAGCAAATATTACGAGACAAGAGGGAGATTTGTGCAAGTGCTGGATGGAATGCGCACTCATGCTTAGGATACAACATTCGATCTTAAAATGCACTTCAAGCATAGTTTGAGTAGAGTGAAAGTTCAACACTTGAAGAAGAAGATTTTTGATGAAATTAAGGGTTTAGTTTCATCTAATGCTATAGACCATATTTTGGGTGAGGTGCAACAGATCGATCCGCTTTCACTTAACCCATCATTATGTCGATGCACGCCAGACTACACACGGACTACCATGTGCATGTGAGCTTTCAAGGTATGATGTACACTCATACAATCGTTATTTTGTCTATAAACCGGATCTGTTTTGATGGGTTGTCACTGAATCAATGTCGCTTTTTTTGTAGGGTCATGATGGACTGCATGTAACACCCCATTTCTACCCGGTAATTTAAATCAAAATCAGAGTATAAAAATTCATTTCTCAATTAAAATCATCCAACGGGATGCTACACTTATCTCTTTAAAATCACTCGTAAATCATCTCACCATAACAAAGCTAGCTTTCAATACGTAACACCATAAAATAAACTCGTGGGAATGTAATTTCACATAACACAATGGAAAATAAATCATAATCTCAATAGTTAACCTCGATAGCTCAAAAACAATACATATAAGCTCCACAATGAGCAAAACAAATCAAACTAAAGTTCATAACCCCATCCCCAAAGTGCTATGACGTGAGCGCATCGACTGGGAATAGTGAAGGTGACAAGCCTTCACTCATGACTACCGTGGTAAACAACAATGTAAAGGGTGAGTCTCGAACTATATAATAAAAGTGATAATAGGCAATATACACACCATAGTTCACAAAGACAATCAATCATACCAATCATCACTCAATAACATTTATATGCTCATGTGAATGCATGCAATGTAGTCATGCATGTGGTACCATTCTCCTCGCATCAGCAAATTTCATCATTACTCATTATACTCTACGATCAGAGTCTAAATAAACACCGCATCGCAATTTCATCATTACTCATTATACTCTACGATCGCAAATTAATGTATGCATGTGACTCACGAGCACCACATGTACATTTACAATATCACGCCATACATTATTTCTCATCTCACATTTAATCTCATTAATAGCCCCCATGGCTCATGTCCCCATGGCATCCTCAACCATCTCGCCACTACTCAACACCATTAAGTCCCAAGGACTAATCTCATCTAGAGGACTAAACCTCACTCAAGGACCCAAAACACCTTTTAGGACCAATTCCACACTTAGGACCAAATAGTCACCTAGGGACCAAACTGGCTACTTAGGACCAAAACAAAGACACACACTGTGCATTTGGCAAAGACTAGGCGCCATTTTCCCCACATTCTCGCGCTCGGTGCAACACAAAGACTAGCGCCAGAACTTCAAGAACTGGCGCTCGTGGCAACACACCATCGGCGCCACTTTCCTAGCAACTGTGCCCTCGGGCAAGACAAAGGCTAGACACAAACTCAGACACAATTCTGCATACGCCTCGCATATGTGCACCTACTTCAGCGCCTGGCAAGACAATTTGGCGCCTCACTTGACTCAAAGACACACAACACTTGCAAACAGAAACCACTGAGCCAAAAAGGTTTAAAAATGTTTTTAAGCAGTGTGAATGCAAAATATGGCACTGCATAATATGCCAGTAAATGTGAGTTTCGCTCAACCCACCCCTTTTACACACACAAAACCACACCCACCGGGACATTTGTAAAATAACACCAGAACTGCAAAACCACTGAGCCAAAACACTTAAAATTGGATTTGGGCAGTGAATACAAAATATGGCACTGAAAATATGCCCTGTAAATGTGAGTTTCACTCAACCCACCCCTTTTACACACACAAAACCACACCCACCTGACATTTGTAAAATAACACCAGAACTCAGAAAACCACTGAGCCAAAACACTTAAAATTTGATTTCAAGGTGTGAATACAAAATATGGCACGGGAAAATATGCCTGTAAATGTGAGTTTCACTCAACCCACCCCTTTACACACACAAAACCACACCCACCGACATTTGTAAAATAACACCTCAGAACTAAAACCACTGAGCCAAAAACACTTAAAATTTGATTTCAAAGTGTGTGAATACAAAATATGGCACGGAAAATGTGCCTAAAACACAAAGTTTCACTCCTCAGCGCCAAAACACCTACATTCTCGCGCCTGCACAAAGAAACACCCACTCACAAAGACTCAAACAGCAGCATCGGGCGCCATTTCTCAAAGAATTTGGCGCCAGCAAAGAAACACTCGCACACAAACACAATTCCAACACATGAACAAGAACTCCAGCGCCAATTCTCAAAGAAAGTGGCGCCTAACAAAGAACACAACCCATAGCCCATCACATAAGCACATGTGGCGCTGTAATCCTAGCCATTTGGCGCCCTACACCTCAAAAATTCCCAATTCTTAATTCCTTCCAATTCTAACCACCAAGTATCATTCAAATTCACTCTATAATCATTTTAACATATTCAATTTCACAATTCAAACATCAATTTACACCATAACACTAAATCAAGCACATAAACCCTAACATTAAGCCCTAAATCAATTTCTCATGCAATTTCATCAAATTCACTCAATCAAATTCCATCAATCAATCAATCATCAACAATTAGAGACACTATGACTCTATACAACCCATTATACCCTCTATTATAGAGTGAGACTCCCCTTACCTTATTTTACACCGTAGAGAAGCCCTTTCACAGAGTCACCTACAAAACCTCAGCAACTAGAACCTTCTTCTCCTTCTCTCCTTGCTTGATGCGAAACTCTTCTCTCTTCTCCCTAGGGCTCATGCACTGCCTCCCTTCTTCTTTCTCTCTCTCTCTTTTTTTTCTTTCTTTCTTCTCACAAATGAGAGCAAATTCTAAATTTGGGTATATGTACATTGGGCCAAGCGCACTGGGCCCTTTTACCCCTCTCCATTTCTTCCACCATCCCCTTCAATTAAAATAAATTACTAAATTATAAAACACTATATTATATTCTATTATAATTTAAGACAAGTAACACTTTAAATAATTTAATCAATTGCTTAATTAAATCATTTAGTGGTGTTACAACTCTCCCCACTTAGGAAATTTCATTCTCTAAATTCATACCGATTCAAACACCCCGATACGACTCCCGTGATCCTCGCTCCTCCTCCCTGTGTCATACTCTCACCACAGCCTCCCAACCACACCACCTTGACTAAGGCAATGTCTTTCCTCTCAACACCTTCACTTCTATCATCAATCCTCACCGGCATAGTCTCCACGGTGAGGTTCTCACGCACCTCCACATCATCCATGTGAATCACATGAGACGGTCCGAATGTACTCAAGTCGTGACACGTGGAAAACATCGCGGCAAGTTCGAAAGATTAGTGGCAAGGCCACCCTATAAGCAACCTTTCCAACCCTCTCGTTGATTTGGTACGGCCCAATAAACCTTGGAGTTAACTTCTTTGCCTTCAGAGCACGCCCAACACTACCATAGGCGTGACCTCAAGAACACATGCTCACCAACCAAACTCCAAGTCTTTTCTCCTCCTATCATGGTAACTTTTTCACGACTGAGACTCTTTCATTTTCTCCCCGATCATTTTCACTTTCTCAAGAGTCTCGCTAACCAACTCTCGGTCCAAGAACAACACTCTCACCTGACTCGTACAACACAAAGGAGTTCTACACTCTCTCCCCATACAAAGGCCTCAGAAACGCCCAAAATAATTTGAATATTTATTTAATTGATTATTTAGGAGTTATGGAGTTAATCATATTTAATTAAATGAATGAGGTGTTTTAATTAAATATGGAGGTGAGAGATAGTAAATAAGAGAGTGGTGGTATTATTAAGTTAGTGGAGTAGTTGAACTAATTGAGGGGGTGTGAATAGAGGCCCAACCCACTTAAAGCCCAATTGATTGTTGAATTAAATGAAAGAAATGAATTAAGAAGAAAGAAGAACAAAGGGACCGAGAGAGAAAAGAGAGAGACGCGCGCATGGAGAGAGACCGAGTAGGAAGTGGAGGAAGGCGATGGTGAGGAAGTGGAAGAGGAGGTGGAGATCTTCTCCATCTTAGCACTAGGTAAGTGGGCTTTTTAGCTCATTCTCTTCCATTTTTCCTCCTCTATCTATTGATGTTAGTTTCAATCCCTAATTCCTAGTTTTTGTTGTTTTGCCATTGTTGGGGCTTTGAGCTCAAAGTTGGAATTGGTGGTTGTTTTGGTGTTCTGGGCTTTTGGAGGATAGAGAGCTTATATTCTTCAAATTGCAAAGGTTGTGGGGTCTTTTCATTCATAATAATTTGTAATATGAGTGATTGTATGTGTGATGGGTTTAATGTGTAATTTGATGTATTTGGTGAAGATGATGAATAGTGATTAGTGAATATATATTGATTGAGGTGTATTTGAATTGATGAGTGAACATGATTGCTTGATTGTGTTGCTTGAGTTGTTGAATTGATTTTTGAGGAAACCATTATGTTGTTGTTGAAACGGGATTGATATGTATTTTGTGTGGTTTATGAGTGTGGTTGTTTTGTTGTGAATAAATGGGTGTTTAGGTGTATTTGGATTATTTTGATAATCGAGTTGTTGGATTAAAAATGTGGTCGAGTTAATCGAGTTAGTCGAGTTAATCGAGTTAATCGAAAGTTAGTCGAGTTGATCGAAAGTTAATTGAGTTAATTCGAGTTAATTGAGTTCGCTGAGTTGGCTGAGTTGTTTCGGAGTAGTTGTGTTCAAGAGAAGGAGGGGCGCCAAGTCCCTAATGAAATGGCGCCCAGGAGCACTTGGCCCGCTTTTGGCTGGGTCAAGTTAGAGGTGGCGCCATTTGCCTAGCAAAATGGCGCCAGGCCTTGGGCTGGTTTGGATGAGGGTGCCACGTTAGCGCCACAATGTGGCCGCCTGGCGCCTAGGTGTGTCCGTGGCGTGGCGCCAAAGTTGGCAGCCCTGGCGCGCCAGGGCGCTCGTGGCGCGGCGCGCGCTGTGCGCCTGGGTGTGGAGGTGTGGCGCGGGAAGCGGCGCCAAACGTGGCCGTCCCGCAGCCTCGTGTGCCTCGGGGTGCCTCGTGCGTTCGGCAGACGTGTGTTGGGCGCAGGTCGGGCGCCAAGGGTGGCACTGGTGCTACCGTGTGCTGGAATGACGGTGGTGAGTACGGTGTGGGCACCAATTGTGGTGTGCCCTTATGCTTTGTGCATTGATGTGTGTGTTACAAGACGTGTCCAAGTGATATGCCCGTGGTCACGCAATGAGATGTGGCTTTGTGCCTCGAGTAAGTGGTCCAATATAATCGGAGAGTTGCCTAGAGGTTGTCTCACGAAATGGTGCTTCCATTTGGTCCTTATGTGACGCTTTAGTCCTAGGTGACGCAGAGGTTCACGTGAGGACCGAGTCAGAGTGATCGAGTTGTTCACTACCCACAGCAGCAGAGGTGTCCCCCGTGAGACGGGCGTTAGCCTTAGTGCTATTGAGGTTGTTCAAGAGAAACAGTAATGTTCAGGTGATTTGCCAAGAATGCCGGTGAGTTTAGTGTCATTGAATAACACAAGAGATGATATGTTCGCGTGGCGCCTCGAGTGGCCTAAAAGAGATGGTTGATGTGAGTGATGCATTGTTCATAGAGTCTCATGAATCATATGCATCGACGATATGCTCGCGTGGCGCCTCGAAGTGGCCTAAAAGAGATGATATGCTCGCGCCGCGCGCCTCGAGTGGCCTAAAAGAGATGATATGCTCGCGCGTGGCGGCCTCGAGTGGCCTAAAAGAGATGATATGTTCGCGTGGCGGCCTCTGAGTGGCCTAAAAGAGATGGATCCACATGCATTATACCCTAGAGTTCGGGTTGCATTGCACTCATGCATACACTCATACATTTGATTGATGTCTCCCGGCGAGTGGGAGTCGAATGCTATATGACCGAGGATGAGTGTTTGTTACTTGAGCAAATGAGGCTTCTCGATGTTTGTATTTAGTGACGATGTTAGTATGGTTGTAGAGTGTGTTCTATTTCCTTCCTCGTATAATGCTTATATTATTTGTTATTATTTATGCAAAGAGACTCACCCTAGCATTTTATGTTGCTCGCCTCGTATGACAAAAATGTGTGTGTCAGGTGTGATATCGAGTGAAGGTGCCCATGCCTTTCCCGAAAGTTAGTGTGTCAAGCTCCGAGTAGTCACATTAGGGATGGGGAGTATAGTACCATTATTTTACTTTATGTATTAAACCGGTTTAGAGTATGTATAGAGTATGTATTGTATAAGTAAGACTTATTGTCATTCCACGTGCTAGTGAACTAGTTTTGGACCGTTGTAAAACTAAATGTATTTTTGAGGGTTCGCCCTATTTAAGTCGTGATATGTAACACGCAATATATTTTGTTAATGAAAGAGTATGTTGACTAATTTTAAGTCATATGTATGGTGAACGTAGCATTCCTCGAGGATGTATCTTTTAAAAGAAAAACAATTTTTGAACTCGATTTTAATTAAATATTTAAAGAGAGGCGGGGTGTTATATAGTTGGTATCGTGAGCAAAAGTTCTGGTCCGTCCGCCAAGTTTGTCCAAATGTAGTGTCTCGTAGATCCTTGTTGATCTCCAACAGACTTTGTTAGAGATTTTGTTTGGTTGTTTGCAAATCGTTGATTGTAATTGTCAGGATCGTTGGATTGTATTAAGTGAGGTATGTGGTGATTGGAAGAGCATTTTAACGACGCCCAAGGAGTAGGAATCGTGACGACGCCTTCAGACTGGATCACAAGTAAAAGTCCTTCAATGTGAAAGGTGTAAATTTCAAAAGACGTAGTTTTGGACTCGACTAAATTGGATGCGTGAGTAGAGAGGACCGATCACCCCGATAACTCATTCCCAATGAAAGAGGTGACAATAACTCGTAATTATTATAAATCTTGAATATATATACTAATTTCAACTTGATTGATCGAGTGTGTGCAAGTTGATCGACTATTAATTTTTAGATAAATAGGTGTCTTATGGATGGTTGAGTTTGATTTGAAGTTTGATAGCTCGGGGATGTCAAAATAAGGATTGACACTTTGATTCGAGGTTCATGCCAAGAAGATGTGAGAGCATGCCTTTTTGGAAAAGTTTAGAATTATGGTTTCTAGAAAGCCTAAGTGTAAAGTGGATGTAGACAATATTTGAAGGATTGTTTGTTGAATATTGTTACCTTTGATTGACAAGCTTTGCTATAGGTTGATTGTTTCAGAATGCACATGAGTTTAATTTTGATTTGTGCTAAATTGTTTTGAAGTTATGTATCAAATGAAATGCGTGCTTTGGTTATAACAATTAAGGTTAGGATTTCAGATAGTCTCCTTTTTGGCAAAGATGAAATGATTGACTTTTCTAACTTATGAGTTTATGTCTGAAACCGAATTTTGAGAATAATAAGTGGTTGTTTGTGTGGCAACATGTTCGTGTTATAATAAGATTTTGGGGTTATGATAGTTTTCCTTCTTTTGGACAAAATCGTGAGTTATATGATTTTCAAAAAGAAACTCAGATTTTGGAAAATTTCGTGTTTTTAGGAATGAACGTAATGTCAAGATTTGTGTTAAAATCTGCTCCAAGTTGTTTAGAATTTTATTACAAGATGTGACATGATTTTAGCTTTAAGACCGATTTCAGGTCATGGATTGATGTTGTATGAAAATGACGAGGTCTTACAAATATTTCATGGTTTGACGAGATAAAATCTTTTGAAAACAAAAAAAGGTGAGTTTTACTCACGCTTAGAGAATTTTAAAATGTGTTTGTGTGTTTATGTGTTGTCATGTGTTTATTTATCGTGATGGAAAGTTTAGTTATGGAGAAAGTGCAACTTTCACAAAATTGGAAATTTTACTGCTTTTTGAGCATGTTTTGGTTTGTGACTTTGTAACTCGATTGTGCTTGGAGTGAATTGATGAAATTATGCCTTAGTTGTATGTAAACCATGTGTTAGAATATCCGCTTGAAAATGATTTATGTTTCATTGGAAACTAGACTCATTTTTCTTCAATTTGAACATTTGCTTTGCTTCATTTGATTGAGAATTAAATAAGAGAACCGAGATTACAAATAGTGGCAACAGCTTGTTGTCCTCGCCTTTTCTCGACCACTATGCTTTGTTTTGAAAATCAGATTTTTAGCTACATAAACAAATAGACAAAAATTATATCCAGAAACTAGACACTCTAAGGTTTCTAATGAATATTTGTTTGTTTAATTCCGATAACGTTTGCTATGTTATGTTTGAACGGTTTTCGAAAATTGGAGTTTCGTGAATTTTCGAGTCAAAAACGCTATTTTGAGAAATTATGTTTGTTTGAAACTTAGAACGAAACCATAAAGATTTGATTGTTTAATTGTTATGCTTGAATATGGTTTCGATTGTGGGTCTGTGTTAGCTGAATTTACAAATCTTTTGGAAAACCGTAAATTTTGTATATGTGCGCGAATTAATGATTTCTGAACAAAAATTGATGTCTGGACTGGTTATACAGGTAAAAGTAATTTTTTGGGATGTCCATATTTCAGAGGAAACTCTGCCGAATTTTCGTTAGAAATTTTGATACATGTTCAAGGTGGTAATTGAATTGTGTGGTTAGATGGTAAATGAAATTGAGGAATGTTAGGGTGGTGTTAACTAAGCATAGTAGAAGAGCAGAGTTGTTGAAATAGGTGTAAGTATCTAAGTGAAGAGTATGTGCAATTAAGTATATCAAATCTAGTATGGTACAAATTCAGTGAAGATATTGAGGTAAGTGTAAGTCGGGTTATTGTTTGTTTAAATGAGTAATGTCTAAGTGTATTTCTGTTAGAGGAAGTGTCTAAATATTGAAGTTGTCAAAGCATAGTGTGATGTATATAAACTTAAGGGTAAAGGAGTGGGTGTAACGTAGGGAAGCCTAAACTAGTATTGGCCGAGATGTAAGTATTTATGTGGAATGAGAGACGAGTCGAGCCTAGTAATGTTGAAACATAGCGTGTCGGGTTGTTGTGCCGTTAAGTCAAGGGTAAGTCCATGGGAGTCGAGGTGTAAAGTGGCTAAAGGGTAGTGTATAAATATACCTAAGTACATGATGCCGAGATCCGCAGTGAGTGTGCCGAGATGCCGCTTGACGATAACATGGTTCAGATTGTTGCTAAGAGCACCGAGTACGGTTGTTATGGAACTCGAGGTGGAATTACTAGTAATGACGATTTAGCAGGTCAATTAGATGAATGAGATAGGTTGGATTAGGAGGTCGAGTTCGGAAGTGAGCACCGAGATTGGAAACTTAAAGAGGTAAGCTAATCGCAAATCGTAGTTGAGGTATAGTGTTACCGTGATCTAATAGATGGTATTTGAGAGTAGTCGAGTAGATCCGATACCCTACGTGTTAGAATATCCGCTAAGGGTAAGAGTGCAGAGGAAGCGCGGTGGTTTGTTACCTTAGTGTACGATAGATTATGATGAGTACTGTTAGAGGTGGGAAGAAGGTTGGTATTATTGTTTTCGTGAGTATTTTCGAGGACTAAAATATTCTAAGTGGGGAGAGTTGTAACGCCTAAAATAATTTGAATATTTATTTAATTTATTATTTAGGAGTTATAGAGTTAGTCATATTTAATTAAATGAATGAGGTGTTTTAATTAAATATGGAGGTGAGAGATAGTAAATAAGAGAGTGGTGGTATTATTAAGTTAGGAGTAGTTGAACTAATTGAGGGGGTGTGAATAGAGGCCCAACCCACTTAGGCCCAATTGATTGTTGAATTAAATGAAAGAAATGAATTAAGAAGAAAGAAGAACAAAGGGACCGAGAGAGAAAAGAGAGAGACGCGCGAGAGAGAGACCAGAGAGGAAGTGGAGGAAGTGGCGACTGATGTGAGGAAGTGGAAGAGGAGGTGGAGATCTTCTCCATCTTAGCACTAGGTAAGTGGGCTTTTTAGCTCATTCTCTTCCATTTTTCCTCCTCTATCTATTGATGTTAGTTTCAATCCCTAATTCCTAGTTTTTGTTGTTTTGCCATTGTTGGGGTTTTTGAGCTCAAAGTTGGAATTGGTGGTTGTTTTGGTGTTCTTGGGCTTTGAGGATAGAGAGCTTATATTCTTCAAATTGCAAAGGTTAGGGGTCTTTTCATTCATAATAATTTGTAATATGAGTGATTGTATGTGTGATGGGTTTAGAATGTGTAATTTGATGTATTTGGTGAAGATGATGAATAAAGTGATTAGTGAATATATATTGATTGAGGTGTATTTGAATTGATGAGTGAACATGATTGCTTGATTGTGTTGCTTCGAGTTGTTGAATTGATTTTTGAGGAAACCATTATGTTGTTGTTGAAACGGGATTGATATGTATTTTGTGTGGTTTATGAGTGTGGTTGTTTTGTTGTGAATAAATGGGTGTTTAGGTGTATTTGGATTATTTTGATAATCGAGTTGTTGGATTAAAAATGTGGTCGAGTTAATCGAGTTAGTCGAGTTAATCGAGTTAATCGAGTTAGTCGAGTTGATTGAGTTAATCGAGTTAATTGAGTTAATTGAGCTCGGTTGAGTCGTCGAGTTGTTTTGAGTAACTGTGTTCAAGAGAGAGGGGGCGCCAAGTCCCTAAGGAAATGGCGCCTAGGAGCACTTGGCCTCGCTTTTTGGCTGGTTAGAGGTGGCGCCATTTGCCTAGCAAATGGCGCCAGGGGCCTGGTTGGTTTGGATGAGGGTGCCACGTTAGCGCCACAATGTGGCCGCTGGCGCCAGGTGTGTCTCGTGGCAGCGCCAAAGTTGGCAGCCCAAGGCGCCAGGGCGCTCAGGCGCGCGCGCTGTGCGCCTAAGTGTGGAGGTGTGGCGCGGGAAGGGCGCCAAATGTGGCTGTCCTGCAGCCTTGGTGTGCCTCGGGGTGCCTCGTGCGCTCGCAGACGTGTGTTGGGCGCAGGTCGGGCGCAAGGGTGGCGGCAACTGTGGTGCGCCGTGTGTGTTGGAATGACGGTGGTGAGTATGGTGTGGGCACCAATTGTGGTGTGCCCTTATGCTTTAGGCATTGATGTGTGTTACAAGACGTGTCCAAGTGATATGCCCGTGGTTGCGCACCGAGATGTGGCTTTGTGCCTCGAGTAAGTGGTCCAATATAATCGAGAGTTGCCTAGAGGTTGTCTACGAGCCGCGGTGCTTCCATTTGGTCCTTATGTGACGCTTTAGTCCTAGGTGACGCAGAGGTTCACGAGGACCGAGTTGTAGTGATCGAGTTGTTCACTACCCACGCAGAGTGTAGGTGTCCCGTGAGACGGGCGTTAGCCTTAGTGCTATTGAGGTTGTCTAAGAGAAATAGGCAATGTCAGGGGTGACGGCGCAATGCCGGTGAGTTTAGTGTTGTTGAATAACACAAGAGATGATATGTTCGCGTGGCGCCTCGAGTGGCCTAAAAGAGATGGTTGATTGTGAGTGATGCATTGTTCATAGAGTCTCATGAATCATATGCATCGGGCCGACGATATGTTCGCGTGGCGGCCTGAAAGGGCCTAAAAGAGATGATATGTTCGCGTGGCGGCCTCGAGTGGCCTAAAAGAGATGATATGCTCGCGTGGCGGCCTCTGAGTGGCCTAAAAGAGATGGATCCACATGCATTATACCCTAGAGTTTGGGTTGCATTGCACTCATGCATACACTCATACATTTGATTGATGTCTCCCGATGAGCTGGGAGTCAATGCTATATGACCGAGGATGAGTGTTTGTTACTTGAGCAGTGAGGCTTCTCGATGTTTGTATTTAGTGACGATGTTAGTATGGTTGTAGAGTGTGTTCTATTTCCTTCCTCGTATAATGCTTATATTATTTGTTATTATTTATGCAAAGAGACTCACCCTAGCATTTTATGTTGCTCGCTCGTGGCGACAAAATGTGTGTCAGGCAGTGATATCGAGTGAAGTGTGCCCATGCCTTTCCGAAGTTAGTGTGTCAAGCTCGAGTAGTCACATTAGTGGACGGGGGAGTATAGTACCATTATTTTACTTTATGTATTAAACTGGTTTAGAGTATGTATAGAGTATGTATTGTATAAGTAAGACTTATTGTCATTCCACTGCATAGTGAACTAGTTTTGGACCGTTGTAAACTAAAACATGTATTTTTGAGGGGTTCGCCCTATTTAAGTCGTGATATGTAACACGCAATATATTTTGTTAATGAAAGAGTATGTTGACTAATTTTAAGTCATATGTACGGTGAACGAGTATTCCTCGAGGATGTATCTTTTAAAAGAAAACAATTTTTGAACTCGATTTTAATTAAATATTTAAAGAGAGTAAGGGGTGTTACAAAGGTTTCAAAAGGAGCCATCCCTATGCTCGAATGATAGTCGTTATTATAAGTAAACTCAATCTGGGAGATGTGTATCCCACGCACCTCCTCGCTCAAGCACACAAGCTCTCGTAAGATCTTCCGAGACCGGATGGTTCTCTCTCACTCACCATCACCGAGGGTGATAAGTCAACTCAACCTCACCCTGCACCCCAATGCCTCCCCGCAAGCTTCCCCAAACTCCCGATGTAAACTCTCGGCCCTCGTCCGACACAATACTCTTCTGAACCCCATGCGCTTCACAATCACCTGATATAAATTCTAGCCAACTTTGGCAATGGGGCAGTGATGTTGATAGGAATAAAATGGGCGACTTGGTCAACCTATCCACAATCACCCAAATAGTGTCAAACCCTCTCACGTTGTTTGGCAACCCACCACGTAAGTCCATTGAAATGTCAGTCCCACTTCCATTCCGGATCTCTAAAGGTTGCATCAACCCCGCTGGCTTCGATGCTCAATCTTTGACTTCCGCAAGTCAAACACGCATATACAAACCGTGGCAACATCTCTCTTCATACTGTGCCACTGTAACAGCTTTCTTCAGATCATGATACATCTTAGTAGCACCCTGGATGAATGCTCAACTTGCTCCTATGGCTCTCCTCAAGTATCATTTTCTTCACCAAAGATCATCAGAACATACGATTTTGTCCCCGATCTCAACACACCCCTCGAATCTAACCTCAGTAATCCCCATCCACACCGATCACCACTACCAACAAGTCAACCAGCTTTCACATCCAACTTCGGGCGCCTCGATACTAACCAAGAAGTCATTCCCAATCCTCAAGATACCCAACTGACACTGGGGTGTCACTGCAAACTGTGACTCAAATCACGGAATTGCTCAATCAACTCCAATTCCTCACCATCATAGCCGACATATGTAAAGTTTTTCCGACTTAAAGCATCACCCACGACATTAGCTTTGTCGGGTGATAGTTCGCCGAAATCATAATCCTTCACAGCCTCTAGCCAACGCCCGCCTCATATTCAGCCTCCTTCGTCAAACAAGTACTTCGCACTTTGTGATCACCGAACACCTTAAACTGGGTAATTATGTAGATAAGGCCTCCAAATCTTCAAAGACAAAAACAATAGCAGCCCAACTCTAGATCATGAGTAGGATAGTTCTTTCTCATGTGTCCTCAATCGTCGGGACGCATACGCAACTACCTTCCCATCCTCGCATCAATACACCTCCCAAACCCATCTTGGAAGCGCCACAAGATACAACAAAAGGTTGCTCGCACAGCAACACTAACAATCGAGACGTTGTCAACCTCCTCTTTAACTCTTGGAAGCTCTCTTCACATTTTGCATCCCACACAAAGGCTCTTCCTTTACAGTCAATTGAGTCAACTAAGGGCTAACTTAGAGAACCCTTCAATGAACCTCCCGTAGTAACCACCAACCCCAAGAAACTCCCCGATCTCGGGCCACGCACTTTGGGCTCTCCCATCAGTAACATCAAGATCAACCTTGGTCGGGTCCACGCCTATACCATCACCGTAAATAATGTGACCCAAGAAACTCACCTCCCGCAAACTGTAACTCACATTTGGATAACTTAGCATACAGCCTTCTTCTCTTTCAAGACCTCTAGCACCAATCTCAAGTGCTCGCATGCTCTTCCTCGATTTTGAGTACACCGTAATATCATCAATAAACACCACCACAAACCGATCCAAGTAGCTATGGAAGATCCCGGCTCATGTACTCCATAAACACCCCGTGCATTTCAGGACACCAAACGGCATTACAGAGTACTCATAATGCCCATACCTCGCGCTCGAACGCCGCGCTTCTCGGATGTCTTCATCCTTCACCTTAATTTGGTGATACCTGCACTTCAAGTCAATCTTGCTAAACACTTTAGCACCCACTAGCCGATCCATCGATCATCTATCCCTGGAGAGGTACTTATTCTTGATAGTTACCTTGTTCGCTTGTCCGTAATTCACGACAAACGCATACTCCCGCTCTTCTTCTTAACCAACAAAACCGAGCTCCCCATGGTGACACACTAGGCCTCACAAACTTCTTTTCAAGTAGTTCTTCCAACCGCTTCTTTAGTTCCGACAACTCGTAAGTCGACATCCCAGACATTTGTCAGCAGACACGTGCCTAGTACTGTGCACAAGCTCAATTCCAAACTCAACTTCTCTCTCGTGGCACACTAGGAATCTCATCAGAAACACTTCAGTGGAACTCACACACCACCGCAACCCATCAACCACGCTTGGTTCTCAGCAGACATAGACGCCTATCAAAGCAAACAGCTTGACCACCCTCTTCATTGCCCTCACGAAATCGATCAACAGACAAGAAATGCATTCTTCCTCTTCTCGGAGGAGGAAGTTAACAGACTTGTTGAAACAAGCTTGATGTGTACATGGTTATCTACTAACCAATCCATACCTAATCACATCCAACCCACCCAAAGGCAAACAAATCAGATCAACTCGTAAAAATCTCTCGCACAAGACCGACAGAGGACACCTAGCACACATTAGAGAAGTAGTTACCGAACCCATAGCCGGAGTGTCGATAACCATCCTCTCTCCATAGTAGACAAAACTAAATTCAACGCTTCAAAGACAAAATGTATAATAAAAGAGTGCGTAGCACCCGTGTCAACAATAGCAACTAAAGGTGTACCATAGATAAAGCAAGTACTGATGTC
Source organism: Oxytropis ochrocephala (assembly GCA_020916435.1). Classification (NCBI taxonomy): domain Eukaryota; kingdom Viridiplantae; phylum Streptophyta; class Magnoliopsida; order Fabales; family Fabaceae; genus Oxytropis; species Oxytropis ochrocephala. The sequence continues at coordinate 56,445,923 of CM037093.1, read as the reverse complement.
ATTAGGTCCTCCTCAACTCGCCAATGCAAAAACTCTCCCAGCTGGACCTCTCCTTCTTAGGCTTAGTGCACTTTGAGCTAAAGTGACCAAATTTCACCACGCTTGAAACACGCAGCCTTCCTGCATGATCACACTCGACGCCATGTGACCTCTCTTCCCACACTTGTAACATTTCTCACCTCAACCTTGCACCCAAAACTCTTGTGGACCTGGGGCTTGCCACACTGAAACACACAATATCCGATGGGACATCTCCCCATCGGGCTTCTTGCCTCAAGAAACCTACTACCACCTGCAAGATACCTACTATTACCAAAGATACCTTTGTTTTACCTTGCAAAGCCAGATGTCTCATATGGTTTACCCTCGCTCAAACTTACTCTTCGATCTCTCATAAGTCTAGCACGGCATTGCTATCACCTCATAGATTCTCAGAATACCAACCAGATCACGAACACTGATCTTCCGATACCCACACCGCTTGATATCACTCTCAAACCATTCTCAAATTTTATGCACTTTGAGAATTCAGCCCTCAATTTCAGTAGAGTAGTGTGGGTAGAACTTAGCAAGGTCAAGAAACTTAGCAAAGATACTGTGGATCACATACTACCCTCGCTTTAGCTCAAGGAACTCTATTTCTTTCTCGTCTCCGACGCCCTCCGGAAAATACTTTCTTAGAACTCCTCGCCGAATACACCCCAAGTAACCTCCTCATGGGCAGCCCCTAACCTCTCACCGGTCTCCAACCACCTACCATCACCTCTTCAGATAGGGTATGAGTGCCATACCGACTTTTTGCTCATCATTGCAGCCCAATTACTCTAAGATCCTCTCAATCTCCTTCACCAAGCTGCACCATCTCGGTTGTACCTCCCTCAAGGGTGAGGGTCCTCTCTCTTAAAGCGTAGCCTGATTCACGTCTCAAAGATTCTCACTGGTACCCACACCGCGCTTATAGCCCGCAAGGCCTCAAAGAAAAGCAACGCCCATCCTCCCGGCCATATCAACCTAGCACCGCAAAGATAAACAACCACTCGTAACTAATTTAAGACACCTAATTGTCATGCACAATATGACAAACAGACACACTTGGCCTGATGCATCTAACTTTTGCTCGATACCACTAATGTAACACCCCATTTCTACCCAGAATTTAAATCAAAATCAGAGTATAAAAATTCATTTCTCAATTAAAATCATCCAACGGGATGCTACACTTATCTCTTTAAAATCACTCGTAAATCATCTCACCATAATGTTAGCCAATACGTAACACCATAAAATAAACTCGTGGGAATGTAATTTCACATAACACATGGAAAATAAATCATAATCTCAATAGTTAACCTCGACAGCTCAAAAACAATACATATAAGCTCCACAATGAGCAAAACAAATCAAACTAAAGTTCATAACCCCATCCCCTAAAAAGTGCTACGACGAGCGCATCGATTTCTGGGAATAAAGTGAAGGTGACAAGCCTTCACTCATGACTACCGTGGTAAACAACAAATGTAAAGGGTGAGTCTCGAACTATATAATAAAACTGATAATAGGCAATATACACACCATAGTTCACAAAGACAATCAATCATACCAATCATCACTCAATAACATTTATATGCTCATGTGAATGCATGCAATGTAGTCATGCATGTGGTACCATTCTCCTCGCATCGCAAATTTCATCATTACTCATTATACTCTACGATCAAATTAAATAAACACCGCATCGCAAATTTCATCATTACTCATTATACTCTACGATCGCAAATTAATGTATGCATGTGACTCATGAGCACCACATGTGTACATTTACAATATCACGCCATACATTATTTCTCATCTCACATTTAATCTCATCAATAGCCCCCATGGCTCATGTCCCCATGGCATCCTCAACCATCTCACCACTACTAACACCATTAAGTCCCAAGGACTAATCTCATCTAGAGGACTAAACCTCACTCAAGGACCCAAAACACCTTTTCTGACCAATTCCACACTTAGTGGACCAAATAGTCACCTAGGGACCAAATCACACTTAGTGGACCAAAACAAAGACACACTCAGCATTTGGCGGCACTAGGCGCCATTTTCCCACATTCGGGCGCTCGTGCAACACAAAGACTAGCGCCAGAACTCAAGAACTGGCGCTCGTGGCAACACAGCCCATCGGCGCCACTTTCCTAGCAACTGTGCCCTCGGGCAAAGACAAAGCATAGACACAAACTCAGACACAATTCCGCATACGCCTCGCACATTGCACACCACTTTAGCGCCTGGCAAAGACAATTTGGCGCCCCACTTGACTCAAAGACACACAACACTTGCAAACAGAAAACCACTGAGCTAAAAAGGTTTAAAAATGTTTTTTGGGTGTGAATGCAAAATATGGCACGGCACAATATGCCTGTAAATGTGAGTTTCACTCAACCCACCCCTTTACACACACAAAACCACACCCACCGACATTTGTAAAATAACACCAGAACTAAAACCACTCGAGCCAAAACACTTAAAATTGGATTCAAGGTGTGAATACAAAATATGGCACGGGAAAATATGCCCGTAAATGTGAGTTTCACTCAACCCACCCCTTTTACACACACAAAACCACACCCACCGGACATTTGTAAAATAACACCAGAACTGTAAAACCACTGAGCCAAAACACTTAAAATTTGATTTGGGGTGTGAATACAAAATATGGCACGGAAAATATGCCTGTAAATGTGAGTTTCACTCAACCCACCCCTTTACACACACAAAACCACACCCACCGGACATTTGTAAAATAACACCAGAACTGTAAAAACCACTGAGCCAAAACACTTAAAATTTGATTTGGGTGTGAATACAAAATATGGCACGGAAAATGTGCCTAAAACACAAAGTTTCACTCCCCAGCGCCAAAACACCTACACATCTCGCGCCTGCACAAAGAAACACCCACTCACAAAGACTTCAAACAGCTGCACTGGGCGCCATTTCTCAAAGAATTTGGCGCCAGCAAAGAACACCGCACACAAACACAATTCCAACACATGAACAAGAACTCCAGCGCCAATTCTCAAAGAAAGTGGCGCGCTGTAACAAAGAACACAACCCTATAGCCCATCAAGCATAAGACACACAGGTGGCGCTGCATCCTAGCCATTTGGCGCCTACACCTCAAAAATTCCCAATTCTTAATTCCTTCCAATTCTAACCACCAAGTATCATTCAAATTCACTCTATAATCATTTTAACATATTCAATTTCACAATTCAAACATCAATTTACACCATAACACGAAATCAAGCACATAAACCCTAACATTAAGCCCTAAATCAATTTCTCATGCAATTTCATCAAAATCACTCAATCAAATTCCATCAATCAATCAATCATCAACAATTAGAGACACTATGACTCTATACAACCCATTATACCCTCTATTATAGAGTGAGACTCCCCTTACCTTATTTTACACCGTAGAGAAGCCCTTTCGCAGAGTCACCTACAAAACCTCAGCAACTAGAACCTTCTTCTCCTTCTCCTTGCTTGATGCGAAACTCTTCTCTCTTCTCCCTAGGGCTTCATGCGCCGCCTCCTTTTTCTTCTCTCTCTCTTTTCGCTTTTCTTTCTTTCTTCTCACAAATGAGAGCAAATTCTAAATTGGGTATATGTACATTGGGCCAAGCGCACTTGGGCCCTTTTACACCCCTCTCCATTTCTTCCACCATCCCCTTCAATTAAAATAAATTACTAAATTATAAAACACTATATTATATTCTATTATATTTAAGACAAGTAACACTTTAAATAATTTAATCAATTGCTTAATTAAATCATTTAGGTGTTACATCGCACTCCAATTCCGCTGAGCATGATTCACCAACATTGGCAGAGGTTGAATTTCAAAATACGCATAAGAGGTAATGGATGATGAGTCGAGTGTAGAAATTGAACTCAAGCTATCGTAAGAAGGCCTGAGGCATCCGATCACGCCCGAGAGAGTTATGATTAAGGCAAAAGCACGTGAATTGGCATTCCCGCATACCCACTTCTATGTGTCCACCTCCTGATACGATCATTACAAAGGAGCACCGAAAAAGATAAGAAAGGGAATGTTGATTACTCAACAAAGCAGCAGACAAGTCATTTTGGGAACATGTAGATGACAAATTTGACTCCCTGTGGTTCATCTAGTGGATGTTTTGCTCACCTCGTAAACAACCTACTCCCCCAGCAAGCAAGAGTGGAACGCCTACAAACCCATACAGCTCGGGTTCAACTCTCGCTCCTACTTTGTCAACGTGTCCAAAGACCTAATCCATCACAAAGCAAAAAGAGAACTCAAGTCGACAAAGCTACTACAATCCCTACCTCCACTACATAAGAAACCAACACCCACACCTATTGTTACGTAAGTCGCCATCGCCATCGCTTTCAAAAGCTCTTACTTTGACACCACTCCCCGTTTACAATCGAATCCTATTGTTACAGATGTTGCGCTTATGGATGTATTTAGTACATACATCGTAGGATGCCGACATACATACGCGCCCCTATGTTGAAAAAATTGTTAATGTGGTTGGTGATGGTAAATCGTGGATTCCGTGTATTGCAAAGAGATTGGAAGCGGGTGAGGAGGCTTCGCAAACAACCGTAATCGACCGATGGAGGAGCTTAACCAATACAATGACTTCTACACTGATCGTATGGTGGTATTGGTAAGGTCACATTTTTGATGAAGTCGTTGTTGAGGTACATCATGGGAACAATGTTGAAGATAATTGGATGACTATACGGATACGGGTATCTCGATCAAGAATAAGTACAAAGTTGTCCCGAGTTGTTGGTCACCTAATTGTTGTTACACAATTTTTCCCTTCAATGTTGCGCCATTCGTAAGTGCCCGACAATTCAACATCCTTTTCGCATTGTAACACAAACACTTTGTACAGTAACGTGGTCTTCTATTTAGATTCGTGTAGTCATTCAAAACATTAGATAACATTATGTTTTTTGTTGTCTTTTGAAGATCTTTATGAAGCCCGAAGTCCAATGCCCTCACGGATATTATGTGGAATACTAATAGGGCACACATAGCAAAGTGGTTGGGACTCGCTTTTTATTAGCCGGTGCAAAAGTGGAAGTGTTTGCTCATACAATCACAACCCCATCCCCTTCCTTGTGTAGATTTAAGTAAAGATACCGATGGTAGTCCATGTTAAGTTAGATTTATAATTTTCGTGACACAACGCTGTATTTAACTATTGGTAGGCAACTTTTGAAATCAACAAAACTCGCTTCGCTTTCGTTTTTAAGTTTCGCTTCAGATAACATTGGTTCGAATGATACCAATCGAACGCTGCTCGAACGCCACCCTTCAACATGTTCGAATAAAGCCATTCGAGGCAAAGAATAACACACCCTCACACCAACAAGCTTGGCAATATTCCTTAACACGTATGACCTCTTTTTCAACAGTGTTCGAACGATGTCGCTCGAACAATACAAATTCCTTAACACGACAAGGTCGTTCAACTCGCTCGCATAAGGACGCTCGAACAAATACTTAAACCACGCCAGACGAGCCGCCCCACGCGAGGCCATTTTTGGAAAAAAAATGTTTGGGGGCGTGCGATGAGTAAACGGGGGTGTGGGAAAAGTAAAAGCCTCTTTGAAAGTGTTTGTGTTGTGCCTCGGTTATGGGCCTAGAGGTTGAAAACTTTTGGTTTATCTTATCATAGAGGTTGAAATGTTACACATAGTGTAATGCGTGTGACTTTGTCAATCATGATGGAACTTAGCACTTTCGTCAAAAACAAAATTAGTTGGATTTTGATTCCAAAATCTGATTTTACCTTAATATTCCCTCTTATATTCAAATATCATTTATTGTACTACATTTTACATACATCACTTTCACATCCTGGGGAAAATTTCAAACCATGATCATGGTTTTTCTAAGCCTAATCCTTGTAGTAATACACCTAACTTTGAAGTACATATGACCAAATGTTTTTCCAGGAGCTAATCAATTTTGTACGGACAGAAAGATGTCCTTCAATAACACTTTCAGTAGTTGGTCCCATTTCATGAACAAATTTGACAGACTCTGAAAGTCTATTGAGAAGATTCATCAATGCAATTACTTCATTCCTTTGTAGCTGCAGCTGAAAAGTGCAACAAAGAGTGTCAGTCAGTAAATTCTTATATTGTTCATAGTAAGCAAAGTAGGAGTATGTAATGTTTGGGGGGAAAAACGAAACACATATTATAGTGAATTTATTTTACTTTTTTGTATGATATGAACTTCTTTTATTTTGGAAACACAAATCTCTCTTGAATTTACTTTTTAATCATAAAGTTTTAACAAAGTTCTCTTTAGTATCACGCTCTCGGTAATCAAGGTCAATAGTAGTTTATAAACACCTATGTCCATAACTACAGAGGCGCCTTTTTAAGGACAAACCGAGAAGTCTCACATGTAGGCCAAAACAGATAATACCTAAAAACAAAGTCGGCAGTTGCAGCCAGAACACCTATCAAGAGACTTCCTATAGGGTTGAAAATTCAAGGAGATATATGTAGTGAAGAAACAATGATTTGAGTGGTAATTTAAACAAAAACAAATGTAAATTATTATTGCGAGATTGAGTGGTCAGTGTTTAAGCAGCACGGCAAGAAAGTAAACTATTCCTGACAGGAAAATCAACATGTGACACTGTTAGGACTTGTAATAGGGCTGTTAATGGCCCATTATTGATATTGGGCTGTTAGTAATAAAGGGTGTTATGAGCTGTTAGTAGTAAAATAGGATAAAGAATATGGGGTTGTTAGTTAGTTAGGATAAAGATGAGTTAGTTAATAATTAGGAAGTTACATCCCTCTCATCTATAAATAGGAAGTGGGAGTTCTTTGTGAGGATTATCTTTTGACATTAGCATTTTTACTAGGTTAAGCTAGTGTCGGAGAGTATTCTCTTTGGTGCATCATTTTGGAGATATTCTTTCCCATTCTTTCTCAATAAACAGTACTCTTTTCTCTATTCAATTTCTTGGTTCCTATCAATTGGTCCGTCCGACCTGCCGGATCCGTTACAGCCATGGTGAGCGCCATGGAAACATGTGTGAGCACATTAGAGAAATGGGCCAGGGATCGAAAGGGCAGAGTCCAAGAATTGAAAGGCGACATGGAGCAGATGAAAGAAAGTGTAGCAGAAATCTTGAAGCAATTGAAAGAACTCACGAAGAAACCGTCTTCTACCTCAAAGAAAGAGGTTTCGATCAAATTGGGGCAGTATCAGTTTCATTTGTGGAGAAGACCTTGTCACAGCAAGAGAAACACATTTCGGTAGGAGACAACCACCAAGAATCTGATTCTTCGGTAAGAAAAATGGTTGGAGTGGGTGTCGTCAAGGCAAGAAACAAGATTAAATCTGATTTGCAAGTGGAAACAGATCTGAGAAATTCTGATTTGCAAGTGGAAATAGTGGTAGAAAATCAAGAAACAGAATAAAAACCTTGAAGGCTTGGTCGTATAGGTGCTGGGGGTTACTGGCTTCAACAAGTTCAAGAAAACTGAACAATAAATAGACTAATTCCAAGTCTGTATTCAGTAGACTTGACCCCGACAAAGTGATGGAGATTTTTGGTAGAAATAGCTCCTTTATAGCCAATAATCTCTTAAATGGCCTAAAGGCATATTGGGATGTGTTTGACTACATAAATGCTGAATTGGAAGCTGCTGAGGTTTTACATTGGAGTCATGTAATTGAAGTTCCACATGGCTAGCGAGCTAAAGTTGCACCTTTGGGTTGGCGTCTGCAACATAAAAGAGCAGAAGAATGGTACTTGCAGCAGGCAGTGGCTGAAGTTGGCGCCTCAAGCTACCAACAGTGGGATCCACGGGAGAGAGAAAATTGTCGCCAACCTTGAGGACAAGGTTGTTTTGAAGAGGGGGGGGGGGGTGTAGTGTTAGGACTTGTAATAGGGCTGATAATGGTCAGTTATTGAAACCTCTCCTTCTTTCTCAATAAAAGTATTCTTTTATCTATTCAGTTTCTCGGTTCCTATCAGACGAGATACTAGCGATAGATACATTAAACTGGAAAAATTTTGACACTGAATTGCAAATTCTTAACTATCAAATTACGTCCAGTAGCAGGACTAATGAACGGAATTAGGAAGATCTATATGTTTTGTTCAGGATTTAACTGGAAGCAGAATATATTTAAATGCAGCAGCAACAATTTGATTTGAGGTGCCATGCATAAAGGTAGCAACCCAAGAGAGGAAGAAAAACAAAACTCTAGTAAATGTACTCACTGTTTGACCCAAGTTTTGTTGATCATCATCAGTGAAGAGAATCTTCAAAGCAGTTCCAAGACCAAGAACCTGAAGCTTTCCCCATAATCGACACTTCTCACATCCTACACAGTCCATCAATGCACTGCACGCCAAAAAGTTATTCCATTGCAAATGAGATGCAACGTTGTTTGTAAATTGAATCAGTAATAAAAGATAGCAGATAGAAGGAGTGTTTGTTTATAGTAAAAATAAATGTTTAGATCAGCACTTCCAGGTAAACCTACTTTCAGGAAATTCAAAAAGTAACTTTGAGGAAAAAGGGTATATAAACACCCAACCTATATTTCAAGTTTTATAGCTCCAAAAAAGTTTTGCAAGTCATAACATGAATCAACATAACTTATTGTCTTTCTTACACATCTATTAGCAGCATAAAGTATGTCCAGTAGAAATTAAACCACAATAAAACTCTGCAAGTTAACAAAGGATACTATTCAGTTGAGGCCAGGGCCAACTCTATTAGATTTCAGTTAATACCTGATGTTTCTGAATTGGTGTTGAATTTTTTGTTTTAGCTCAGGTCCACTCTGGCCTTTCCACAGCTTAGCTTCATCAAATGGAATTGGACAAGCAGCTTGAAGCTTGGGGTTGTAAAGTAACTGTTTTATGAAGGATTGTGTTTTAAGGTCTTCATTAGGGTTACCAGTATTATACTCAGCCTGCTCGAGATAGTCCGCTGCCTAAAGTGTTACAAAGATTGCATCAGTAATACATTTAACTGGTATGTCTAAAAGAAAAGAAAAGAAAAAAGATTGATCAATTAAAACCAGGACAATTTATTATACTCACTTTGGTTACCGCTCGTAGGACAAAGAGAAAAGTGAAATACAAATTTCTGACACGATCGGGGTATCTTAGGACTCGGTCATACATCAAAGTAAGATTTTGGCCCCACTGGAATAACAAAAAGGAAACAAAGAAGTTAGTATCTAAATAGATTTCTGTTAAGTTGAAATGCATTGCAGTAGAGTAACATTTTGTAATGTTGACAAATTATTTTAGCGCATAAGACAATGACTAACTTCATTTTGCAAGGTCCATTATACAAAAAAGAATATTGAATAAAATATAACTTTTAGGCTGTAAAACAAAAATGTTTCCACTAACCATGCAATGAACTGTATTGCTTCCTCAGAAGCAACGAAAATGTTTATCTGAAAATATAAAACTAGCTACTACTTAGAAGAGGAACATGAGATTTACCATATTCGTAGCTTCATCGAGGAGGTAATCAGCAGCTATATGTATTGATATGGAGGAGTGAAGACCTGATATCAATTTATACAAAATCTTTTCCTCCTGACATGAATCTTGGGATGGATCTACAAAAGACAAACTTTTTCTTAGTATAAAGTATGTATAGATAGCATAGAATAGAGTACAGTTCCTCTTCTATGAACATTTTCAAGATGTTCGTCACTCAAGAAATAAATGATAAGAACACGAAAGAAAGGTATCATCCATCTACTTAAATGATGTGCTTATGCTTTCAGAAATGAAGAGAACTTACATTTGGGGCAGTTCTCAGAGTAGACAGCATCCCATATCCTTCTTGCAGATGGACCCGTGTAACCGGTGTACCTTTCAGGATTTAGTTGAAGATTCACATATGTCATCTCATCTGCAAATGCAAACATGCTTTCCATTACACATTTATTTTATTAGAAAGAAGTTAATAATCTTCCAAAACCAATTTAATTTGATATGTTGACAGTGTAAAGTATGAAGTATTTTACACTGTAAGTGAATCCCATGGTGCTGCCTAATTAAAAATGGATAAAAGCTTTTACCAGAAGTGAAACAAGCTTATTACTACAATACTCTTCCATCTTGCTTTCAGATAATGAAAAACTTCAAACAAATGGGATCAAATTGAAATTCAATCATAAAAACATCTTATCTTGTTATATACAAAAGTTATTCACCAAGACAAACTAATTTGAAGTACAAAAGCAAATCTAATACTCCATTTGGTCCTATTTATAAGAAACATTTGTAGTTTTAGCTTCATTGAATAACTGATGTATCTGGTCTATATTATATGACCAGATACATCAGTTCAATGAACCTCAAACTGCAAATTTTTCTTATAAATAGGACCAGGGGAGGAGTATCCAGTGTTGTCAAATATCGGCCATGGCGGCGCCATGGCGGATTGCGGTGGCGGATTTATTGACAACCGCCATAGCCAATTTGTGAAGGATGGCAGTTTATGGCGGCTTTATGGCGGTTATGGCGGCCTAAAATGGCGGATTTTTGGCTCTCCGCCATAAACCGTCATCCGCCATTGACAACACTGGGAGTATCACACAAAATATATTTGTTAACAGATCCTAAGTTCCTAATTTCAATGTGTCAAAAAAAAAGTTCCTAATTTCAGTATTCCAAAATTGCTAGTATATAATATTTCATGCAATTACTACGATAAACGACTAATATAAACAGAAATGATTACACATGAATTAGTATACAGAATAGCGCACCGTTGTCAGTTTCATCATCATTTGTCCAAGGATTGTCTATTTCTGTCCATCCTCTGAAAGCTTGACTATCCAAAGTACGGTCAACAGCTGCCTCTGGTTTTCCTTCTTGACAAACAAGATCATTCAACGAAAGGCGTTTGGGCTTCTTAAATGACTCGGGAAACTCACTATCTGGGCATTCACATACACTACAGTCCCGCAGCCGGCACATACCATCATCAGGCCAAAAAGGGCAGTCACACCATAACTTTACCTACATAAAATTTCATCTACTTGTCTTTAGCACAGAGAAAACAAATGAGGATTGGCAATAAAAGAAAAATAAGATGAAATTCAATGATCAACATTTCTAAATATAGTGCATAGAGAAGTATTCATTTAAATATGAAAGTTGCATGATATCAGTCACAGATAAACATAATCTTCAGCACCATTCATCCTTATGTTTAAACTTTGTATATCAATGTAAGTAATATCCATCCTACACAAACACCACAGGGAATCATAAACATCGGTTTTCCAACTTAACATGGTAGAAAGTTCATCATTAAAATCCATAATTCTGGTTAGAATAGTTTGAGCCAAGCAAATGGCAGCATATTGGCTCAATTCTAAGGCTGTACTGTGTTTCTACAAAATATGTGGTTCTCTCTAATTTCTCATATTGTTGATCAAATCAAAATTTAATAGGCCAGTGATGAATAAAATCTTCAAAAATGATCAATAGAAAAGCTGCGAACTTAGAATTGATCAAAAACTCTTTCTCTAAAAAGGTCTCTCCGATCCATGATTGTGCTGTTGGTATGAAATATGAATCGGATGCTAGCAATCCTTACCAGTCAGTTAAGGGACAAGAGGAAATAGTGTAGTCATCTATGAAGCACAAACACCTTCTTCGTAATGTCGTGTCTTGTGTCCATGTCTGACACCGACACTGCTGGACACTAACACGACACGCGCCAGACACCTCTCTTTACCGTGTTTCTCTTAATAAGATATCTTTTATGACATGGACACTTCCTAGAAACATTGGGTTTGAACACCTCTTAGACCCTCTTATCATAATGTTTATAAAAAAGAAAAATCAACTTCTTGAAAATTTCAAGTTATTTTAATTATTCTTAAGATATAAAACCTTTTATCTTCAAACAAACCTTGTAAAACTTATCAACTTTGTTTTTAAAAGGTAATTAGATAAATCTTAATTCTCAATTTAAATTTGTCATGTTGACCATATATGTGTTTGTGTTTATTGATTTAGTTACCTTTGTAATTACTTACATATTACATATATGTAGTGTCTCGGTGTCCTATATTTTGGACATTAGCGGCGTCTTTCTGTCTGTGTCTGTGCCGGGTCCGGTGCTTCATAGGTAGTCATTTAGAGACAAAAAAAAAGACATACAAAAAAGGGCCTCTTGAAAACCTAATGATTTAGCTGGGTCATCTATTGCAAAATAACTATGAGCATCAACAGGGATGTAGGTTAATACAGAAGTAGACATAAGAAAGAGAGAATGAGCCAACCTTAAAATACCGAAAGAATGGGGTTTTAACAAGCTCCTGGAGAAATGGATTCAAAACTTCCTCATTAAGATTATCCACAGTTTCATAGTCACAACAACAATCCTCCACCATACCACTATACTTCGTTGTACCCTGCAACACAGATAAAAAAAAAAAAAAAAATAAGGCCTAAAATTTCTAGTTATCAGCACAGAAAACAATCAATGGAAAACACATCTATACATCTCTTCTGAGCACAAAAATGTTTTATTATTTTCCTGTATTAACTGCATAAATCAATGCAAGAATTTGACATTACAACAAACCATCAATATATTGGTACTATACTCTTGAGTAATTTGTCCGAAAACAACTCACAGAAGACTTGCATGTCATTATAAACTCTAAAACATTGAGATTAGGGATTTCACAATTGAAGCTAAGTTAAGAAACAAAGAAGAGAATTAAATGTAGGTCGGTAACAAAAGACATGAACATAGTGTGGATCTGGAAAGAGAGAGAGAGAGAGAGAGAGAGAGAGAGAGAGAGAGAGAGACTAAGAGAGAGAGAGATTACCTTAGAAGTAGCACAGGGACATGCTCTATCAATTGCTCCAAAGAGAGCAATTTTGGGAGAAGTTTTGGAAGACATGCCAATGGCAACAAAAGCAGCAATAACAGAAACCACAATCCAAACCCATTTCGTTCCAAAACCACTTCTCTTCTCAATCTCCTTTTTCACCATCACCCTATTTGAGATCTCTGACGAAAACGAGAACCTACTAACGGAAATGTAAAAAGAAGATTTTTGGCGTTTGTTGATTGTGAGACGATGAACGTGTTTTCACCGTGATGAAGGGGGAAGAGAGTTAAGGAAGGTTTTTGCGATTTTTTCTCTTTTTCTTAACAAGGAAGACAAAGTTTTTATAAATGAATTTTCTTTTCTTTGGTTGGTTAGAATGAGTTAAAATTATGGGCGTTGTTTTTTTTTTCTTTTTTTTTGGTCGACATGGGCGTTGTTTGTTGTTGATGGTTTTGCTTTGTTTTTTGTTTGACAATTGTCAAACAGTGGGTAAGAAAGTTCTTCCCAAATGCTAAGTCAAATTCTGACACCGCTGATTGTGAGTAAATCTTACAGTACATGAACACATTGGCGGATCTAGGACCCCGAGATTGGGGTTTCAAATTTTTCAAATTCAAAATTCGTTAAAAATATAATTAAAAAAACTGTAATATCTTTAAATAAATAAGGCTTAAATATATGTTATCTCCCTGCAAATATACTAATTATCCATTTACCCCCCTGTAAAAATAAAACTTTTAAAAAAGACCTTGCAAATGTAAATTATTTCTAGTTACCCCCATTGTTAGATTTTGTTAATAAATGTTAAGTGTAAATATATGTTACCCCCGCAAATATGTTTATTATGCATTACCCTCAGTAAAATATATGTTACCCTCGCAAATATCCTCATTATCCATTTACCCTCAGAAATACGCTCATTATCCATTTACCACCCTACAAATAATAAGTGTTTCAACATACACTTAACACTGTTAACAAAATCTAACAGCAGGGGGGTAATTAGAAATAATTTATATTTGCAAGGTCTTTTTTTAAAAGTTTTATTTTTACAGGGGGGTAAATGGATAATGAGTATATTTGCAGGGGGGGTAACATATATTTAAGCCAATAAATAAATCATACATTTCATAGTTGTCCTCTACGTGATTTTATATTCTGAAATCGTTAAATAATAAGTTCAGAGTCAATTTTATTGAATACATCACTCTCAATGTATGTCACTAGAGTCGCTCCTCCATGCATCCCCATCCTAAGCTATCATATACGAAAAATCCGGTTTGGGACTTTTCGCTTGACAACGCTTGAAAATCAAGAGAGCCGCCACCAATATTTATTTAGGAAAACATTGAAAAAACCTTTTTAGGAAAGCGTGGTCTTTCAAAACTTGTAGATGTAGGTTCGGGGTCGGTTGCGCATGGGAAGGTATTAGCATTTCACACGCCTCTTTCTACCGAAAGGGAACCATTAATTTGATGTGGTTTTGAAATGTTTGATTTGAAATACATTGTTCTATTTATTTTTCTTTTCTTTTGAGAAATCACTTTATTGAAAACGGAAAAAGGGATGTTTTTGGTATCTTTGAAAAGTTTTAACAAAACAAAGATTTTTGAAAAGCGTGCTTGTGGACAGAACCTGGCCCCACGACTTCTCATTTGGCCGAGGGATCAAAGCAACGTAGTTCTTGTTTTTATGGGTTTTTAAAGGTGTGCTTGACGGGACATGAACCCGGTCCCACGCACTTCTCACCTACGGAGAGGATCAAAGCAACGTAGTTCTAAGTTTTTTTGCGTGTGAAAACGGCTTTTGAGATTGAGTTTTGAAGTTTTTGAAATAAGACTCGAGTGTTCGCGAACACCAAACAAGCAAGGGCTTCGAGTGGCATTCGGTATTAACTCGAAAGAAAAGAGAGTTGGAACTGGTAATCAAACAAACAATGGCTTCGAGTGATTACAAGCGACAACGTCGTATTATTCTTTGAAAATAGTTTTGAAAAAGGTGGTGAGCTAATAGCTCGTGTTATTTTGGAAGTTTGAATTAGTTGTTTTTTGTTGTTGTTTATTTAATGTGTGGGAGTTTTCATGATAGCCAAACAAGCAAAGGCTTCGAGTGACTACCACTAGTAGCTCCTCATTAACGATCAAACAAGCAACGGCTTCGAGTGATGGTTAATGATTTTTATTTAGAAAAATGCCTTAGGTTTTCTTATTTTTGGAAAAAAACATAGGATTTCAAGCTTGAAAAGAAATATAACATTTCAAATTCTTCTTCCAAGTCAAAACCCAAAAACAACCATTGGGACACAAGCAAAGCAATCAAAAGAGTATTTACAATTTGCTATGAACAATTGGATGCATCATGATACAAGTATATGAGTGCAATAGTATGCAATTATGGAATGCAAAATACAACATTATTGAATGCATGAGTATTTAATTTATGAGATGCAAAACATGGTATTAATATATGCATATTTAAGAGAGCATGAAAATGCAAAAGATATAGATATAAATGAATGCATGAACATGTAGGCAAAAATCTAAGCTAACATATGAAATTGCCAAATGGGCATCTAGCAAGGCATTATTGTTCAACCTAAAAATTCAAGAAAACAAAATAGTGACTTAAACCTCAAAACCTAAAACCCTAATCCCAAGAACACACATTAGGGAACCAAAACCGAAAAATCAAAACCCTAACACTATAGAATATGCAATAGGGAATTTTATTCAATGAGACGGGCTCATGGCCTAGACCAAGTATGCAAAGAAAACTTTGAACATTAAGCAAAACTATGATTAATTCACAAGAACTATTTAAAAGATAAAGTAGAGAATGGAATGACAATTTATACAAGGTTGAATCCCTTCTTGCAATCTTCACCACTTTGAATAAAATGCACTAGGCATGTAGTGAGAATCACTTTGCAAGATCATCAACAAATAGATAACAATATAACTAGACCACAAGAACACATAAACTATTAAACTATGAAATATATTGAATCCTTTCTTGCAATCTTCACCACTTGAATAAAATGCACTAGGCATGTAGTGAGAATCATTTTGCAAGATCATCATTAACTAAACAACAATATAGCTAAACCATAAGAACACATAAACACATAAACTAGGAAATAGATTGAATCCTTTCTTGCAATCTTCACCACTTTGATAAAATGCACTAGGCATGTAGTGAGAATCATTTTGCAAGATCATCATTAACTAAACAACAATATAGCTAAACCATAAGAACACATAAACACATAAACTAGGAAATAGATTGAATCCTTTCTTGCAATCTTCACCACTTTGATAAAATGCACTAGGCATGTAGTGAGAATCATTTTGCAAGATCATCAATAAACAAAAGGTAAATTAAAACACAAGAAATAATGAGTACATAAACTAATATATTAAACAAAAGTCATTTCTAGCTCTCTTCACTACTAAGATCAAAGTGCACTTGGCACTAGTAGGAATCATAGAGCCAAATCCTCAACAACTTACTAAAGAAAAATACCAACAACAAGATTTAAACAAAGAAACAACAAAATCAATTTTGAAGACATTTTAATCATGTATATGCGAAACCTTGCTCCATTTTATTTAACAAGAAAACTCAAAAATTAACATGAAAACAACACTAATCCACTTATTTTAGGGTGAGACAACAAATCTCACCCCTCAACCACAACAAACTACATTGAAAAGATGATGCTATGCGAAAGGAATGAGGGAAAGAAAATGAGCTTCAATGCAAAGTATTTGGTGATGATGCAAAAAGGGTTATGGATTTTACCTTTTCTCTAAGATGGAAGAGAAAATTGAAGAAATGGAGGGGAGAAAAATGCAAGAGGGCTTCGGCCTTGCAAAGGAAGGAAGGAGATAAAGATGGTGTGATGAACTCCTTGAGTGAGAAAGGAAGGTTAAGGGTGTGAGAGGTGGATTAAAGGTGTTTTGGTGGATGAAGGTGAAGTAATGGAGGAGGGGGAAGGAGGAGAAGGCTTCGGCCTAGAGGGTGGAGAGAGGAGGAGAGGTATGATGCTTGGTTTTGAAGGTGAGAATGATAGCCAAAGATTGGTGAAGAGAGAAGGTGTGAGCTATTTATAGGGATTTTGAGGCTTTAGGGTATTTAGGACTTTTTGCTTTGATTGGGCTCTAGGATTGGATCTTAATTTTGAATGGATGGTTAGGATTGTTGGTCACATGGATCAAGGGTATTTAGAAAACACAAGTGTGTGAGATAAATGGGTGAAGGTGGCGCATAAAAGGAGGAAAAAAGGGAAATTTATGAACAAAAAAATCTAATTTGGGAATGGTGATTTTTGTAAAATAGGGTTAAGGGTATTTTGGTGAGGGAATGTTCTCAAAAAGGTAAAATGGGGTTTTTTGGTGGAAAGGTTAGTGTAAGTGTATGGGTTAATTTACCAAAAAGGGCAACATTGAGGATATGATCAAATTAAAACTTGGTGAGTAAGAAATGGAGTGTGTAGAAACTTCTAGAAGGAGGGAGAGGGGGTATGTGGCGCATAATATGCTGAAATGTGAGGGGAAAAATAAAAAATGATGGTTTTTTGGTGTTTTGTCTTATTGAGGACACTTCCCATTTTTGTTTTTTTTGAAATTTAAATTTTTGGGCATGTAAAATAGAAGTGCACCTATTGGAAATATGTAACATGTTTTTGGGCACCATAAAATAGTCTCCCTAATTATTTTTAGACAACCAAAATTGTCATTTAATAATTTGGGAAATATTAAATGGTCTTTTAATATTTTTATGCAATAAAAATAGGAAAAGTGCATTTTAATTACTTTAGGCTAGGATATTCTCTCTAAAAATTGTACAAAAATTCTCTTGAATAAGAGAAAATGTACTTTTGGTGTGTGCATATTTTTGACGAGAAAATCATCCTCACGTGAAAAATGACCAAAATGCCCTTTACCCTAAAAAGTCCTAATTTGCCAAAAATGCATTTTTATTCTAAACATGATCCTAAAAACCCTTGGATGACTTTAGAACCCTAAAATGCATGCCAAGCCTTAATTTATTTATTTTTGGTTGAAAATTAGGTGTCGACTTAAGTAGGACAAAATTGGGGTATGATAGTCGCCTCTTTATCTAGATTTTAACAAGGAATATGAATTGGCCAAACATATTCCGTGGCAAAATAGAGATAAAGAATTCGTAAATTATACCGATTTTGTCAACTTAGGAAAAACCCGAATTTTCTTTTTGGGTGAATGAATACTAGCCGTAAAACTACCGCAATGAACGTGGTGCTAACAAAACAGAAACAAATTGGCGCCGACTTCACGTGGCGTAAACAACAAGAAGTAAAACAATAAATAGAATAGTAGAGAAGGTACCGCCCTTTGATAAGCCGACACCAATTGGGGAAGAAAGTAAGTAACAAAAGTGCGGTGATGAAGGAGCGCTCGTCACTCGGAAGGAACACTGGGTTCGAAGGAGCGTCGCGCTCAAGGAGTACTTGGACTCAAGGAACACTTGGGCTCTGAAGGAACACACTGGTTCGAAGGGCGAACGCTGGCTCGGAAGGAACGCTGGGCTCGGAAGGAACACGGGTTCGGGCGAACGCTGCAGGCTCGAAGGTGGCCTACTCGAGCGCTTCGAGGTTCGTATCAAGTTGTGGAGATCGATACATTTTACCTTGATGGACTTGCACTATGCTTTACACTGGCACAGCTGGTCTGAAGGACGCGAAGTCTGGGGGGCCGATCCGTCATGCTCCGTGATGACTTGGCGGGATGAAGGTCGAGTTCAAAGTCGCTGTTTGGACTGTTGATTTGAACTAAACCGGCGACCTCGGTCCGATGATTCGTCGGTGCTCGATAACGACGGATCCGGAAGGGACGCCTTGGTCCCGGGCGGATGCACGGGCCCGGGCGGATTTGCAAATCCTGTTGATTGACTGATTGAGATGACCGCCGCTGGCGTATTGAATTGAGGTACCTGCATATGTCAGTTGATGCAAGGAATGATGCATGAAGCATGGGTGCATGTTATGCAAAGGCATGTTATGCGGGGAGTATGTTATGCGAGTGCATGCAATGCCATGATTTTGATGTGATGATGCATGTGGTGGACTGTATTTTCCTTTGTTTTTGATTCTTTTCTGATTGTTTTTCACCAACTTTACATTTTCAAGTTATTTGTTTTTTTCATGTTTTTTCTCTCTTTTTTTTCTTCGATCAGCTCTCTTTTTCCTGACCGTTCATTTTTGCTTTTTGACAAGGCTTATTTTTTATTGGTTCAACCGACTTCCGATACTCCTGGTATGAGACTGAAAAGCCGAGGGAAACTGCAAGGCTTGTGAATCGAACGCGCGTTTGCTCTCTGGTTCGCCATCTGGAACGGTTTGTGAATGCAACCCCTTTTTTTTGTAAGATTAATTATCTTTAGGAATTTGCTTATTTCCCATGGCTTTTAAAGATTTCGCAATGATTTGTAATGCTCTATGATGTATGCACATGTTTTTCGATCAAGATCACCATCATCATAAAAACGCTTATTTTGAGCAGAAAATGTAAATATCAACAATCACGATATGAGAAAAGTTGAGCTTTATTGATATGGAAGCCGATCGCATGCATTGTTACGCCGATCGCTCAAAGACATTTGAGAATTTTAAAACTACAAAAAGACACGTAAAATAAGAGAGAAATCGATTTCGATCGTCCGCTCTCGCAAGGCAATCACGACATTTGTGTCCTTGACCTTGATCACTCCCTCATTCAAGCCTTCGGGGGAGTTGTATGCCTTTCTTTACTTTTCATGCTCAAGTTTTCTGACCCTAATTTTTGCTCGATCGCCTCTGCGGGTTTTCAATCCACCGGTCGCTCCGATTTTGCCTAAGTCGCCTTTCGGGTTTTCAACCTAGCGAGCTAATTCTTACTTGGCTTGTCTTTTCTTTTTCGCTTATTTCTTTCGTGCATAATACTTCTTTATCGAGTCCGAATTGACTGGGTTTTGAGGTCTTCGCCATCCATGTTGGTGAGTATCGCCTCCTCCGTAAAAAGGCTTTTTGACTACATACGGGCCGTCATAAGTGGGTGCCCACTTCCCTGAGTCACTCGAATAAGCAGAGATCTTTTGAGTACTAAATCTCCTTCATTAAACTCACGCGCCGGACTTTCCCGTCGAAAAGCGGTTCTCATTCTTTGTTGGTACACAATGCCCATGGCACGTAGTCGCAATCCTTTTTCTTCAATGAGGTTTAGTTGATCAAAGCGAGCCCGCACTCCACTCGCTCTCCGTTTAGTTTCCATCGTAACCCGCAGGAGGGTATCTCAACCTCAATGGGAAGTAATCGCTTCGATCCATACACCAAGGAAAAAGGGTTGCCCGGTCGATGTGCGCAAGACCGAGGTACGGTGAGCCATGCAAAGCAAAGGAAGCATCTCATGCCAATCCTTGTAGGTTACCACCATTTTCTCGCACTATTTTCTTGATATTCTTGTTGGTCGCTTCAATGCCCCATTCATCTTTGGGCGATAGGGAGAGGAATTATGGTGCTGAATTTTGAATTCCTTGCACAAGTCCTTCATCATTTGTTTGCTCAAATTGCTACCGTTATCGGTGATGATCTTGTCGGGTAGACCATATCAAGAAATCGATCTTTCTTCACAAACTTAGCAACCATCGAATCGGTTATATCGAGTATGAAGCGGCTTCAACCCACTTAGTAAAGTAGTCAATTGCAACCAGAATGAAGCGATGCCCGCTTGACGCTTTGGGCTCAATTGGACCTATGACGCCCATGCCCCACATGGAAAACGGCCAAGATGCGCCGAACATTTAGTTTGGCAGCGCACATGGATATGATCGGATAGATCCGCATTTGTGGCATCTCCTTACGGTTATAACGACCGATTCCATCCGAGCGGTAATAACCCGCCTCTTAGGATTTTTCTAGCCATGGTGTGCCCACTTGAATGGGTTCCGAACGAGCCTTCATGCACATCTCTCATGATTCTCTCAGCTTCTTCTTTGGCGACACATCTTAGGAGAACCATATCGTAGTTTCTCTTGTAAAGAACTTCACCACTCAAGAAGAAATTCCTTGACAACCTTCTGAGAGTTCTCTTGTCATTTTCTGGATGCCCGGTGGGTATTCCTGACTAGTGATGTACTGCTTGATGTCATGATACCAAGGCTTCTCGTCAGGCTCTTCATCTATTGCCATGCAGTAATGATGCGCAGCGAGCTCGGTCTTTGAATTCGATCTTAGTCAAACTCTTGTCACAGCTAACATTGAACATAGAAGCCAATATTGCTAATGCATCGGCCAGCTGATTTTCACCTCGAGGGATATGCTGGAAAGTGATCTCATCAAAGGACTTCATCAACTCTTGCAGGTAATCACAATAAGGAATCAGTTTAGGATCTCTGGTCTCCCAATCGCCTCTTGCTTGATAAATAACCAGAGTGAATCTCGTATACATCTAGCCTTTTAACTTTCCACTCTAGTGGTCGCTTGAATACCTAGGATACATGCTTCAGATTCTCGCTATGTTATTTGTGACATAGAAGCTTAGCCTTGATGTGATGTGAATGAAGCGATTATCGGGAGATTAACACCGCCCTGCTCCGTGTCCCCACACATTTGACGCACCATCAAATATCATTCTCCATCTTTCACTTTCGTGGGACTTCCTCATCGAATAGTGCCATGATGTCTTCATCGGGGAAAGTCATGCCGCATTGGCCGGTAATCTGAATCGGTGCCGACATGCCAAATATTCGGCGAGTGTACTACCTTTAATCGCCTTTTGTGTGACATACAGATATCGATTCGATAATTGCATCCGCCATCTGGGCAATTCGCCCCGTGAGAGTCTGGCTTCTCAAATATGTACTTGATTGGATCCATTTTTGAAACCAACCAAGTTGTATGACTCAAGCATGTAACGCCTTAAACGATGAGCAATTTCAAACTAAAGCACAAACAGTCTTCTCCAAAGATAGAATACCTTGTCTCACGGTCGCTGAACTTTTTGCTTAGATAGTATATCGCATGCTCTCTTTTTCCGCATTCATCATGTCGACCCAACACACACGACCCATTGAATTGTCTAGCACCGTAAGGTATAAGATGAGTGGGCCCGCCCGCCACAGTGGCATTAAGATCGTGGATTTTGCAAGTACACCTTGATCTTCTCAAGGTCGCTTGACACTCGATCATTCCACTTTGGCTCTTAACTTTTGCATAGCAATTTGAAGATTGGCTCACAAGTAGCGAGCGCCAACCGGAAGATGAATCGAGAGATGTAATTCAACCTTCCGAGGAAACCACGGATTTCTTTTTCCGCTTCGTGCATCGCATTTCGAGGATAGCTTTTACTTTGTCTGGATCCACCTCAATTCCCTTCTGGCTGACAATGAAGCCTAACAACTTCCCTGACCTTACCCCAAACGTGCACTTGGCTGGGTTTAACTTGAGTTTATATTTCCTCAACCGTTCAAAGAGCTTCTGCAGATTGACAATGTGCTCCTTGTCGGTTTTAGATTTTGCGATCATGTCATCGACATAAACCTCAATCTCTTTATGCATCATATCATGGAATAAGGTAACCATGGCCTCGATAGGTTGCACCAAAGATTCTTCAATCCGAATGGCATGACCTTATAAATGAATGTTCCCAAAGTGTTATGAAAGTTGTCTTTTCCATGTCCTCGTGGTCCATTTTGATCTCGATTATATCCCGAATATCCATCCATGAAGGAGAATAACGAGTGTCGAGTCAGCATCGTCTACTAAAACATCAATGTGAGGCAAAAGGAAGTCGTCCTTAGGGCTATCACGATTCGAGATCCCTGTAATCGACACACATTCGACCTTTCCATCTTTTTGGGAGGCCCCGGGACAATGTTGGCAACCCATTGCGGGTATTTGGCCACCGCCAGAATCTCGTGATCGAATTGCTTCTTCACTTCGTCTCGATTTTGAGGACATCTCGGTTTCATCCTCCTCAATTTCTCGCTTGATGGTGGGCATTCGGGCTTGATCGGTAGCTTGTGTACCACAATGTCGGTGTCCAACCTGCATATCTCTCGATACGACCATGCAAACACATCCACGTAATCCCGCAACAACCGAACTAACTTTATGCGGTCTTCTTCGCCATGGTGGTGCCTACTTTGACCCTCTTTCTTATCTCTCATTGCATCCAAGTTGATCACTTCAATGGACTCTTCGTGGTGGCTGAATTACCCTTTCTTCTTGTTTCATTAACCTCAAAAGTTCGGAGGAGTTTCCCGGTCTTCTTCAACATCCCCCTCACTGATTTGGGGTGATCAAAGTCAAAAGGTGGATCATCGACACCGCCATTTTCAGAGACCATTCTTTGTGGATCCGCATTTTGCCGGGCTTAAAAAGCGAGAATGAAAGGCTAAACAAGAAAACAAACAGATAAATAAAGCGTAAAAGACTCATGCAATGAAGAGAAATTGATTTTTATTGATTGAGGAATTCAAAACAAGCGTTTTTATTGATGATGATAATTTTGAAAATAAAAACACGTGTGCCCCTAACAATCGGTCCTATGGCCTCGGGCAGAGCACGTGGTTGCATTACAAATGATTACTTTAAATTAAGAGGCACTGGGAGAATCAGCAGATCTTCCAATTCTTTAACTCTTCACCGATATCGCAACGACGAACGGACATCGCCGCCTCTCTTTGGATTCGTAAACATCTCGATGACAAAGAACTTGATTGGGATCCCACAAGCCAAGACTCACAAAACTCGACTAATGTCGCAAATTGGGATCCTCGGGGCCATGGATCTTCGCCTCTGGATTTGGCCAACCATCGCGCTTTCGCCATCCGCCTTATCCGCCTTTCCTCCTTACTTGGGTGTATCCTAGCCCGAAACGGTCTTTGTTTTCCTTCGCTTGGATAGAGCTAGAATCCCTTGACCGCCTCTTTCCCAAACTGCACTCAAATTTTTGTACCGCCTGGGCTATCATAATTTTGGCAACCATCTCCTCCTCTTTGGTCTTCCCAAACACCGCATTGGCAATCTCTAAAGACTGAAAAGCTGTTTCTAACGACTCTTCAGCGGCTTCTACATATTTGAATTCTGACGGCTTATTAACCAGAGTCTCTTCCTCACCGAATACTACGACCACCTTGTCATCCACCATGAATTTGACCCGTTGGTGTAGAGAAGAAGGAATTGCCCCAGCCATGTGGATCCAGGGTCTTCCTAACAGACAGCTGTATGAAGAGGTAATGTCCATGATTTGGAAGTTGATACAAAAAACTTCAGGACCTATTTGGATGGGAAATTCATCTCTCCCAGCACTTCCTTTTTGGACCCATCAAATGCTCGCACCAGCGTCGAACTTGGTTTCATGTAGGAACAATCAACATCCAACTTGTCCATGGTTGACTTTGGCATTACGCTCGGTGAAGACCGTTGTCAATCAATCAAGACTCGCCAAAGACATAGTCCCCACACTTTACCGAGATATGAAGAGCTTGATTATGTTCTTTTCCGCCAAGGCAACTCATCATCAAGAAAAAGTTAGGTGATTTGCAGCCACCACACTCCCGACAATTCCATCAAAATGATTCACCTGGAATGTCCTCTCGCAACGTGAGCCTCACCGAGCACTTTCATCAAGGCCGTTTCAGGTGCTTCCGAACCGAGAAACAAGTGATAGCATGGATATCTTTGAGGGCGTCTGTTTCAACCGATCAACTACTCAGAATCGCTTCACGGACAAACTTCAAGAATTCATTGGCTTCTTTTTTCGCTACTTTTTCCGGAGCAGCCTGCGCTCTTTTCCTTTATCTTTGCGGCTCTCTGCTCACCTCTCCTAAATGCTTCCGCCCGAGGTTTCTTTCGGGCATACACTCTTCCACTTACGGTGATCCCACTTGATCCTCGCGCTATGTTGGTCACGGTGGTAGCATTTGGAGAGCATTCGCCGTGTATTTCAGGAACCGCTTTATTTGACTCATAACGAAACGGAGTGGTACTCAATCACTATTGGTCGAGCATTTGCTCGCGATCACCTAGGATTGAAATCATAAGGGATCTCAATGGGCCTTCCGATTCTCTCTATCATTGTCGGGCACAAGTGTCCACACTTCTCCGCATTCGGAACCATCCATGATGATGACCACTTGGTCGCATCGCTCATCTACCTCACCCCATCCAGTGGGTGGATATCTTCTATTCGGATTAGAGCACTTTTCGGGAGCATCATATCTCGACCAAGTAATCAAACTTTCCGCATTTGGGCTCTCCTAGAGAGTGTCCCAACATCCTCCTTTGTTCTCGGGGACAACCACTTGGTTGTCTTTGTTCATCTTCTTCATCCCACCCTCAAGGTTGGATATCTTCTATTCTGATTAGAGCACTTTCGGGAGCATCATATCGACCAAGTAATCAAACTTTCCGCTGGGCTCTCTAGAGTATCCCAACGCCCTTCTTTGTGTAGGCAAAGATCAAGTACCTCTTCACCGATCTCTTCCTTGCATGAGAAGGGAACCGTGTCTTCATTAGCTACGGTCGGGTCCTGGCTTGAACCAATCTCTGAAAGCGCACTGTGCGTAATTTCAATTGGCTTTTTGGCCTCTCTACCACTGTCTGAATATAGGGTCCACACTTCATCTTCCACACCGTAGGTCCCTACCTGGACCACATACCGATCCATCAGGTCTTGCAGGATCATTTTGAAAGTTTCACAACCTCCCCCACACAGAGAGTCAGCACACCCTTCTTCATGGCAACACCCTTTTTTAACAACCTTGGCCCGGCATAACTCAGATAAATGACACTTAGAGGAGTCTTGATCTCTTGTACCTTTTTCAGCAACTTGCCAACAACACCTTTCAATAGCATGGGAAGTTGTCCCTGGTGACCTGGTAATGGATTGATTGTTGTATTTGGACGGTTCTGTTTAAACGATATCCAACCAAAGATCTATCAAATCTTGCACCACATGCTTGAAGGCTTTACAATCTTCCACAGCATGACCGACCCCATTTTCGTGGAAAGCGCAGTGGCATTAGCATTGTATCCTCGGGAAATGGTGGTCGCACTACCTTCATGGGTCGAGTATTGATCAGATTATTGGAGGTCAAGTGATTAAACAAATTTCAAGATATGTCATCGAATTGGATCAAAACTAGTCCGCTTCTTGAACCGATAATCTTGAGTCTTGGGACGGCCATCGCCTTCTTTGAGATGGCACTTTGGAGCGTAGAATGGAATTGTTTGGGGTGGAGGAGTACCAAAAGATGAATTTCCCCCGAGATGACATTAGTTTCTCCTCTTTTCTTTTAGGGAAATGGGGGGTACTTCTTTCGGTTGTTGGACCCACCGTAACTCCCCGCATTACCGAGGTGATTCAAAATCTTCCCGCTTCGAAGGCCGTGTTCAAGTCTTTCTCCGAAGACTATCATGTCGGAGAAACTGGTTGAGACACTTGTGATCAGCCTGTCATAATAGATTGCCGGCAGAGTTTCCGGGAACATGTATACCATCTCTTTCTCACCAAAGGAGGTTGAACTGGGCAATTGTGTGCTTCGCCATTTCGAGCATACTCCTTGAAAGTCTCTTTCTCACCCTTACTCATGTCTTCGCAATCGCGACCTATCCGAGCCATGTCCATGTTGTACTTATATCGCTTCATGAAAGCTTCAGACAAATCTTTCCAACAACGGATTTCGAAGATTGCAACTTCATGTACCAATCTGCAGGAGCTCCCACCAAACCTGTTTGCAGGAAGTAGATTAGTAATTTGTCATCATTGGCATAGGGACCCATTTTTCTAACGAACATGGTAATATGGCTCTCTCGGGCAGCCTATCCTCTGCAGACTTGTCCACCTCGAGCTTTGAATTTTGGCGGTAGAGAACCAATGCGGGACTAGGCATAGCTCACGGGCTTCTTTGGCTCTAACACCGCATTCTCCATAGCTCTCACTCTTTCTTCAAGTGCTCGGATCGATCATTTGGTTGAGCCCCTCAAACGCGTGCCCTCGTGGGGTGACTCCCATGTCAGTAGTAATACCCTCCTCCCTGGCCGAGGAACATTTTGAGGTCGTCTTTGTGAACCCCGGGCGTGGAATTGTGCATGGCATGAGGATAGGAGCTCGATTCTCGAGATCCTCCCAGCAGTTCCCTGTATGGTGATGGTGATTTGATTAGGTGTGGCTATACCAACGGGAGTAGCTCTAACCGGTTGTGGTGTACCAGCAGCATACCCCAAGAGGTATCTGCATGCGGTGTAATCGGTCCGACACATTCATTTCTCGGAGCGAACACGGATGACCGACCCTGATCCCGAGGAAGCGTGGTTGCGCAGCGATTCGGCGACACCGGAGGAGGAACGAAAGAGGTGACCCCATCCGGACCCACTACAAATGGCACGGCCAGCAGCTTGTCCCACTCTTCAAACCTTGCAAAGATTACCATCATTTCATGGACTCGGGCCTCCATAGTACCCATCTTATCCTTGAGTCTGGTTTTCCGAGCCACCGCTCAGATTCGTAATTTGTACACCCATGTCTTCCTGCTCAGGTTACTCTCAATTTCAACCTCCGGATGTTCTCGTAGTTGAGCCATTAGCTTGGCTTGCGCAATGAGTGAAGTATCGGTGACGGAGAACCAGCGTGCCTTTTCATTTATTTAGACATTTATTGCATAAGAAACAAAATAAATTTATGATATGAATGCATGCACAATGTTTGCTTGATGCCGGAACCGCGGGATACCTTGCCTTGTCATACGCGCGCGTAAACTTTTGGTTTACGAATTGAAGTAAACAAGGAATCGAAATAGCACACTTCGCTCATCAAGATTTCAAAGCTTCACCAATTTTCATTAAAAGGAAAAGACGTTACAATGTTCATAAAGAGAGCAAAGACAATATTCCCGAATACAAAGCCCAAACAAACTCCTAAATCAAAAATACAAACAGATACTCAAATACAAATAGCTCCAAGCTCCCCAACTCTCTTCCTCTTCTTGCTTGCACTTGCACTTTGAGATTGCTCTTTGAATTCTCGTGATCAACGCTCTGCAAAGATTCCACAAACCGATACACTTCAAAGTGGTATTGAAGAAGTGCATCCGGCCTCGGCTAACCTCGATTCTTGGGGATTCTCAAAGATAGCTTGACGGGCCAGCTCCGACAACTTTGAAAATTTGTTCTTCCATAGCTGTATCTCATCCTTGAGTTCTTTAATGACCTCTTGATCCTCGATCTTTCCAATCAACTCTAGGAAGCGTTTTCCCAACATCGCTCTCTACTCGGACCACTCTGTAGGCATCTTCTAGACAATGAAGATCTCTCTTCAATTCACCAAATATTTCTCTTTCAAAGCTCAAAGCCTGCTGGTATTCCTTGAGAGTTTCATTAATGACCACCCTTTCTTGCTTGAGGCTTCTCAACTGACCCCTCAACTCTGCCACTAAATGCGATTCTTGCCCTGATTTCATGGCTAATGTCTTCCACTCCTGAGCTTCTTCAAGTGCTTTCCTCGTCTTTTGTTTATACCTTTGGAGCTCCTCTCTGCCCCCTTCGGATGCCTGCGGGCTTCTATCTTACTTTGCTCTTCCTTCTTGAATCGTCTGACGCTTTCTTCCACAGCGATCATCTTGACATTATTTTCCTCCTCTAGCTTTTCTTTCTCTAGAGCTATCTCTTCTATCTTAGCCTGCAGTGCCCTCTTTTCCTCTTCTGCTTTCGCTAATGCGGATTTGACTTCGTTTAGCTCTTCATGGGTAGGGACATAAGGCTCAGTATCTCTTCTTCAAGGAAAGCATCCCTTGAATTGGTGATTTTGCATTTTGAAGCTTCTCCTTGAGCCATTGATTGAAAGTGATGTAATCGATTCTCTTTGACAACTCTTCACTCCTTTCCGCACTACGGATTCCCATGATCGTTGAACTCTTCAAGCAAGTCACCGCAATTAGGCATCCCCTTATAGAGGTAAATGCGGGACAAAGATGCTTTCGGAGGGTGAGTTCCTCATCTGCAACCGAGTCGCCTCAAGGTCAATGAAGGGTTGTAGTTGATACACCCCCGAGTCCCCATGAGAGGCACATTTTGAAAGCTTCCACAATCGAAACACTCACTGGTCCTGTCATCCCAACAAGCAGTTGTGTACCACCGGATTTGGAGTTCATTGAGATTCTTCAAATACTCAACCCATTCCATAGCAAGATTTTGACCTCCACAAACTTAGGCGTAAGAGATTAGCTCCTAACATTAGTCTCGGTTGTGGATCACATGGGTAATAAGCCAGCGCGAGAGAACGTGGGAGGAAAGACATAATTTCTTTTTATGGAACCCGGGTCTGTAGCGAGTAAGCGCGTGGTGCGTGTTAGCAAGGATAGCAGTGCAGATTGATAGGGTTACGAGTGTCTTTGAAGGCCAAGAATGCACCGATTGCATCTTCATCAACATATCTCTCTATTTGAGGAAAGAGGACCACCCCAAATATGGTAAGAGCGAGCACTAATTTGAACGGTCCCCACTTCTTAGCCGCGGCATAAGATTGTAATAGGCCCTCAAGTACTCTTGTGGATACCCTGGCTACACCATTTCTCCTTAACTTCGCAACCTCAATTCATCCACACTAAATCCGAGCAGCACGCGAGCTTTTCATCAAGATAGACGCCCCTAATATTGGTAAGGCCTAGCATGTGATCCGGCGAACCCCAAAGCCGCTCATACTCCTCTAATGTGGGTGACAAATGAAAATTCTTGAAGAAGAAACACCTCACATCGTAGTCGTAGAATTGACTCAAAGCTATAAGAGCGCCCTCTTGAACGCTCAATTCGCAAAGCAACCTACGAACATTCCCGTATGCTTGATCAAAGGACTCTCTCGATGGGGCCCATAAGGGTCGCACATCGCCTCGTACTACCGATCTCAACCCTCTTCATAATCGGGGAGGCGAGAAATGAGCGAAGTCTTGCTACTCAACTCCATTTTGATGCACCTATGACAAGGCGGTATGTTACTCAAAGGCTCCCGGCAAGCAAATGCAAATGAGATGCAGTGTGAATGCAGATACTTACAACATTTAATTTTAATGCATGCGGCATGATGCGATTATGATATGAATGATGTATGTAGAGATGATGAAAGCGATGCATAAGGATGGAAGTTCAAAAATTCAGGATCGGTTTATTTGAAAGAATGAAAATATTTTTGTATTTTCTTGGAAAGTTTTTTTTTTGGAAAAAGCTCCTTTTTGAGGAAGACATGCCCTAAATTACCATGCAGCACACAATTTGTATGCCCTCGTGTCCTACAAAGGTGGGAATCCTAAGTTCTAGGCAGCTTCAAAGGTTCCTCCCATGTAGTTCTAATTCACACCCTCACAATGGCTACCAGAGCTATAGAATCCTCATGCCGACATCCACAAATGTAGAGAACTACCAAGTGTGAAGCGTCATGAGAAAGCGTACTCTGGTTGAGACTTTCGTGAGTATCGCATGCACAAAGGTCTCGAATGACGATCACTAATCGTCTCCACTCTCCTAGATGTTTGTTGGATCCGGCATAGGAGCCCACTCAAAGAAGTGTGAAAGTGTGTGATCGAGGACATACTTCCTAAAATCTACCCACCCCACCTGCAAGGAAACCGAGCAGTCACCCGGATAAGCAGATTTGTCTACCCTAGGGTTCAACATGCATACACTATTTTAATATACAAACCATTCTAATAAGTCCACAGAAATTACACGTATTGCTTACCTCAAGAAAGGGAGCTAAGAAGGAGGGATCATGGTAGAATGGGGGAATGCATGCTTTACCTTAAGAAAGGGAGCGGAGAAGAGGGATCATGGGAATTGAGGAATGCATGTATAAACACAACCATAAACACACAAAAGAAGAGAAAAGAAAAGAAAAGGAAAAGGAAGAGATAGAACATAGTTTTTCAAATCAAACAAATTAAACCACATCAAATTAATTAGGCTTGACCCTCATCTCTCTTTAAATAAAGAAAGAAAAAAAATCCCCAGCAGAGTCACCAGCTGTTGCGCCCCGAAAAATCCGGTTTGGGACTTTTCAGTTTGACAACGTTTGAAAATCAGTAGAGCCGCCACCAATATTTATTTAGGAAAACATTGAAAAAACCTTTTTAGGAAAGCGGGTGGTCTTTCGAAAACTTAGAGATGTAGGTTCGGGGGTCGGTTATGTTGCATGGGAAGGTATTAGCACTTCACACGCCCCTTTCTACCGAAAGGAACCATTAATTTGATGTGGTTTTGAAATGTTTGATTTGAAATACATTGTTCTATTTATTTTTCTTTTCTTTTTGAGAAATCACTTTATTGAAAACGGAAAAAGGGATGTTTTTGGTATCTTTGAAAAGCGGAACAAAACAAAGATTTTTGAAAAGCGTGCTTGACGGGGACAGAACCCGGTCCTACGCACTTCACTCACCGGGTGAGGATCAAAGCAACGTAGTTCTTGTTTTTATGGGTTTTTAAAGGTGTGCTTGACGGGACATGAACAGGTCCCTACGCACCTCACCACCGAGAGGATCAAAGCAACGTAGTTCTAAGTTTTTTGCGTGAAAACGGCTTTTGAGATTGAGTTTTGAAGTTTTTGAAATAAGACTCGAGTGTTCGCGAACACCAAACAAGCAAGGGCTTCGAGTGGCATTCGGTATTAACTCGAAAGAAAAGAGAGTTGGAACTGGTAATCAAACAAACAATGGCTTCGAGTGATTACAAGCGACAACGTCGTATTATTCTTTGAAAATAGTTTTGAAAAGGTGGTGAGCTAATAGCTCGTGTTATTTTGGAAGTTTGAATTAGTTGTTTTTTGTTGTTGTTTATTTAATGTGTGGGAGTTTTCATGATAGCCAAACAAGCAAAGGCTTCGAGTGACTACCACTAGTAGCTCCTCATTAACGATCAAACAAGCAACGGCTTCGAGTGATGGTTAATGATTTTTATTTAGAAAAATGCCTTAGGTTTTCTTATTTTGGAAAAAAACATAGGATTTCAAGCTTGAAAAGAAATATAACATTTCAAATTCTTCTTCCAAGTCAAAACCCAAAAACAACCATTGGGACACAAGCAAAGCAATCAAAAGAGTATTTACAATTTGCTATGAACAATTGGATGCATCATGATACAAGTATATGAGTGCAATAGTATGCAATTATGGAATGCAAAATACAACATTATTGAATGCATGAGTATTTAATTTATGAGATGCAAAACATGGTATTAATATATGCATATTTAAGAGAGCATGAAAATGCAAAAGATATAGATATAAATGAATGCATGAACATGTAGGCAAAAATCTAAGCTAACATATGAAATTGCCAAATGGGCATCTAGCAAGGCATTATTGTTCAACCTAAAAATTCAAGAAAACAAAATAGTGACTTAAACCTCAAAACCTAAAACCCTAATCCCAAGAACACACATTAGGGAACCAAAACCGAAAAATCAAAACCCTAACACTATAGAATATGCAATAGGGAATTTTATTCAATGAGATGGGCTCATGGCCTAGACCAAGTATGCAAAGAAAACTTTGAACATTAAGCAAAACTATGATTAATTCACAAGAACTATTTAAAAGATAAAGTAGAGAATGGAATGACAATTTATACAAGGTTGAATCCCTTCTTGCAATCTTCACCACTTTGAATAAAATGCACTAGGCATGTAGTGAGAATCACTTTGCAAGATCATCAACAAATAGATAACAATATAACTAGACCACAAGAACACATAAACTATTAAACTATGAAATATATTGAATCCTTTCTTGCAATCTTCACCACTTGAATAAAATGCACTAGGCATGTAGTGAGAATCATTTTGCAAGATCATCATTAACTAAACAACAATATAGCTAAACCATAAGAACACATAAACACATAAACTAGGAAATAGATTGAATCCTTTCTTGCAATCTTCACCACTTTGATAAAATGCACTAGGCATGTAGTGAGAATCATTTTGCAAGATCATCATTAACTAAACAACAATATAGCTAAACCATAAGAACACATAAACACATAAACTAGGAAATAGATTGAATCCTTTCTTGCAATCTTCACCACTTTGATAAAATGCACTAGGCATGTAGTGAGAATCATTTTGCAAGATCATCAATAAACAAAAGGTAAATTAAAACACAAGAAATAATGAGTACATAAACTAATATATTAAACAAAAGTCATTTCTAGCTCTCTTCACTACTAAGATCAAAGTGCACTTGGCACTAGTAGGAATCATAGAGCCAAATCCTCAACAACTTACTAAAAGAAAATACCAACAACAAGATTTAAACAAAGAAACAACAAAATCAATTTTGAAGACATTTTAATCATGTATATGCGAAACCTTGCTCCATTTTATTTAACAAGAAAACTCAAAAATTAACATGAAAACAACACTAATCCACTTATTTTAGGGTGAGACAACAAATCTCACCCCTCAACCACAACAAACTACATTGAAAAGATGATGCTATGCGAAAGGAATGAGGGAAAGAAAATGAGCTTCAATGCAAAGTATTTGGTGATGATGCAAAAAGGGTTATGGATTTTACCTTTTCTCTAAGATGGAAGAGAAAATTGAAGAAATGGAGGGGAGAAAAATGCAAGAGGGCTTCGGCCTTGCAAAGGAAGGAAGGAGATAAAGATGGTGTGATGAACTCCTTGAGTGAGAAAGGAAGGTTAAGGGTGTGAGAGGTGGATTAAAGGTGTTTTGGTGGATGAAGGTGAAGTAATGGAGGAGGGGGAAGGAGGAGAAGGCTTCGGCCTAGAGGGTGGAGAGGAGGAGAGGTATGATGCTTGGTTTTCTTGAAGGTGAGAATGATAGCCAAAGATTGGTGAAGAGAGAAGGTGTGAGCTATTTATAGGGATTTTGAGGCTTTAGGGTATTTAGGACTTTTTGCTTTGATTGGGCTCTAGGATTGGATCTTAATTTTGAATGGATGGTTAGGATTGTTGGTCACATGGATCAAGGGTATTTAGAAAACACAAGTGTGTGAGATAAATGGGTGAAGGTGGCGCATAAAAGGAGGAAAAAAGGGAAATTTATGAACAAAAAAATCTAATTTGGGAATGGTGATTTTTGTAAAATAGGGTTAAGGGTATTTTGGTGAGGGAATGTTCTCAAAAAGGTAAAATGGGGTTTTTTGGTGGAAAGGTTAGTGTAAGTGTATGGGTTAATTTACCAAAAAGGGCAACATTGAGGATATGATCAAATTAAAACTTGGTGAGTAAGAAATGGAGTGTGTAGAAACTTCTAGAAGGAGGGAGAGGGGGTATGTGGCGCATAATATGCTGAAATGTGAGGGGAAAAATAAAAAATGATGGTTTTTTGGTGTTTTGTCTTATTGAGGACACTTCCCATTTTTGTTTTTTTTGAAATTTAAATTTTTGGGCATGTAAAATAGAAGTGCACCTATTGGAAATATGTAACATGTTTTTGGGCACCATAAAATAGTCTCCCTAATTATTTTTAGACAACCAAAATTGTCATTTAATAATTTGGGAAATATTAAATGGTCTTTTAATATTTTTATGCAATAAAAATAGGAAAAGTGCATTTTAATTACTTTAGGCTAGGATATTCTCTCTAAAAATTGTACAAAAATTCTCTTGAATAAGAGAAAAATGTACTTTTGGTGTGTGCATATTTTTGACGAGAAAAATCATCCTGCTGTGAAAAATGACCAAAATGCCCTTTACCCTAAAAAGTCCTAATTTGCCAAAAAATGCATTTTTATTCTAAACATGATCCTAAAAACCCTTGGATGACTTTAGAACCCTAAAATGCATGCCAAGCCTTAATTTATTTACTTTTGGTTGAAAATTAGGGTGTCGACTTAAGCCGGACAAAATTGGGGTATGACAGTTACGCAACCTATTCTTCACAATATTCATAGCAGAGAAAGCTCTTTCTACAGTTGCTATTGCAACAGGCAAAACCAGTGCCAACTTCAAAAGGAGATAAACGAATGCATACACATTATGTCTTCCATTTTCAACTAATGTCTCTGAATTTTCTTGGATTCCTTTCAAAGAAGCAAATTCAACACTCCTACGCATATCAGTGATGTAACCGTCTAGTTGACGATCAAGCACTACTAACTGATGTAACGCCCCAAATAATTCAATTATTTATTTAGTGGGTTCTTTAAGGCTTACAACATTTGGTTAAGTCAAAGGATTAATTGGAGTTTTAGGGTATTTAGGAGGTATTTGATTTAAATGAGGAGTGGTAATTTAATTAAAGGAGGAAGTAGTGCAAGTAATGGAGGAGGTGTGAGTAGGAGGCCCATGATTTATTAGAGGCCCATTATTCAATTGAAGCCCATTTTGTATGATTCAAAGGAAGTGGCCGTGGGAAAATAAGTTCATTCCAACCAAAGTATCAAGAAAAATAAAAGGGAAAGTAAGAGAGAGAAGTTGGTAGGTGAGAAAGTTTATAGAGAGAAGAAGAAGGGAATCTGGGCGTGGAAGAGCTCCAATCCGAGGGAGAAGAGCTAGGATTGTTGGTGATTGTGGGTGATTGTTGGTGATTATTGGTGGGGAGAGTACTCGTTGCTTCATTAAAGGTTAGGGGGCTCTCTCTTTCATCCATAATAATATATATGATGTGTGTTGTGTGTGAGTCAGAATCTAGTATTGGTTTCTGAGTTGTGTAGTGTGTTTGATGTGTATTTTGTTTGCGTTACTTCACTTTGGTGAAGCTGTGGTGTTTGTAATGAGTTGGTCGTGTGAGAGACCAAGGAGAGGAGTGGGAGCTGAGGAACACTCAGTCCCAGTGAGTTGTTGTTTGTGTTGTCATTTGCGTAGAGTTCCCAGTGAGTTGGTGTCGGTGTCGGGGCTGTCTCCTTCGTGGAGTTCTTGAGAAGTGTTGGATTAGTTTTGAAGGTATAAGTGTATAATAGTGGTGCGTAAGGATAGTTAAGGCCATTGTGAGTGTCGACTCGTGTTTGTCGAGGTGTAATGTAGTTATACCGAGTTGTAGGAGTTGAAGAACAGTGTATAAGTATATCTGCGTATAGTTACTGATGTGTAGGCGTTGAATTGTAGTGGAATCTACCGGGGTGTGAGGGTACTGAGGTGGAGCGTTGGACTTAGGCGTAGCGTGCTTAAGTGTTGAGGGTTGAGGAGAGACGAGAAGCCTAGACGAGAAGGCCTGAGTGTAGAATGACGAGGTGGTTAGTACCTAGGTGGGTGATATGGCATAATGATGAGGTGTAAGTGTGGCTAAGTTCCAATGTGGGAGTCGACTTGTAGTTGCCGAGTTGTGGCATAGGTAAACCGAGGTGCTTTCTGAAGTATAGCGTGTATCTATACACGTAGGTGTAGTTGCTGAAGCGTAGTTGCCGAGGTAGTGTAGCAACCAAGGTAACCGAGGTGATGCGCAGAGACGCCGTTGGAAGCGAAGTGTTGTGCCTAAGGGTAGATGTAGCCGAGGTAGTATGTTGAGGTGTGGTGGATGTGGTGTTGTTCCTGAGTGAATACCGAGGTGAAGTGTATGTGTAATTGAGGTGTTGTGATGGAGTTGATTGATGGATAAGTGAGGTAAGTCGGGATGAAGTGTTGGCTTAGGTGGGATGTGCCTAAGAGTAGTAGAACCTAGGTGGAGTGTTGTGACTTAGGGTGGAGTGCCTAAGTGTAGAAGACGGGGTGAGGTGTAGTGTAATCCGAGATGAGGCGCAAGGACGCCAGCTAAGGTAAAGTGTTGCGCCTAAGTGTAGGGGTAACCGAGGTGAGTTGTAAGGTCGCCATTTGAGGTAGAGTGTGGTGCCTGAGTCGGAATGTAGTTGCCGAGTTGTAGATGCCGATGTGTAGTGTCTAAGTATACTTACGTATAGTCGATGATGCACAGTTGTGGAAGCATAGTGTGTGTAACTGTCGAAGTAGGTAATGCCGAGTTCTAGGTGCATTGAGTAGTACATGTAGCGAAGTTTAGGTGTCGCAATATAGTGAACCAAGATGTTGTGTAGTTGCCGAGATCCTGTGTGTGTGGCCGAGATCCTGTGTGAGTAGCCGAGGTTCTGTGTTGTGTTGGGGCGAAGTGACATTGTGTAATCTGAGGTGAGTGCTTAGCCGAGATGAGGTGAGTGCTTAGGTGTAGTGTTGCCTAAGTATAGTGGCCGAGCTGAGGTGAAGTAGTAACCGAGGTGGTGGTAGAGGTGAACGATGATTAGGTGTTATCCCTAAGTGTAACCGAGGTGAGTGATTGAGGAAGTGAGTTGTATCTAAGCCTAAGTGTAGTAGATGAAGTGTAGTGCATGGACGTCTAAGCTAGTATTGTCGAGGTATAGGGTGTGTATACCGAGATGTATATGTAGTGGGAATGGAAGGTGCAGTGTCTGTGCCGAGGTGCAATGAGGTGCGCTGAGGTGCTGTGGGGTGTCGAGGTGTTGTGGGATGCCGAGGTGCCTGTGTGCCGAGTTGAGTGGTGTGTGTGCCGAGGTGCCAGGAGAGGGTGCCGAGGTGCCGTTTGAAGCCACAATTGCGCAAGGCGCTGCCATGCGCAACTGGGAGTGCTGTTGGGTGTTGAGAACGCTTAAGTGGTTGAAATGGGGTAGTCCGTTTGGTCCCTAGGTGACGTTTTAGTCCTAGGTGACGTTGTGGTCCTCGTAGTAGGATATGCAGTCCACTACGCGTTTAGTCTGAAGGTGTTGAGGTCGCCACCTTAGGGCTACAGTTGGAGGTGTATTGGTTGGGAGTTGGGCGATAGCCATGGAGCTATGTCTGAGGTGCAAAGTCAGTGGTAGAGCTGTGAGCGATGATGTGTTTAGGAGATGAGGTTCCAAAGAAGGACTGACGCCTGAGTGAGGGGTCTATGACCTCGTTTCTGTGTTGTATCCATGCAGTTTGGGTCGCTTTCCAGGCATTCTGGAGTGAGTGTGGTGTTGAGGTGTCCAGAGGGTTGGACGTTTAGCTGTAGAGCTAGTGAGTGTAGTGTTGAGGTGTCCAATGAGTGGACGCTAGCCTTAGGGCTATACCCGTTGGGTGTTGAGTGGTGGGGTTCCTAGTAGGGACCTAATGAGTTTTGACGAAAAGGGCTGCGGTCTTGGTGATGGGTCTATGACCTGATATTTTGTGTAGAGGCTGCGGTCTTGGTGATGGGTCTATGACCTGATATTTTGTGTAGAGGCTGCGGTCTTGGTGATGGGTCTATGACCTGATATTTTTGTGTAGAGGCTGCGGTCTGGTGATGTGCCTTTGAGGCATTGTTGGTAAGTATGCATTGTGCGCATTAAAATTGGCTTGGTGTGTTAGGATGCATGTTTCATTGTGTCGCATAAATCATATGCATATTACCCGTCGAGTTTGGGTTGGACTTCGGTCTATTTGATGAGCAGAAGACTTCGGTCTTATTGATGAGCAGAAGACTTCGGTCTTATGGATCCACATGCATATTACCCGTCGAGTTTGGGTTGCATTCATGCATCTATTCATACGTTTTGTTGATGTGTTCAATTGAGTGTGAATTGGAAGAGTAAGGTGTGAGTCTGTGTGAGTGTTCACTGAACCAAGTTGTTTTAGTTGTCTTTCTCTAGCATAATGTTTATCATACATTTTATTATTTATGAAAAGAGACTCACCCTAGCATTTTTTATGTTGCCTGCTCTCGTGGCGACAAACAGGTGATGTGCAGGTGATCCTGAGTGAAGGTCCTTCCTTTCCTCAGTCTAGTTGTGGCGTCTTGCTCTGTGACGTCGAACTGGGGAGCCGGGTAGTCTATTAGTTGTTTAGAATTAGTGTCGAACTGTAATAGATTGATGTATTAGAATTTGAGGGTTCGCCCCATTTTAAGTCGTGCTATGTATCACGCAATTATATTTTATTAATGAAAAGTATTATTGGCTAAGTGAAAGCGATGTTTGATAAACGTAGCATTCCCTTGAGGATGTATCTTTGAAAAGAAAAACAATTTTTGAACTCTGATTTTTATAAATTAAAGTATTAAGAGTAAGGGGGTGTTACAACTGACATGGAGAAAACTCATCCGGATAAAAACTTGCAAATTCCAACAATTTTGCCTTATCAAAAGCAGAGAACAATTTAGATGGATCCAAAGAAGTCAAACAAATGAGCAATTGAGTATTATTCTCACCAAAACGGTCATTAAGTTCCTGAAGCTGCATGTCTATCACAGTATAAAATAACTCAACACGATAATGATGCTCTACTGTAATGCCTCTTGGGTTACGTACTGATTGCCCCTTAACAAACACATCATCCATAGCAGGAACACTAACAGATTTCTTATTGCAAAATGAATTTGCTTCTTGCAATAAAGACTCCCATCCATCATTTCTGAGTGTTTCAAACCTCTCCTTTGTGATGTTAACCAAGTTCATAGCATTCAGAATGTCTTGATCTTTCCTTTGTAATGCTTGTGACATCATTTGAAATAGCCAATACATCTCTCATCAAATGCAAGTAGAACACAAAATCAAAAGTTTGTACCAAAATTAAAAGACCAGTTGCTTCACCTTTTACCGGTCGAGGAGAACCGTCTACTTTCATAATCTCAAGAACATCAATAATAGCAGAGAACATCAATACTATATTAATCAAAGTGGCATAATGAGAACTCCAACGAGTAGGTGCAGGCCGCTTAAAATTTGTTTCTTGATTAAGTCCCTGTCCACTAGAAATTTCTCCTATGCCTAATGCGTCTCTAAGACGTTCCAATTGTTTTTCACGAAGCATGTCAACTCGCTTGCAAGATCCCCCAACAACATTCAATGACTTGTAGACTAAATTAAAAAATAAGGAAGCATCACCATGGTCTTCGGCAATAGCAACTAATGTAAGTTGTAATTGATGAGCAAAACAATGGACATAAAAGGCACAAAACATTTGGGATCTCAAATTTCCCCAAATTAGAAATTAAATACCTAAAATCAGAATTTAAACAATCAATTAGAGTTATCAAATTCCCCCAAATCAGAAATTAAACAATTAGGGTTTCCAATTTTCCCCAAATCAGAATTTTAACAATTAGGGTTTTCAAACAATCAAACAATCAAACTATGGACTACTATCCAAACAATCAAACAATTAGGGTTTTCAAACAATCAAACAATCAAAGAAAAAACTATCCAAACAATCAAACAATGAACTACTATTATTACTAACCTGGTTGGAGAGATTGAGCAGATTGCAGAGAGAGAGAGATGAGTGGCTTTGTGACCGTGAGAGAGAGAGGAAAATGAAATTTGAGAGTGAATGAGATGTTGCGTGAAACTTGGAGTTGAGAACTTGAGAGAGTGAATGAGATGCTGTGTGAATGAGATGCTGCGTGAGAGAGATGAGAGACCGTGAGAGACAAGAGGCTGAGATGAGAGTGAATGAGATGAGAGGCGTGACTATGTGAGTGACCGTGAGAGAGAGAGAGAGAGTCTGACCGCGTGAGTGAAGTTTGGAATTTGGGTAAGTGAAGTTTGGGTCTTTGGTGCAAATGGGTGCAATATTTGGGCTATTGGTGCAACTTAAAAAATTCACTGGTGTAAAAAAAATTATATAGGGTGGGAAGCAGAATTTTTTTTTGGGGGGTTCAACTGAACCCCCTCAGCACAATGTGGGTCTGCCCCTGCATGAACACAAACCCAACATGTAAGATTTGGGCACAACCACTCAAAACTGGACACCAAATTAATTAAAATATAAAGGTCGAGCATCTGCAATGGAAGTACCTAAAGGTTACTTATCAAAAGCTTAAAATAATTAGAGCATGTTTGGGAGGGGAAGGGAGGGAAGAAGGGCTTGGAAAAGAATAGTCTATATTTTAATATCTATTTGAGATTTTTAAAAAATTAAATAACAACATTATCGATAACGATATAACATTTCTAATGACACCTTATTTATGGTTAGAGGCATTTCATAGTTTCCTCAATTTAGAATTGAAAAATATGTCTTTCCCTCCCAAAAACTCCTCCCAAACATACCCTTATGTAACTCCATTGCAGGAAAATTTAAAGAGTACCTATTAGGTATTGTACCTATACACACATTTTCTTTCTCCTCTTATAGTGAGCTCGTGCGTCAATTTTCAATATTAAAAAACATTGTGTAGTTATGAGTGGGACTCGTTTAATAAATTTTCTTGAGATGTTGGGTTGGAGATTCTTGAGATGTTGGGTTGGAGAGGTTGAGTGTTTATTAAGTACTGTACTAATATTAAAAAAAATTATAAATAAGTAATGTGTACATGTAGGACCCACTTAGGAACTCAAAATTGAGCAAATTTGAGAAGCTCCATTGTGGATGCTCTTAATGCTTGTTATTTTAGAGCATCTTTAGTGGGAAGCTTGTATGGGTAAACAAAATTGATTTTTGTGAGCTCATATGTAGGGTTTGAGTAATTTATAAGGAATCCAAGTAGTTTTTACTTCAATAGTGGTTGTCTATAAATATGCATATTGAACCTCACAAATAGATTGTATATCGAATGGAGAGGTCTTTGGCTACCTTCTCACAAATAAAGTGTATATGCTTCTCAAGACTTTTAAGAATTTTTATTTTTTCCCTCCTCGTCCCCACTCCCCGCACTCACCTCACACACTCGATATTTAGATATTGAGTGACAAATTGTCACTCGGTATTTAAATACCAAGTGTGTGACCGGAGTGCATGGGGTGGGAAGACAATGCCAAATAATTTCTCGAATTTAATCAACAAGAAACAAGTCAAGGGAAGGAAGAATCTTGGTGAGGGGCTGTTAGCCTGCATTTTCGACAGACTCAATTAAATGCAGTCAACGAAGTTTGGCTTGTCATTTTACAAGTAGAAATGTTGATCTTCGACATTAGGATGGTAGTTCAAAGGTAATCTTCAACTACTGCAAGGACTTGGGGGAAATAAAGGCTTGAAGACAACGTTTTGACAAAGAAGAGAATAAGAGATAGGTAGCAGATCCAAGCTAGGAAAATATTGTCGAAGAGTGCAACAACAGTGCTATCGAATAGTGTGGCAATTGCGTTGTCGAAGTGCTTAGCAGTTACTGGCTTTTGAGTTTGAATGTATTAGCCATTGTGGGCAGTTATAGTTTCCTTCCTAGTATATATAGTAGTTTTTCATCGGAAAAACGGGTCACAATCACAAATATATATTTCTTACGCTCAAACTTCCAAGTTACAGAGAAACTGAGTAACAGAAACAAATGTATGGATCTATGTACCATTTCTTTTCATTTCAATGCAATTTAAGTTTGTTCTTTTAAACTTTCTCTATATTTTACTTTATTTCTACGTATTTCTGCAAGTTCCTTGATGTTCAAGTCAATTCGATAGTTTCAACCCTTTTGAAATTGTCAGTTATTGAAGGCAATAATAAGAACATTAAGAACATTCAAAACTTTTCTGAAAAAACATTAACACAAAATGTCCTAAGATTTATTGGTTGATCTTGCAAGTAATAAATTTTAAACCAGCGGTTGTTTACCAAAAATCACGGTAAACAAATTGGCACACCCGGTGGGACCATGTGTGCTAATTTTTAGAATAGTTTATGTTCTGTTCTTCCATTATAACTTGTGATTTGGAGAGTGCATGCGTTTAAGGAGTGGTAAACATCTTTCAGAGATGGCTTGCTCAAATTCGAACAACGCTTCGACATCAAATGCACATAATCTGCAGAGTTCACAAGAACAAGTGTCAGTGGGTGATGCTAACGCTGCAAATGTCGTAGGAGTAACGGCTCATATGCCTTCTTCGACAGCAATAGGGGTAACTGCTCTTGTGTCTGTGTCGAATACAGCAGCAATAAACCAGCCATTGATATTAGGGTCTTCGACGAACCCTCTAATGGCTAATCTGTTAGTTGGAAGTACTTTTGACACGAGATTTCTAAATATTTCTCAATTTAGTGGTTACCCATATGGTATGCCAACAGCCATGATAGCAGACCTTCAAACAAATATGTCCACTTATTCAGACATTGCAGGAACAACGTTTTCCCCTCTCCATGGTTCACCAGAGAGCATTTTTGGTCGAAATACTCAACCTGTCTTAACTACATCATTTGAAACATATGTATCCAATGCCTTTTTTATACATACATAAAAGTATTTAGAATATACTCTTTTACATATTATATTCATTTATTATATATTTTTATTTTTAAAATTTTGTTTGCATCACTTTTCGTTGATTTTAGATTCTATATATTTATTATTAATTAATTATTATATTATCTAATTACCTAATTTGAACAATTATTCATTTTAAAATATATTTTAATAATCAATTAATTAAAATTTGACAATATTAACATATAATATTTTATATTTTTCAGATTCTCATATTATTTTAGTATAAATTTTAATCATACAATTCAACTAATAAGTCTTTGATCCGACCAATCTCAAAAAAAAAAAAATGGTCTTTGATTCGACCAAAATGATCCATTGAGTTGATGTCTGGACTAGATCAATGAGCAGTTCGCGTTTAATAACATTGCTTGAAGTAATGTATTTTTAATCTTTTTCTTTCCACTAGACACCTTATAATTTGACACCAGGTTCTTCATGCCTAAACAAGAGCCAAACAACAAATAAAAAGTTTATGACCAACTTAAGATATGTTAAGCATCCCTGCGGGCACCCGCAATCTTAGACTCGCTTCTAACCCAAAAAAACTAGAAAGAGACTTAAAGGCACCAGAAACTGAATTTTAAAATTAAACAAAATGCTGTTTGTTAATTAACTAAAACAAAATTAAACCACATGGTCACCATGAGAAGCTAAGTGCAGTGTTACAGCACAAAGTTTATGACTTAAAACGGAGACTAAGAGGCAACTGAGGCATAGACCTTAATCCAGCCAAAAGAGATACTACTATATTATTATTGAATAAATTTAACATGAGTCTTAATTGAAGGAATGAGAAAGGCAAACAAAAGTTAGATCGATATAAACTTGATCAAATAATGTTAGATAAATGAAAGGAGTTAAAATAAATTTGAGTAAGAACTAATATTCTTCTAGTATCTAAAAAGAGTTAAAAGTAAGTAAATAAATAAACATATAACAGAAACGCCCTTTTGAGTTAGTATGTAAACCTCTTGTAAAGTTGGAAGAAACTGCAACTGCATCTAATAGTCAGCTTGAAGGAAACTCTCATAAAGGGTTCCTGTCAACGTTTTGTTGACTTCATCCCAATTCTTAATATGGTCAGACAATGGTCCTTTATGTATCTTAACTTGTCGGCTCTTTAACTCCATCTCTGGCAATCCTAAAAACTCTTGCACATCTTTTAGCTTCTGCAACAAAACAAAAAAACATTTATTAATCCCTTAAAATAAAATAATGATTTAGGAATTTATGATGAGGTCCTTACAGTGTGATTTCTCATAAGATCCTCATAGTACAGGATAATATGGCGAGTTGTATTGAAGTGTTCTATGGCCTTTGCAACTCTCATCTCCATGTCTTTTAACTCATCCAACAATGATGTTGAATTTATGATGGGCTTGTACTTTGAAAGAATATCAGCCTA
Organism: Oxytropis ochrocephala; assembly: GCA_020916435.1. Lineage (NCBI taxonomy): Eukaryota > Viridiplantae > Streptophyta > Magnoliopsida > Fabales > Fabaceae > Oxytropis > Oxytropis ochrocephala. The sequence continues at coordinate 56,401,475 of CM037093.1, read as the reverse complement.
AATGACCAAATATATATGAGATTCATTTCATGAATGTAATGTAAGAAAAATTACAAAGGAAAGGTGTATGGAGACTGGAGATACCTCTTCAGCAGAGTGTACGTGAGATTTATGTGTTCCGTTCAGTAGCTTGGCATAACGATCATAGGAATTGGCCAGCACTGACACCATCCTGCGCAATAAGTTTCTCCTGAAAAGGAATATAACAGAAACGCTTCTACGCTTGAAGTATTCTGCTATTTCCTTATAGTGCTCCATTAATCCCTGCATAAAATAAAACAAAAGATATTGATTCTTCTATTACTTATTACTCATAATAACATGTCAGATGAAACGAAACATCAACATAATAACAAGATGAATACCTGATTAAGCATCCACTTTAAGCCAATAGCAGCAGAGCAGTGATTCTTGGAAGCACTAGTGAACCAGTCCAAATTGTAAACTCTGTCCAAAGTCTGTAAAATGGAAGAAGCATTGTTCCTTCTCTCTCTAACAGAAAATACTTCCCCATTTGAGCTTGCATTGATGTGGCTATTAAGAAGGGTCTCAAACCATCCACTGCCTGATCTCTGATTTGACAATATTGCAAAGAAACGGACAGGATTCTCAGCACACTCATTCCTGACAAAGAAAGAACAATGCAGTCAATAGGTGCGTGCGTAATGAAAGCCGCCGAGCGAGCGTTAATGATTATCAGAAACGTTTTCCCATTACCTGCTAAAGGATTCAGGTTTAGGATAATGTAGTATGTAAGGAATATCTGTTGGCTTCACTCTACTCTGAGTAAGATTGTCAGTGATTTCTAAGTTCCTTGCTTGGACGCTTATCTGCTTTAATAGATATACAGAGAAGATACTAATAACGAATACCATTGAAAAAACAAAGACTGCGATCCATAATAATAACATTGGGGATCTCTTTGGAAGCTTGATAACAAAAGAACCCTGCAACCAACATATGAGGAAAAAAGTTACTAGAATGTGAATACAGTGATGATTTTCATTGCTAAGATGTAATAACAAGAGCAAGTATTAATTCGACTGGCTTATTGAGATATTAGTTAGTAACCAAAAGAAGATAAATTCAAAAAATGAAGTGGAAATTAAGTTTTAGAAGCATTAGTTCCAGTGACGCATTAACACAAACAGAACAAATACACACATTTAGTTTAGTAACAAACATATGCGATGAAGAACAATAAGCCCTCAAATTAAGATAATAAACCAGCTCAAAAAATTGAATTGTTCCCTAAACTAAAAGCATTATTATTCATTAAACGAACCCACTTGAATATTTCTTCCCCTAGCATGAACACGCAGAAAAAATGAAACTTGGAAAAGACCCTAGCATATTTGAAAGCTAAAATATTTCAACAAAATAGCGTCTACTCTAGTGTGGCAACTCATAATAGTTACTTACTACCAAATAAGGGAAACAAGAGGAAGGAACTAGAAAGTACCTTGTAGAAGAAACACATGCCTGCTACCATTGGTGTTCTAGAGAGAGAGAGAGAAAGAGAGGGAGAGGGATCAGCTTTGGAGCTAGAATGACTCAGAGAGAAAACCCAGTTGGCATTCAAGTCCCAGCTCCGACAACTACAAAAGCGAAAAGAATGAGAAGAAGAAGAAGAAATATACCAAAAGTTGAGGATTTTTTTGACAAGAATCATAGTCATTATGAAGACTTTAATGAAAATTCAAATTTAAAAGCCTCTAATAATATGCATCATGATGGATTTGGAATGTCAGGTGAAATTACAGAAAATATTGGACACGATTTTAGACACTACTGTCTGGTGAATTGAAGTGGAGGAGCGGTTTTTCTCTATCCCACCGTGAGTAATTTTTTTATTTTTTTGCGATTGCTTTTCCCACACCCCTCCTACTCACCACACACCCTAAATAAATTTTATTCCAAAAATAATTTTACGTGGGACGCTCGTTGGGGGCGTGAGTTTGGAGGGTTCGGTTGCCCCTCACCGAACACGTTCAGTTCTATCTAGCCGTGTTGAGAAATAAAGTCTGTTTTGTTAAACACAACAAAACCACTTCGGACGATACTCTCCGGATGTTATTTTTGTTTAGAACGTGGGGGTGAGGATGCATTTTACTTACTCAGGTTGTGGGTGGCCAAACAGTTCGATAGGAAGGGGCTGAACCAGTTCGGCAGTAGCTGGCCTAACCATCGTTATGCAGAACAGAAACATAATAAACCAGAAACAGAGTTTTAATTAGTTCCAAATGTGTCTACCAAGAGTTATACAACTTTGAATACAAAAATTATAAACCTAACATAAAATGACTATCGTCACTATCTTTACTTAAACCTACATAAGTAGGGGAGCAGTGGGTTGTGCTTGTATAATCAATGACTTCCACTTTTTTATGCGACCCATAAAAAGCGTGTCTCAACCCTTTGCTATGAATGCCCTATTAGTATTCCATATAAAATCCGGCAGGGACATTGGACTTCTATTCTTCATAAATACCTTCCAAAGGACAAAAAAAACAAAATAATGTTAAGTAATGTTTCACAATATAAAAATGGATTCTAAATAGAACTCTATTTACCTGTACAAAGTGATCGTATTCTTTTACAAAACAGATGTTGAACGCAAGGGCACTTCTGAATGGTGCAACATGGAATGAGAAAATCGTGTAACAACAGTTAGGTGACCAACAAGTCAGTACGACCTTGTACTTGTTAGTTGTTACTGATTATGATGTGACCGCAACAACAACTTCCTCAAAAATGTGACTTTTCGAACACCACCATACAGTTTAGTGTATAGGTCATTATATTGCTTAAGCTCGTCGTCCATCAGATCATTTCTCACAGTCTGCCAAGCCTCCTCGCCCATGACAACAACTCTTCACGATTAGGAAATACCTGAAAATCAATGACTATATGTCAGTTAATTACTTTGAAAAATTAGCTAAAAATCAACAATTAGTCCTTACCGTATCAGTTGTGAACGAACTAGTAAAGTCTTGAACTACTACAATGTCATTTGACATCTCAACTACTCCGGAAGTTCCACCATTTTCATCCATTTAATCAAAAAACCTGCACACAGAAGGCAACACATATCAGTTACTGTCAGCAACAGTTCGGCTGAATGTAACCAAACCTGTTCAGTTGAAGGTGTCTGAACCAAACACACGCAGACCCCACTTTTAATTCGTTCGGTTAGGATTAACCAAAACTGTTTGGCCACCCGTATCCGAACAAAGTACAATTTCAGAAAAAATGGCAAAACGAAGCTGTTTAAGAAACCAAAATGATAAATAGTTGGTAGGGATGATACCTTACACTAGTTGCCAATGTTGAGTAGTTGAATGGTGAGAAAATAATGAAGGTGAGGAGGGTAGGGTTTTGGAGTGGAGAGAGCGGAGGTTTGGGATGTTTGAGAGAGTGTGTTGGTTTGGAGGAGAAGAAGAGGGAGGAGGATAGGGAGGGAATATTAAATGTGAGTGGGGTTATGTTAGTAAATGTGTAAGGTGAGGAAGTGTGTAGTGAGTAAGAGGGGGGAGTGGGAAAATCAATCGCTTTTTTTTGTCAACCCACCGTGAGTAATTTAGTTAGTCAAGGGGTCTAATGTTGTGTTGGGCCATGTAAGCTTTTAGGCCGTGCAAGCTAGTCAGGTGCCATAGACAGTACTATTGCGCTATGTGGGAATGTTGGGCCATTTAACCCAATGGTCCAAAATGCACACGAGAGAAGTTTAGAGTTGATCCATGCTTTTTCCACAACCCTTCTACTCACAACACACCTCCAAACATAGCGAAATATCCAAAATACCCTTAATGGAAAAAAAGTTTCAAACGCGTTCTAATTTTTTTCCTGGTAATTCAAGGGTACGAAACCTCTTAACCGAACCAGTACAGTGGTAAGGTGCTGTGGATAATGTCTTGTGACACCCCCCATCATTTGAAGTTTTTTCAGGTCCGATTAACATGTGCCGAACCAGTACAATGGTAAGGTTCAGTGGTTAATGTCTTGTGACAACCCTCCAATTACGGTAACACACTTTCTCATTCCCTTTACTCTTTATTTACCACTTTACTTCCTATTACTGACTTAAGCATCAGAGTCTATGCAGGTACCCCCCACCGACGTGCTCCAGCACCAACCTCGGACTGCCCGATATTCATCTTCAATCATTTGGACTCAATCTTCATCCACTCAAGGATCATCTTTGACATATTGGAGCATCTCAACACGTACCCCGGATCCGGTCCATATCCGTGGTTCATGTACCGAACACTATCTATTTTCTAACATACACCAAATAATAAAATAAAATAAACCTTATATCCTCAACGTCATTTAACTTCATGGCAATAACACCATTCTCCTTATTATGGGATTCAGATTGAGTACAGTCACCCCTCTCTATCTCTCTCTAACTTGTACTTTTTCAAATTTTTTAAACAAAGTAATCAATGGTTAAAAGTGTGTGAAATTCAAATCTAAGGGCTAATTTCATTGTCACTGCATGACTGCACATCAAATAAAACTGCACTAAATCCAGGTCCATAATTATGAGGCACATGTTTTTTTTTAATACAATGAGGCACATGTTTTGAGAAACATGTTGTTGTTGCCTTTTACAGTAGAGATCAGGTCGACCACAACCTTCGATGTCGCCTCAGCTTTTTCTCCGTTTTGCACTCTCCTGCACTTGGCAACGTACTTCGCGTCGGGGTTTACTGATAGGTGGTGACAAGCCACCTCGGGAGGGATTCCCGGCATATATGTGTTGGACCAAGCAAATAAGTCGACATTCTGGCGCAGGCATGCTATTAGACTTTCACTTACATTGTCACTTAGGTCGGCTCCCAACTTAACCGTCTTCGAGAAACTCCTAATGGGGCTCGGGGCATTTGATTTTCTTCTTGAGCTCTCTTTCTAGGTGATCATCATCCTCGTCTTCGGAACTGTCTGGGTCGTACCGGGCATCGAAACCGTGAGATTCACTTCGTTGGTCGACGATGGCAACTCAGGGAGTTGTTGATGTTGACGTTGGGCTGCCTTGAGGGAGAGGTAGTGGCATTTCTCAACTGCCTCGAGATCGGCAGAGAGGGTTATGATTTCATCTATCAAATAAAACTTCAACTTAAGGTGTACCGTTGATGCCACGATGCTGAGTTTGGCGAGAGTCGGCCTCTCGATGATGCACTGGCACAGAGACGTCAAGGGCAAGACCAAGAACTGGGTCTTGACCGTTCGAGAAAGTTTCCGCTGTCCATAAGTCACCATCGCATCGAGGTAGCCCAACGGTCGAGATTGCTCTTCCCCCAAGCCGGACAGGTCCGTGCCGAGATAGGGGCTCAAGTCGGCTGGGGATAGTTTGAGCCGGGGGAGGAGATCCTAAATCATGATTTCGGCGGAGCTCCCTTGGTCCACAATTATTCGTTTAACCTCCATGCCCAACATGGTGGCCGAGATAATCAAGGGGATGTACTCGTTGGGTCGGGCTTCCCGTTTAGGAGATCTTGGGCGGAGAAAAACAATAGGCGTCTAGACGAAGTCAGCATGGAATTGGAGTCCGTGGTTAGATTGGCTATTTCCTGCCATTTGCGTTTCAGCATCCGTCGTGTCTCGCCGGCTGAGACGGAGTGGCCACCTATTACAACCATCATCGTCGGTGGGAACTTTCCTCGGAAAGCGGAAAAGAATTCGGGAGAGAGTGTTCCCACTGTGATCGCCAATGTTCGTACCTGGATCGGGAAGGAGATTCGACCCGGGGTAAGTAGTTGTGGTGTCTCGAACGTGTTGTTGCTCGTGTTCTAGTCGCAATATCAGTGCAAGTATACACGTCGTACAAGTAATAAAGTGGATAAAAGTAAGAGATCGTTCCCACGAGGATTGGTGTTACTTTCAAAGTTCGAGTCTCAAAACACAAGTGAAACAAGTAACAAATCGGCACTTAACAGTTGGTGTTAATACTAAGAACATAAATAGAACAAGTAAACAAGAAGTGGTTGTGAATATGGATGAGAATGAGTTGGATTGTTGCATGCAAGTGAGTCTCCTCTAGTCAGACGTTATAACGTTTACACGCTATTACGTACAAATGCTACTCTGTATAGACGTTATAACGTTTGAACGCTGTTGCAAAAGAGCTGTGTTTTTCAGTCACAAAACGTCAGAGCTTCAAGTACTAGAAGTCCTATGTCTAGGTTCTAAGTAGGCCCACTCCTGTATTTTAAATACCCACAGCAGTGTCCTATGAACTATTATCCATTCTATGTCTAGACTTAGATAAAAATGCCTAAATGTCTTTAGTGCACCTTTTCGTCCATATAAATCTTTGAGTTCTTTTCATAGACCATGTCTGTACCTATGAATCTACCTATTTTAACTGGCCAGTCTCAAAACAAGTGTGGAAACATTATCATGCAAAGATTTAAAACACATAAACATCAATACTTCATAACATTAAATTAACTAGAGGTTCATTACATGCAAAACAACAATCCAACTACAAAATGTTTAGCTCATGCTGAGCATCTCTACAGAAAGATAAGGAAGTGTAATCCAAATACCATACATAGAGATAAGGAACTAAACGCAAAAGATACGCCTAAGTAGCCTTCCTGCATGCACGGTGTAAAGACGTTACAACGTCTAAGCCTCACAGTAGTGGTTCGCGAATAAGAATAAAAATGGAGTTTGAGAAAAGTTAAGATCAAGAAGTCTGTGTCCAGAACTTCTTTAAGAAAACTTTCTCTGAATGTGGAGGAAGGTAGATGATGAAGGGATGGATTGGTGTGATGTAGGAGTGTGTGCGTCTCCTCTAGAGAGAGATGAGTCTTGAATATATAGTGCAGAGATGGTCACATGTTTGCTGATGTCATTCTCCCACCTACCAGGATTTGCTTGCAGAAACAGTATCTTTGAATGACTCTTTCCTTTCTAAAGGTCGGCCCGTCGTGGTGTGAGGAGAGAGAAGATCTTCTGACTTTCTAAATCTTTGACCATCATTATTAGCGCACCACAGCTGAGATATTTCTTTCTTGCTTTGCTGCCCTTCTTAGACGTGGTGACGGACGTTGCGACGTTCAGCTGATACTGCACAAACACAAGAAGCATCAAAACGCTCACAAAAGCACCAATTGGTGCCAAAATGCACAGAACTCGTAACTTAGCCCCTATCTACCTAAGAAACAATAAACTAACAGAAAACTAAAAGAAATAACCTACTATTGCTAGAGAACTTGCATGATTTATCTTTGAATAAGTATAAATAACTCATTTAAATATGAGTTATCACGTGTCCACGATGGCTCAGATCTAAGGAGATCCGCCGAGGTTGAGGTTGCCGCGGTGGTGGTACCTACAAGCACTATGATGCTTAAGTCACCAAGAGAAGTGGAGAGGTATGCAAGAAATGAGTTTGTTTCTGAAGCGGTGCCGGTCTATTTATAGATGCGGGTATTGTTGTATGCCATTGGATACAATGTACTGATCCGGTCCATTAATCCATGATGTCGTCGCATAGTCGGCCAGTTTCGGGTCTTGAGATTGGGCCTGACCCAATTGTTGGCAGTGGCGCACTAGGCACCATGGTTCTGAAGTTCTTTCGTAGAGTGGGTTGCGGCCAATTCGGAACACGCTATATATAAGTATATTAAATCAAGAGTTTGTCCACATAAGCGTCCACATAAGACCAATCAAAAAATGCCATGCGCATTTCTGAATAAATATGTGGCATCCACATCATCTAATAGTTCAATCTGAACGGTTCCTGATGAAAGTTAAGTATGACTCACAATCTGGACAGCTCACACTTCACAAAATTGTGGCTCCCATAATAGGCAACAAATTCATATAATAAAATCACAACCAAAATTGACTATGCCAATTATTTCCATGACTCAGCAAATTGAGTGTCCATAATTAGAGGGAATCAATACATACCAAATTCCACAACAAATAAGTCAAACTTTATAATATCTCTAATATTCAATACCCCAAATTATGATTCCTATAATTATGTTTCCTTTCAATTTTTGTATAATAATGGTAATTACTATAATGTGTAACGCAAGCTATTGAATTTTCAATTTGATTTTATAAGTATAGATTATAATTATAATTACTATATGGCAATTAAAATTATTAATGTTTTATACTCCACATTAAAATAGCATTCAGATGCATGCATGTTATTATAATATAATTATAATTACAATTATAATAATATTATAAAATTAGTTGCCATGATCTCACATTAATGAAATTATTTAATTAAATAACTTTTATATATGCACTTAATAGCGAAAATCAATATTGATTGACAGTTGTAACATTCTAGATGTAAATTACAAAAAAAAAGTAGTTATTGCAAATTCTGTTTTGTTGACCAGAAATTGCAGCAGAATAAAATGTCTTTGCACAGTAAATATTGATATTCAAATTTCAAAATTAACATTCAATGACATTTAAGGATTGCCAAATTCTTGGTAAAAAAAAAAAGGATTGCCAAATTCATACTACAATTATGGAAGTTTTCGGTACAAATAATTATGAGAAATTACTAATGAAATATAAAAAATGCTCACTTTTATGTTTTAATTCTTTATTTTATATTTTCTTAATATCAAAATATAAAAAGAAGACAAACTTTTATACTTTTATTTAAAATATTAAACCACAATTTTTTCGTCAAACTTTCATATTTATTAGATTTTAATTTATATGTTTTATAAATTTTAAAAGATTTTTGGGGTCACCGTGGGATTCATTGAGACGAGGACAGGGGACGGGGAAAGTTTGGGAGTAAGGACGGGGAGCAGGCCCATTGCTATCCCTAATTCTAATGCCGATTCAAAGTAGATTTTTCTTTTTGGTTAAAAAAATTAGATGAGTTGGGCTCCAAGGGTTCACTAGGGTCAGGACAGACCTTACGACTCTTTGAACGCTAAGTGAGGTACTTACAGATCACCCACTACAGAGGTCCTCACATCGGCAGCGGTTGTTGAATCCACACCCTTGGAAATGAGTCACCTCCTTACCAGCTGAGCCAACACTCATTTGCAGTAAAAGTAGAATTTGTTTTAACAATGCAATCAAACAGAAAGTTAATAAATTATCTTTAATAGTAAATGAACGTGATTGTATTTAAGGAGGAAATGTTCAGCTGTAACGAATTTTCATTTGAATTGTAATAGTAAATGCACCAAATAAAAATTGTTTTGTAAGCAAAAAAAATGCACCAAGTAAATTAATGAGAAGGACATGTCATCTTTATGTTTTGTTTACATGGCAATTTGAACAATTGCATGTATTTTTCTGTGACGACACATGGAATGAAGGCTTCAAAAAAGCCTTCATTCCATAGATCGATCTTATACACATGCTGAGCTAAGGGACACCTAAAAAGTTTGATTCAAATCATTTAAACTATCGTACTGTGGGGATGAAGCCGGGGAATAGACTCTCTCCACGATCAATTTAGGGATGGGGACGGGGACTATGCTTCTCGCCCTGAGTACATTACATAAGTATCTTTAATATAAATAGATATTATATTTATTAGTAACTGATTTTTTTAGTCTTTTCATATGTATTTCTAATTAAAGTTATTAATAAAATATTAAAATATGCTCCCTTTTATGTTTGTATTCTTTATATTATATTTTTTTAATATCAAAATATAAAAACGTAACAATTAGAGAATTTAATAATATATTGTATACCCGTGCATCGCACGGGTCATACGCACTAGTTCATACTACAAATATGGAAGTTTTCGGTACAAATAATTATGAGAAATTTGTTTCTGTAAAAAAAATATATATGAAATCAATCGATCCGATTTTCATGCATCCAAATATTCATCATCTGCTTTGAATTTTCAGTAATATACCACGACGACGTGAAGAAGATGATCATAAATTGTCTCCATTGTTGATTTTCGAGCAAGAACAGTGGCTAAACTTTCGCAAATTCGATTGAGAGTGAGATCGTAGAGGTTGGGAACGATGAGAAGAAGAAGAGGAAAGTAGGTAAAAGCCGTCACATGAAGAGTGTTTGGGTTTGGTAAGTTGAGTTCAACTTACACCTAAAAGACGGAAATAACCCTTAATTTGGTTAAAATACCGAAAATACCCTATGTTTGGAGATATACCTATTTTCTATATTTTTTTTGGTTGCAAATTTTGGTTTATAATTTAAGTATTTAAAAATCACTTTTTCTATAAACTGTTTAATAAACTTTATTTTGGTAAAAAATCTAAATGTTTTTAATAGATAATCACTTTAAAGAGTTACTAAAAAATTCAATATGAGAGATATAATAATATAATAAATTTGATTGTGAATCACTTTTCAATTAGCACTTTTGTTATTCCTAATAGTAAGCAATAGTAATTGTAATCACAACTACGTTAGGACAATATAGGTATGGAATATGGCCTTCACATTGCTAATAATTACATAAGTATATATAAATTTAAATTTATTTTTTTCATTGAAATAATTTTTTTTAGTATTTAATATTTATCTAAATATAATTTAGTCAATTTATTACTAAAATATAATTTTTATTTCTTTTATAAAAAATTTACAAAATAAAATTCAAATGATATGTATACCTGTGCTAGCACGGGTAATACATACTAGTATTTTAACATACACCAAATAAAATAAAAAAAACCCTTATATCCTCCTCCACGTCATTTAACTTTGTGGCAATAACACCATTCTGCTTATAATGAGGCACATGTTTTTTTTTTGGCTTAAATACGTTTTTACCCCCTGCAAATAGGGGGTGTTTTGCTTTTACCCCTTGCAAATTTTTATTTTTTTTTAAAAATCCCTTGCAAAATCAACTTTTTTGGTTTTAGTCCTTCTGTTCCCCTTCTTCTTTCTCAGCACCCACCCAACCTCACATCAACTTTTCCATCTTCAACACAAACCAACGCTTCCATATCAAACCAGAACTCATCTTCTTATCTTCTTTGTCTCTCTCTCTCTCTCTCTCAGAACCATCAAACCATGAGCACAACATGTAATTAACTTTTATTGCGATTCTGATTTTAGGGTTTGTTTCAAGTTTTATGGATTGTTCTTCATCTCAAAATCAAGGTTTTATGGATTTAATAAATGTGTGTGGTTTAAAAAATGAGTCAATAAACAAATCAAGCTAGTATTTGATTTACAATGCAGCATCTCTGACTTTTTAAAATTATTTGATTATGTGTTTTGCATGTTTTCCATTTTTTTTCTTCATGTTTAAATGTGTGATATGTGTGTTTATATGTTAAAATTAAAGTTTATTCTTTATCAAGGGTCAATGACCGCAGGAGAATAACAATCAAGACCCTAACTCTTATGATCCATAAAACCTTAATTTTGAGATGAAGAACAATCCATAAAACTTGAAACAAACCCTAAAATCAGAATCGCAATAAAAGTTAATTACATGTTGTGCTCATGGTTTCCTGGTTCTGTGAGAGAGAGAGAGACGAAGAAGATGAGAAGATGAGTTCTGGTTTGATATGGAAGCGTTGTGTTGGAGATAGAAAAGTTGATATGAGGTTGGGTGGGTGCTAAGGAAGAAGAAGGGGATTTAGATTTTTTTGCAGGGGGTAAAAGCAAAACACCTCCTATTTGTAGGGGGTAAAAACGTATTTAAAAATGCTAAACGTCCATCTAACAGAAAGACTAAAACAAAAAAAGTTGATTTTACAAGTGGTTTTTAAAAAAAAATATTTACAAGGGGTAAAAGCAAAACACCTCCTATTTACAGGGGGTAAAAACGTATTTAATTAAGCTTTTTTTTTTTTTAGATACAATGAGGCACATGTTTTGAGAAACCATGTTGTCGTTGCTTTTTCTTTTTAAATCCATATTTCATCTCCACTTTTTGAATTATCTCCCACGTAAAAAGTGAATCCCACAAAATTAGATCCTTCCTTAACATACATATTCTCTAATAACTCCACCTCATTATTCTCCAGCGCCTTAATTATGAATCATTTGATTATTATCAGAATCAGAATAATTATGTAATTGGAATTGGAATACCCTAATTTGTAACTATAAATTGAGGAAATTAGGAGTGTGAAAATCACACATACAAATTACACAAAAATTCAGCGTTGTTGTAAGGAACTTGCTAGAGAGCAGGAGTGAGTAGAAGAGCTGCGATATTCTCACCGCACTTGGTAAGTGTTTTGAATCGTATACTCTTTTTTTCTTTCGTAATAAGAAAAAATTGGCTCAATATTTTGAAAACCGAACCGGGACATAGGATTGGTGAGACCTTCGGGTTATGGTTTAACCGTTTAAAACTGTTTAAAAATCGGATAAAGCAAGATCAATCGAACCGCATAAAGTGTCGGGTCATGGTTTAACCAGATCAACTGCTCCGATTGGTTCGAATTTTAAAACACTGATAACGCATGAAATTCAAGTAGGTGTTTTCCTTTTATTAGCAACTTGTAATCTTTATACAGGGATCTAAAGCACAAAATATAAAAACACGTTAGCAATTCAACAAAGCGACATAAACATAAGAAAATTATAAGCCGCCTTATTTTATTTCTTTTACCTTATTTTGTCATTTGTAGTTTGTTGGATTGTTGGCGTAGGGTGGATTTTGGATCATATGGACAATTTTGAAATAAAAAATAATGATGCATGAAATTTCTATTACTTTGAACAAATAGATAAGCATTGTGGAAACAAAAGCTAAACAATGAACTAAATTGAAACCTAAAATAAAAAAAAGGCTCTAAAACTATATATTTTAATCTAGCTTCATTAATATTAGAAAAAAATAAATGTTTCACTGATTATTATTCTGTAATTAGATAATATATTGGTAAAACTTTATATGATATTTAATATAATAATATACACACTCACATGATAACTAGAACATCACGGTAGAAGAAAAAAAAACAGTATAATGGAAAGTCTAATTTACGCTTGCTTTGGAAGTTCTTAAAAAGGAACCATCTTGCTTGTTTTTTTTTATTATTATTTAATTTTATTTTTTGACCAAAATTTATCATTTTATTTTTCTTTCCAGGATTTAATCTAGTGTGCATGCCACTTCCTTAGACGAGGTTCCTTTAGAGATGAAGTTGCTTCCTTATAAGAAGAGACCATTAGATGATGACAGTAATTCCTTCCACATTTCCGTTAAGAAATTAAAGGTTGATGACGACGACAAAGATGATATTAAAAGTTCGAGGGCTGATAAGCCGTTTTCGATGATCAAGATCAAGAAACTTTCCGAGGAAGAAGTAGAAAAACCAGTTGAGGAAATCCAAAGGAAGAGTCAAGTAGAAGAGAAGAGATTGCAGTCCCTAAAGAGGGATATTAATGAGTGCACTAAAGAGCTTGAACATAAAAAAGTGCATGTTAGATGTGTCAAAAGTATTAACGAAATTCACAACAAAGTATTGGTGAAAATTGAAGAATGTGTCACGAATCTTGTGGCAAAAGAAGCTCAGCTCTATTTGATAGAGGATTTGATTCGAGAGCGAGAGGTAGAGTTCGATATTAAAGAGACGGAGCTTCATGATGTTGAGTCAAAAGCGATGGAATTACGTCGAGTCGTGGATAACGTTGATAAAGAACGCAAAAGGAAGGCAGAGGAGCTCAAGGTTATTTCCGTGAAAATTGTTGAATGTACTAACGAGCTAGAGTCGGAGAGGAAGATGTTATTAAGGGTAATGTCGAATACGAGATTCTACGAGCGTGCTCAAATGAAGGAGTTTGAAGCAATAAAGAAGCAATTCGAAAGTCAGGAAAAGAAGCTTGAGTCAAAAGAGAAACAATGTGAAAGGCAAGTGAAAGATCTTGAGTCAAAGGAGAAGCATTTTGTAGAACGAGTTAAGGAGCTCGAGTCAAAAGAGAAGCAACTCGAAGACAAAGTGAAGGAGTTTGAATCAATAGAAGTGGAATTTCAAGGCCAAGTAAACGAGCTCAAATCAAAGAAGAAGCATTTTGAAAGTCGAGCAAATGAGCTTCAATCAAAAGAGAAGCAATATAAAGACTGGTTGAAGGAGTTTCAATTAAAAGAGGAGAAATTTAAAGGCCAAGTAAGGGAGCTCGAGACAAAAGAGAGGCAACTTGAAGGCCAAGTGAATGAATTCAAATCAAAGAACGAGAAATTTGAACGCCAAATAAAGGAGTTCAAATCAAAAAAGAAGCATTTTAAAAGATGGGAGAAGAAGTTCAAATCAAAAGAAAAGAAACTGGAAGGAAAACGGATGGTGCTTGACTCAAAAGAGAAACAACATGAAGAACCGGTTGAAGGAGTTTAAATCAAAAGGGGAGGAATTTGAAGGCCAAGTGAAGGAGCTTCAATCAAAAATCAAGGATTTTGAAGAACGAGTTAAGGTGCTCGAGTCAAAAGAGAAGCAATTTGAAGGCCAAGCGAACGACTTTAAATCAAATAAACAGAAATTTGAAGGCCAAATCAAAAGTCGAGTGGAGAAGCTCAATTCAATAGAGAAACAACATGAAGACCGGTTGAAGAAGTTTGAGTCAAAAAAGAAAGAATTTGAAGGTCAAGTGAAGGAGCTTCAATCAAAAAATAAGCATTTTGAAAGTCGAGTGAAAGAGTTTGAGTGCAAAGAGAAGCAATTTGAAGAATGTGTGATGGAACTCGAGTCAAAAGTGAAGGAGCTCAAACCAAGACTCATGCATTGTGAAAGCCGAGCAGAGGACTTCAGATCAAAAGAGAAGCATTTTCAAAGGGTGGCTTTTAGGGTACCCAAATCTGACAATTTGGGTATCATACACAAGGGGCTGTGTTATTGGTAATAGGAGGTTTCCCAGTTTATTGTTATTTACATATCTAACCCAAATATTTTACAATTAATATTATGTATCTCCTCTTCTGTCCTCTCTTTAGAGTTCGATATAAACACTTCACAGCACTTTTCTCTCCATCTCTCTCATCATCTCTAATATATTGTCTTATGTTTGCTTTTGTCTCCATCTCTATCCCCTTCCAATAACACCCATTTTTGCTCTGAAATTCTTATGCCTTTTTGGCATTATTTTTTTCACAGTAATAACTTGTGTTATGACCTGCACTCCCTTGATTTCCTTATCGGTAGTCTACTACTCACTATCACAAGCTACTTCTCTGGTTTTCGATTTTGATAGGTGTTTTAAATTATTGCAAGCTGTAAGCAAGATCGAGCGAGAATTTTTAAATCCTCCTCTTTTTTTCATTAGTTTAGTTCTGTTTGTGTGCCACGATCGTTTGCGGTTTGGAATTTTTACTTATAGATTGATTTTGTTGACTGAGTTGAAATGATCATTTTGTAGATTAGAGAGGCTTATGCTTGCTTGTTTTTGTTCACTAAGTCGTTTTTTTTTTACTTTTACACTCTGTTTATTTTTCTCCTTTTATTCATTAACTCACCTTTTATATTTGGGCTAAGACAATATTAAAAAGAATTTGAATTAAATATTTTGTTGTAATTTTCAAATATAGCATAACAATATGGATTGTTTGTAAGTGAGTCAAAACATTAATTGGATTTGGGCTAGTAAGTGAGTGAGAGTTGGGTCGTATTTGCATTTGAGTTAATAAGTTAGTAAGGAAGGTTGTAATTCAACAAGCCTTAGTGTTACTTGCAGTTTGATTAGTAAAGAGTCAAAACTAATCAAAAAATTATAAAAACACCACTAAAAATCTAACAAAACCAAAATAAGTCTATGCAAATTTTTTTAGATTTTTTGGAGATTGAAAAATTAAAAAAATTAATAAAAAAAATAGTAAACGATCGAATTTGGGATTTTGAGCTCGTAGTCCCACAAGAAGTCCCTTCTAGGGGAGTCATGCTCGTTGATTTTTTTTCGGATTTAATGGCTGTGGTTTCATTACGATCAGAGTAGGTTGCCCGAAAACCGATTTTTTAGCCTAAATTATCCGTTCGACGTATAACATTGTCACGTGTTAACGAACTACACACTAAACCTATTTTCAAACCTAAATTATTCATGTCTAGTTTATTAAAAATATATAATTTTAATTTTTTAAATAATTTAATTAATTTTTATTTGACTAAAAAAACATAATAGGGATTGTATATACACCCCTCAAATCGTATATACACCATCGTATATACCATTTGGGGATATATATACGACCCCCTAATTTACACATCGTATATACACCCCCAAATGGTATATACGATCCCTATAATTTTTTTTTGAAGCTGCAGGATATTTTGCGATTTTTAAATTTTATTAAGGGTATTTTGGTCTTTTTGCAGGGCTTGTGGGGGGTAATGGGAAAGTGGTGGGGGTAAAAAAAGGACCCTTAAAAGTAACGTCGGAACCGAAACAAATTAACATAAATATTTTATTTTAAATTTTGAGCCATTTCTGTAATTAATCATTCAGACAAGTTATTTTTTATAATTACATCATAGTTAGAAAGAAACCCTTACAATAAGTACCAATTCTTCAATCACGTCCATTGAATAAAGATAATATATATCTATGGTTTGGAAGTCATTTGTGCATGGTACCAAAATTGTCAGATTTGGGTACCATAAAAGCCACCTTTTCAGAGATGTGAAGAACTCGAGCCAAAAGATAATAAGGTCGAAGCAATGGCGAAGAAGCTCGACTCAAAAGAGAAACAATTTAAAGCACAAGTAATGGAAACATTTGAAGAGGAAAAAGAATCAGGTAAATGTTTTCCTCCATTTAGTTTATTAGAACAAATTCATCTCACCTGTTTCTTTCAATGATGTTGATATTTTTGAATTACCTAATCTACTAATTTGTTAAAAATATCTGCTAGCTAGCTAAATGTGCAGTTATATCTTGAACAGATAATCAATTAAGTCCAACCATTGATGAAAGAAGTTCTATCTTGCTCCCAAGTGATCAAACGGATGAAGTTGATGAGTTCGTTGGCGATGACATTCTAGTTGATCTCCAAGCATTATCAGATCCATCAAAGGTTATTCTGGATATAATACAAAACCCTATTATTCCGCGTTGTAGGAATGAAGACGGTGCTGCAATTATTAATAGGAGACACATTGTTCTTCTTAAACATCTGATGAGAATCTCGCCAATTGTTAAACCTGATGTAAGAGAAGAAGCATTGAAGCTAGCACTTGATTTAAAAGCTAACATGAATGAAAATACTGAAAATTCTTTGCCGGCTCTCGGTTTCCTACTCGTTCTGTCTATCTATGGATTGGTTCCTTATTTTAATGAAGATGAAGTGTTCAAGATTTTTGGATTTGCTTCTCAACACAAACTAGCTGTAAAGTTGTTTGAGACCCTAGGTTTTGCTCATAAAATTTCTGGTATGTAAATTTGCAAATTTTTTGTTTACTGTTTAGTATATTTTTTGTCATTCTAATACATAGAGCTGTTATTCTTATTTTCATCTCACTTTAAGTGTAAGTTAGAGTCACATGTTTATTGCAAGGAAGGTTGACTTCGGTTAGTAGAGGGATTGTTGGCATGAAGTCGTGGGTTCACTCATTCCCAATGATGTGAGGGACCTCTTTGGTGGATGATCCATGAAGCACTCTCTCTGTAAGCGCTGAAAGAGTCTCGAGGCCGCTCGACCCTAGTGAAATGAGCTCTGAGCTCAACTCACCTAAACTTTTTGTAACCAAAAAAAAAAGAGTCACACGTTTATTATATATATTAACCAATATTGTGAAAATCGGATCGATTGAGTCCATTGGTTGACCGAGAACGAGGCAATGTGGTTGTTGGTTCAATCACGGTTTTTCGCAGTCCTATGTAGAACTTGATTGAACCGCGGTTGGTTCAACCAATTCGTTTTGTTTGTTACTTTTTATTAAAAAAATATACATTTTTAATAGGTATTAAATTTATTTTTATTTATTAGTGGTTGATCCGATTGAATCATGACTCAAAAGTCTCACCGATTCTGTTTCCTATCTGTTTTTGACAAAATTGATATTGAAATTCATACATATATATAGTCATTATTGAAAGCAAAAGTTGTTACTCCATTAATCACACTTATAATTATGGAAAAATTAGCCAAATCACCTGCATCTTTTTCTTGTTTCTATCTTTGTTCCTCTAATCAAAAAAATGACACATTGGTAAAAAAACTAATAAATAAGAGCAAAACAGTTGCCATTTATAAAGAGAATTTTTTGCTAAAATGTAATTTTTTGACTAGAGGAACAAAAAAGAAACATCTAAATGAAAAGGATGAATTAAACACTTTTAATTTTGGTATAGTCAAATATATATGTATTGTGAGGAACACTACAAAAAACACGGTCATTAGCGAGAGAATTTTCGGTCGCTAACATGCCCAATTCCGTCGCTAATTGCCATTAGCGAGGGAATTAGCGAGGACCGATTCGATCGCTAATTCCTCCTCGCTAATGGAAATTAGCGAGAGAAAATGTTTCGTCGCTAATTAGCGAGGGCAGTCCTCGCTAATTCATCGTCGCTAATGCCGACAAAGACGCGCGCTCCGAGTCTGATTGACACGCTTATCAATCTGAATTTATTGTTATTATTATTATTAGTATTAGTATTATTATTATTATTACTATTACTGTTGTTATTATTATTATTAGTATTATTATTATTATTAGTATTATTATTATTATTGTTATTATTATTATTATTATTATTATTATTATTATTATTATTAGGCTTAAATATATGTTACCCCTACAAATATACTCATTATCCATTTACCCCCACAGTAAAAATAAATTTTTAAAAAGACCTTGCAAATATAAATTATTTCTAGTTACCCCCTATTTTGTTAGATTTTGTTAACAACGTTAAGTGTATGTTGAAACACTTATTATTTGCAGGGTGGTAAATAGATAATGAGCGTATTTTGCGGGGGTAAATGGATAATGAGGATTTTTTTTGGGGGTAGCATATATTTCTGCAGGGGGTAAATGGATAATGAACATATTTGCAGTGGGGTAACATATATTTACATACTTAATTTGTTAAGAAAATCTAACAAATAGGGGTAATTAGAAATAATTTATATTTGCAAGGTTTTTTTTAAAAGTTTTATTTTTACAGGGGGTAAATGGATAATTGGTATATTTGCAGGGGGTAACATATATTTAAGCCTTATTATTATAACCAAAATTTCCAAAGAGTGAGAGAGAGGAGTGACAGTGGTGGTGGTGTGGTGGTGGTGGTGGTGTCGTAAAGAGAGAAGAAGAAGGAGAAGAGTAAGGGGAGAAAAAGAGTGAGATGTATGTGGTGGTGGTGGTGGTGGTCGTAGAGAGAGAAGGAGAAGAGTAAGGGAGAGAGAGAGTGGTGGTGGTGGTGGAAGAAAGAGAGTGAGAGAAAGAGGGTGTCATACCCCAATTTTGTCCGGCTTAGGTCAAAACCCTAATTTTCCCCAAAAAAATAAATAAATAAAAGAAAAGCATCATGCATTGCATTTAGGGTCCTAAAAGTCATTTCAAAGTTTCTAAAATCATTTTTAAAGTTGAAATGCACTTTTTGGACAAATTAGGATTTTTAAGGTAAGGGGCATTTTGGTCATTTTTCGCCACAGGATGATTTTCTCGTCAAAAATATGCACACACCAAAAGTACATTTTTCTCTTATCCGAGAGAATTTTTGTACAATTTTTAGAGAGAATATCCTAGCCTAAAATAATTAAAATGCATTTTCCCTATTTTTATTGCATAAAAAAAATATTAAAAGATCATTAAATATTTCCCAATTACTAAGTGACAAATTTTGTTGTCTAGAGTAATTAGGAAGGTTATTTTATGATGACCAAAAACATGTAACATTTTTCTAATAGGTGCATTCCCATTTTGCATGCCCAAAAATTCAAAATTCAAAATGCAAAAATGGGAAGTGTCCTCAATAAGACAAAACACCAAAAAAACAAGCATTTTTTTTATTTTTCCTTCCCATTTCAGCTCATTCCATGCGCATACCCCCCTCCATTCCACTCTCTCTCTTTCTAGAAGCTTCTACACACTTCTTTTCTTATTCACTAAGATTTGATTTGTTCCTATCCTTAACTTTGCCCTCTTTGGTAAATTACCTCACTCACCTACATGAATACTTCCACCCAAAAATGCAAACTTACTTCTTTGGTAACACCCCATTACAAAAATACCCTTAACCCTATCTCACAAGACACTCCTTTCCCAAAATAAATAAAAGTTTATTCCTTTTTCTTTTTTTTTTTCCTATGGCTTGCGCTCCACTCCTCTCACCTTCACTCTTATTTTGTGTTTCTTCAATACCCCTAATCCATGTGATGATCCATCCCAACCCTCCATTTAATTTTAAGACTCAATCTTAGAGGCACATCAAAAACAAAAAGACAATGATACCCTTAAACCTAAAAATCCCTATAAATAGATCCTCATTTCCCCACCTCACAAGTTTTTACCTCTTCACACTCATTTCTCTAAATCAAGCAACCAAAACCCTTCTCCCAAACACCCCAAAACCGAAGCCTCTCCCCTCCTTCCTCTCCTCCATTCCTTCACCTTCATCCACCAAAACACCTTCAAACCTATCTCTCACTACCTTAGCTTTTCCTTCCTCACTCAAGAAAATCAAGCAACAAAACCTTCTCCTCCATCAAGCTCAAGGCCGTAGCTCATCCTCTCCCTCTCCTACATTTTTTTTCATTTCTTCCTTCCTCTCTTAGAAATAAGGTAAAAACCCTTGATACCTTTGCATCATCTTCAAGCATTTTACATTAGAACTTATTTTCTTTTCTTCATCTTGCATTTTCTTCATTATTTAGCATATTTATCATTTTCATTTTCATAATGTAGCTTGTTGTTGTTGGTGGGTGAGATTTGGCATCTCACCCTTAATAAATGGATTTATGATGCTTTATGTTAATTTTGTTGTCATTTCACTAAACCAAAAAAATATGCTCAAGTTGATTTTGTGTTTCTTCATTTAATTTTGTTGTGAGTATTTTATTTTAGTAGTAAATGTTGTTATTGTTAGTTGTTGATGATCTAGTCATATGATCTATCACTAGTGCTTAAGGCACTTTGATTTGAGTGATAGAGATGACTAGAAGGGATTCAACTCATTATATTTGATCTTATGTGTCTTGTGATTTAAATTTAGTTTTGTTTAGTTATTGATGATCTTGCAAAAGGATTCACCACTAAGTACTTAGTACTTTTGATTTAAAGTGGTGAAGATTGCAAGAAGGGATTCAAGTTCATTTTTATAGTTTAATATTATGTTCATTTCGCATGTCTCAAATAAATTAGGTTTCACTTGATTTTGATGTATTTCTTGGTTTAGTTGTTGATGATCTTGCAAAAGGATTCCCACTAAGCACCTAATTGCTTTTGATTTAAAGTGGTGAAGATTGCAAGAAGGGATTCAAGTTCATTTTCATAATTTAATGTCATTTTCATTTCGCATGTTGTGAATAAATTAGGCTTTGCTTGATTTAGATGTATTTCTTGGTTTAGTTATTGATGATCTTGCAAAAGGATTCACCACTAAGCACCTAGTTGCTTTTGATTTAAAGTGGTGAAGATTGCAAGAAAGGATTCAAGTCTATTTCATAGTTTAAATGTTTAGTGTTCTTGTAACTTAATTATGTTGTAGTTGGTTGTTGATGATCTTGCTAAATGACTCCCACAAAGTGTTTAGAGTATTCAATCCAAGTAGTGAAGATGGCTAGAAAGGATTCAATAGATTTAATTTTGTACAAATTGTCCTTTCATTCTTTGCTTTATCTCTTAATAGTTCTTGTAAAATAATCATAGGTTTTGCTTAATACTCAAAGTTTTCCTTGCACGCTTAGTTTTGGCCATGGGCCTATTCCATTGAATAATATTGCTTGGTCCATAATTAGGGTTATATTTTAGGGTTTTGGTTTCACCATGTGTGCCTTTAGGTTAAGGTTTAGGTTTGAGGTTTATGTTGCTAGATTGTTTTTTAGGTTGAATAAATACATGCCTTGCTTGATACTTATCTTGAAATTTCACATGTTAGCTTAGATTTATGCCTCATGGTACTCTCGTGTATTAATTGTTGATTACCTTTGCTTATGAATTTGCAATTGTTGCGTTTTGGTTTAGAATAAAAAAGGATTTGCAAATGTTCTACTTTCTTTTCAAAGCCCCAAGTCAAATGTTTTCTAATAAAAACCTAAGGCACTTTTCATAAATAAAATCATTAGCCATCACTCGAAGCTTTCGCTTGTTTGATCGTTAATGATGGAGTTACTAGTGGTAGTCACTCGAAGCTTCGCTTGTTTGACTATCATGAAAGCTCCACACCTTAATCAAATATAAATCAATTCAAAATCCAAAAACAATATGAGTCATTAGTGGTAATTATCACTATGACTCATCCCTTTCCAAAATCATTTCAAAAAAGATAATAAAACGTTGCGACTAGTAATCACTTGAGTAATTGCTCGTGATCGATTATCGGTCCCAACACTTTTCTTTCAAGTTAGTAGTTAACGCCACTCGAAGCCAATGCTTGTTTGGTATTCATGAGCGCTTGAGTCATATTTCCAAAACCCAAAAGATAAGATAAAAACAAAACACGATTTTCTCAAAATCAAAAGAATCAAGAACTACGTAGCTTTGATCCTCGGTCATTGAAGTACGTGAGGACCGGTCATATCCCGTCAAGCTCGCTTTCAAAAATCCCAAAGCCGTCTTGGACGCAAAAAGAACCAAGAACTACGTAGCTTTGATCCCTCGGTCATTGAGGGTACGTGAGGACAGGTCATATCCCGTCAAGCACTCTTTTAAAAAATCCAAGTCTAGTTTCCCTTTTCAAAAATCACAAAAGATTTCTCTCTCTTGTTTTCTAAAAACTCCTTCAAATAAAAAGGAAAAGAAAAGAAGTACAACAATTATTTTCAAATCAAACAATCCAAACCACACATCGAATTAATGGTTCCCCTTTCGGTAGAAAGGAGGTGTGGAGTGCTAATACCTTCCACACCTAACCGAAGCCCCAGAACCCACATTTTACATTTTGAAAGACCACCGCCTTTTTGTAAAAAAGACCTTTTTCTAATGTTTTGGTCTAAAAACTAAAATATTAGTGGCGGCTTCACAATTTTCACGTTGTACACTAAGAAATCCCAAACCGGATTTTTCGGGGCGCAACAGCTGGCGACTTCACTGGGGATATAAAAAAAGAAACTTTTTAAAAAGAGGGTCAAGCCTAATTAACTCAATGTGTGGTTTGAAATGTTTGATTTGAAATTTCATTTTTATTTCTTCCTTTTCTTAGTTAGTTTTTCTTCTCTTTCTTTATATACTTATATGATTATGCATACATTTCTCCAATCCCCATGTTCCCTCTTCTTTGCTCCCTTTCTTAAGGTAAGACATCCATTTCCCCAATTCTATCATAATCCCCTCCTCTTGGCTCCCTTTCTTGAGGTAAATAATGCCATAAATTGTTGTTGAAACCCTAGGCTAGATTATTTGATATTGAACCCTAGGGTAGATGACATGCTATTATCTGCTTCGTCTGCTGGGTGGCCTGTTTTTCCCTGCAGTGGGGGGGGCAGATTTTAGGAAGTATGTCCTCGATCACACACTTTCACACCTTACATTTTATATGTTATGAGTGGGCTCTATACCCGGATCCAACGAAAACCTAGGAGAGTGGAGGCGATTAGTGACTGTCATTCGAGACTTTTGTCTGCATCGATACTCATGAAAGTCTCAACCAGAGCACGCTTTCTCATGACGCTTCACACTTGGTAGTTCGCTACATTTGTGGATGCCGGTATGAGGATTCTATAGCTCTGGTAGCCATTGTGAGGGTGTGAATTAGAACTACATGGAAGGAACCTTTGAAGTTGCCCTAGAGCTTAAGATTCCCACCTGTGTAGGACACGAGGACATACAAATTGTGTGTTGCATTGTAGTTTAGACATGTCTTTCCTAAAAAGAAAATTTTCAAAAAAAAAAAAAGAAAAGAAAAGAAAAGATTGCTATTGTAGCCTTTTCTTTTGCCGGTCCGTACAAAGCGACATATTGTAACGCCCCGAAAATGATTTGAATATTTATTTAATTGATTACTTAGGAGTTATGTGGATAGTCATATTTAATTAAATGAATTAGGTGTTTTAATTAAATTAGGAGGTGAGAGTTAGTAAATAAGATGTGGTGATGTTATTAAGTTAGGGAGTAGTGGAATTAAATTGGGGGGGGTGCGAATAGGAGCCCACCCATTTAGGCCCAATTGAATTGTTGTGGGTTAATGAAAGAAAGAAATGAATTACGAAGGAAGAAAGAAAGAACAGTGGACCGAGAGAAAGAGGGAGGTCGCGCGCGAGAAAGGAGAAACCGAGAGAGAGAGAGCGGCGGAGGAGAAGGAGAGGGAAGGAGGAGCTCGCGGAGGAGAAGGAGAGAGGAAGAAGGTGGCGCAAGAGTGAGAAGAGGAGAGAGAGGAGGAGGCCGAAGGTGGAGGGCTGGCGGTGGTGGTGATGAATTTGGGGGTTTAGGGTTTTCTCCACCCTTTGATTTGGTAAGTTGATTTTGGTTCCAATCTCTCTAGTTTTTCATGCTCTTTTCATTGATATAAGTTTCAATCTCTCAATCCTTTTATTGTTCATTTCACCATGGATGAGTATTGGGAGCTCAAAGTTGGATTGAGTGAGTTTTGGTGGCTCTTGGAGCTTTAAGTGGAGGGAGAGCTTGTGGCTTCAAATTCCTAAGGTTAGGGGGTCCTTTCATTCATAATAGCTTATAAGATTTGTATTGTATGGAGGTTAGGGTTTTAAAATAATTGTTGAATTATTTGGTGAAGATGATGAATAGTGATTATATGTTGATTGAGTGTTATTTGGTTGATTGTTGTGTGTGGAATTGATTTTTGAGGAAAACACTATGTTGTTGTTGAAATGGAATTGTTATGCATTTTTGTGTGGTTTATGAGTGTGGTTGGTTGTTGTGAATAAATGGGTGTTATGTATTTGGATTGTTTTGATGATATGTTTGTTGGAAAAAGATGAAGTATGAGTATATATGTGCAATAGGTGTATATGACTTAATTGAATAATTGATTTGTTGAATTAAAATGCGTCTAAGTGATGGTTTAGTCCCTAAGAATTAATTTAATCCTTGGTGTGACAAATTAGTCCCTAAGAATTAAATTAATCATTGGCGTGACAAAATATCTCTTAGTGCCTAATTAGCTCTACTATGCCATATAAGCCTCGAAGTAATAAATCAATTAATAGTGTGACATAATGATCCCCTAGTGTCTAATTAGTCCCAAGGTGTCAAATAAATTCCTAAGTTCTTAAATTAATTCTTGATGTGTCAAAATGGTCCTCATAGTGAAGAGAAGGCCTTGGGAGGTATTTTGGTCCTTAGGAGAGGTTTAATCTAATAATTGTGAAGTGGTGATTAATAATTGTGAAGTGGTGATTAATAATTGAGGTGGTGGTGGTTAATAATTGAGATGGTGATGGTCAATGATTGACAATGGTGGTGAGTTAATAAATGACGTGGGCTTTGGTCATAAAGGTGATTTAATATATATCTTGATGAACTGTGATGATGCATTTGTCATAGTGTCACATAAATCATATGCATTACGCGATGGTGAGGATGGTGATGTGGCTTCGGCCAAAATGGTGGTGTGTTGCCCGACGGGGTTTGGTGATGGTTATGGATCCACATGTGTTCCAGGGTGTATCAGCAATTACAAGAGCTTCCAATAGCAATTGGGCGGCGGCCCGCCCAGCAAGAACCGCCCAAAACGGTCGGACTCACAAGATATATACGCCATTCACACATGGCATCGTGCACGCGTTTCCTACCTTGTGAATCCTGCCCGAGAGCACACCACTGACTTGAGCGTCGGAGTGTCATTGCAGGTACCACCCGCGTGCGGCCAAGACCCCTGGTTCCAGCCAGGTCCTCCACGACCCAGTTAGGTCCTCAACATCCAGGCCAGGTCCTTCCTCAACATCCAGGCCAGGTCCTTCCTCAACATCCAGGCCAGGTCCTTCCTCAACGTCCAGGCCAGGTCCTTCCTCACAGGTCCTTCCACCAGCGACCGGGCCAGGTCCTTCCGTGCGGCCAAGACCCCTGGTTCCAGCCAGGTCCTCTACGACCCAGGTCCTCAATGACCCAGGTCCTTCATTGGTCAAGGTACGATCAATTGGCGACCACAGTGGGAGGCCCGAGCGCTATCCTACTTCAACTATGGCTACACGCGGAAGACCGCCCCAGACATCATTACAACCATGCTTGTTGAGCGACCTAAGATGTTGGACGACCTAAAGTGGTCGACCTAAAGAGCATGGACAATCCCACGACGCCTAAACAAAGCGCAAACGAAGCGGGAGGAATCTCGCCCTTAGTCTGCAGGCCATAACGTTGGCCATGTTGACCCGATTGAAACATACGAATATGCGTTGGAAAGCTGAGAAGCAGAGCTACAGCTTTCATGTTGAGGTCAAAATCCAATTCGGGCGTCTTCCACCCGTTTCTGCTCGCCCAAAGTGGGGCTTCCAAAAGTTGGTCGCCCGTGAGCGACCCAAAAGGTCTGTCCAGTACGGAGACCATGACTTCGTTCACGTTCATCCGATAGGGGCGTGTGAGCATGCGTTGGAAAGCCGAGAAGTAGATCTACAGCTTTCATGTTGAAGTCAAAATCCAATTCGGGCGTCTTCCACCCGTTTCTGCTCGCCCAAAGTGGGGCGTCCAAAAGCTGGTCGCCCGTGAGCGACCCAAAAGGTCTGTCGAAGACGGAGACCATAACTTCGCCCACGTTCATCCGGTGGGGCGTGTGAGCATGCGTTGGAAAGCTGAGATGCAGTGCTACAACTTTCATGTTAAACTCCAAGTTATATTCAGACGTTCTACACCCCTTTCGGGTCATCCAAGTAGGGCGCCCGGCCTACAAACGAAGAACGTAGGCCCCGAGCGGTCTACAATCGAGCGCCATCGAAATGGCCCAAGGGTCAGAAGGACCACAAACAAGCAGTAGGCCCCGAGCGGTCTACAATCGAGTGCCATCGAAATGGCCAAGGGTCGAAGGACCCGGCAACAAGTGTAGGCCCCGAGCGGTCTACAATCGAGCGCCATCGAAATGGCCAGGCGGTCGGAAGGACCCACCACCAAGTGTAGGCCCCGAGCGGTCTACAATCGAGCGCCATCGAAATGGCCCAAGGGTCAGAAGGACCCACAAACAGAGTAGGCCCCGAGCGGTCTACAATCGAGCGCCATCGAAATGGCCCAAGGGTCAGAAGGACCCACCACCAAGTGTAGGCCCCGAGCGGTCTACAATCAAGCGCCACCGAGTTGGCCCAATCGAGCGCCATCGAGTTGGCCCAATCGAATGTCACCGCATTGACCTACGTCAAGTGCCACCGAGTTGGCACAACCATCAGTGTCATCGAATGACCGAGGTCGAGCAATGACCCAATAACGAGCATCGATCGCCGAACACCACGGAAGAGACCGACTACAACTATCGCAAGCATGAATGGCAGCGACCACATGCACTCAGTGGCAGCGACCACACCTCGGCAGTGGCAGCGACCACCCGCCGACTTAGCGTGGTAGCAACCACACACTTCAAGAGATGGAGACCAATTGCGCAATGCAACCCGGCCGCTTACAACACGACACCTGGCGGCGATTCAAGCCTCAGCCCGCTCTTAAGCGACCTAGGCTTGGGGGGCAACTGTTCCGGGGTGTATCAGCAATTACAAGAGCTTCCAATAGCAATTGGGCCGACGGCCCAGCCCAGCGCAACCGGCCCAAAACGGTCGGACCTCACAGTATATATACGCCATTCACACATGGCATCAGGTACGTTTTCCTACCTTGTGAATCCTGCCCGAGAGCACACCACTGACTTGAGCGTCGGAGTGTCTTTGCAGGTACCACCCGAGGTGCTCAACGCGTGAAGCCAGGACCGGTCCTTTCCACCCTCTCAACGACCGGCCCATTGACGAAGCAATCAACACTTCAACTCTTCATTGGTCAAGGTACGATCAACATGCATATTGCACACATGCATATACTCATACATTTGATTGATGCCTCCCGATGAGTGAGAGTTGAATGCTATATGACGGATGATGAGTGTTTGTGTAATTGAGCAGTGAGGCTTCTCAAGATTTGTATTTAGTGACGTATGTTAGTATGGTTGTAGAGCGTGTTCTGTTTCCTTCCTCGTATAATACTTATATTATTTGTTATTATTTATGTAAAGAGACTCACCCTAGCATTTCTTGTTGCCTGCTCTCGTGGCGACAAACAGGTGATTCTGAGTGAAGGTGCCTATGCCTTTCGAGTTATTGTGTCAAGCTCTGTATAGTCGGACTAGGAATGGGGAGTATAGTATCGTTATTTCACTTATGTATTAAACTATTTTGGAGTATGTATTGATTATGTAATGGATAAGTTAAACTTATTTTCATTCCGCTGTGCTAGTGAACTAGTTTTGGACTGTTGAAAACTAAGCAGGTATTTTTGAGGGTTCGTCCCATTTAAGTCGTGATATGTAACACGCAATATATTTATTAATGAAAGAGTAACGTTGACTAATTTTAAGTCATATGTATGGTGAACGTAGCATCCCCTTGAGGATGTATCTTTTAAAAGAAAAACAATTTTTAAACTTTGATTTTTAATTAAATATTTAAAGAAAGTAAGGGGGTGTTACAAGTTGGTATCGAGCGAAGCGATGGGTCCGTCCGCCAAGTTTGTCCAGTCGTAGTGTCTCAGAGATCCCTTGTTGATCTCCAACAGAGACTTTGTTAGAGATTTTGTTTGGTTGTTTGCAGCTGTTGATAGTAACATTGCTTGTAGTTGCTTGTGACTGTGGATTGTATTGAGTGAGGTATGTGTGATTAGAAGAGCATTTTAACGACGTCCAAGGAGTAGGAATCGTGACGACGCCTTCGTACTCTGGACTGTGTTAAAAAGCCCTTCAATGTGAAAGGTGTAAATTTTGAAAAGACGTAGTTTTGTGACCTTGATTAAATTGGATGCGTGAGTAGGAGGGACTGATCACCCCGATAACTCATTCCCAATGAAAGAGGTGACAATAACTCGTAATTATTATAAATTTTGAATATATACTAATTTCAACTTGATTGATTGAGTGGTGTGTGCAAGTTGATTGACTATTAATTTTTAGAAAAATAGGTGCCTTATGGGAGTTTGAGTTTGATTTGGGGTTTTGATAGTAGGGAGATGTCAAAATAAGGATTGACACTTTGGATTTGAAGTTCGTACAAAGAAAATAGAGCATGCCTTTTTGGAAGAGTTTAGAAATATGGTTTCTGGAAAGCCTAAGGTAGAGAAATTGTCTTTAAAAGTATGGTAGTCGAGGGAGTACCTATCTAGGATCTAGATGACAGTGTGTAACTTTGATGATTAGATGATTAAAATTCGGTACGAAGAGTAGGAATGTCGAGCTGAGGGAGACGTTGTTAGTAGTTGGCTTAAGTATGATCATAGTATGAAGATCAAAGGAAAGAAGGAAGAGGAAGGTTAGGTGCATAGGACTACATATGAGCTGAGGTGTAGTTGCTTAACCATAGGTGTGTTGAAGTGTAATATGCATATGACGTAGTATGTAGGAGTCAAAGTATGTAGTACCGAGATTTAAGTACGTTTGAATAGTAAGCGTAGTGTAGAGTGTACCGAGGTGTTGTGTAGTGTAATGGCCGAGGTTAGGGAGTGCTTAGGTGTAGGGTGCCTAAGTGTAATAGTCAATGGTGAAGTGACTAGGTGTAGAGGATGAAGTGAGTTGTGAATAAGCCTAAGAGTAGTGGATAGACAATATTTGAAGGATTGCTTGTGAATATTGTTACCCTTGATTGACAGTTTGCTATAGGTTGATTGTTTCTGTAATGCACATGAGTTTAATTTTGATTTGTACTAAATTGTTTTGAAGTTCTGTACTGAAAAGAAATGCGGTGCTTGGTTATAACAAATTAAGGTTAGGATTCGCGTATAGTCTCCTTTTTGGCAAAGATGAAATGATTGACTTTTCTAACTTCTGAGTTTATGTTGGAAACTAAATTTTGAAAATAATAAGTGGTTGTTGTGTGGCAACATGTTCGTGTTATAATGAAATTTGGGGTTGCGTATAATTTTCCCTTTTTGGACAAACTGTGAGTTATATGATTTTCAAAAAGAAAACGGTACTTGGAAAATTCTGTGTTTTTGGGAATGAACGTGATGTCAAGATTTGTGTTAAATTTTGTTCCTAGTTGTTTAGAATTTTATTACAAGATGCGACATGATTTTAGCTTTAGGACCGATTAGGTCATGGATTGATGTTATTTGAAAATGACGAGGTCTTACAATAATTCCATGGTTTGACGAGGTAAAATCTTTTGAAACAAAAAGGTGAGTTTTACTCACATTTAGAGAATTTTAAAATGTTGGTTATGTTATGTTTGAACGGTTTTCGGAAATGGGAGTTTTGTGAATTTTCGAGTCAAAAACGCTATTATGGAGAAATTATGTTTGTTTGGAACTTAGAATGAAACCATAAAGATTTGATTGTTTAATTGTTATGCTTGAATATGGTTTTCGATTGTGGGTCTGTGTTAGTTGAATTTACAAATCTTTTGGAAAACCGTAAATTTTGTATATGCGCTTGAGTACTTCGAAGTTGAATTGAGATATGAGGTATGATATGTTCTGGTTTTAATTGATGTTCTGGACTGGTTATACAGGTAAAAATTATTTTTGGGATGTCCATATTACAGAGGAAACTCTGCCGAATTTTCGTTAGAAATTTTGATACATGTTTAAAGTGGTAATTGAATTGTGTGGTTAGAGGGTAAATGAAAAATTGAGAAAATGTTAGAGTGGTGTTAACTAAGTATGGATGAGTCGGAATGTAAGCATGGTAGAAGAGCAGAGTTGTTGAAATAGGTGTAAGTATCTAAGTGAAGAGTATGTCTGTCGAAGTGTATATGTTGTCAAATCTAGTAGTAGGTATGTGCAATTAAGTATATCGAAATCTAGTATGGTACAGTTGTGGAGATATTGAGGTAAGGTGTAAGTCGAAGTTGGTGTTTGACGAAACGTAGGTAAGTTGAAGTACAGAGTTGTCGAAACGAGTAATGTCTAAGTGTATTTCTCTAAGTTAGAGTAGAAGTGTCGGAAATATTGAAGTTGTAGAAGTATAGTGTGATGTATATAAACTTAAGTCCATGGGAGTCGAGGTGTAGTGGCTGTGGTGCAGACGTTAAGTTATACTGTATATCTACCGAGATGAAATGTTGCGTTTAGGAGTTTGTGCTCAAGTGTAGTGTAACCAAGGTGAGTAACTGAGGAAGTAAAGAGCGGTAATTGCTGTAGTGTGCGTACACCTAAGTACAGATGCCGAGATCCAGAGTGAGTGTGCCGAGATGCCGTTTGATGTTAACGTGGTTTAGGATTGTTGTTAGGCGCACTGGGAGTGCAGTTGTTATGGAACTCGAAGTGGAAGTATTAGTAATGACGACAAGTAGGTCAATTAGATGAATGAGATAGGTTTGAGTTAGGAGGTTGAGTTCGGAAGTGAGCACCAGAGATTGAAAACTTAAAGAGGGTAAGCTAATCGCAAATCGTAGTTGAGGGTATAGTGTTACTGCATCAGAATAGATGGTATTTGAGTAGTCGAGTAGGATCTGGATATCCTCTGAGGTTAGAATATCGCTAAGGGTAAGAGTGTAGAAAAGGTGTGTGTTTTGTTACCTTAGTGTACGATAGATTATGATAAGTACGGTTAGAGGTGTGAAGAATGTTGGGTATTGCTTCGTGAGTATTTTCGAGGACGAAAATATTCTAAGTGGGGGAGAGTTGTAACGCCCCGAAAATGATTTGAATATTTATTTAATTGATTACTTAGGAGTTATGTGGATAGTCATATTTAATTAAATGAATTAGGTGTTTTAATTAAATTAGGAGGTGAGAGTTAGTAAATAAGATGTGGTGATGTTATTAAGTTAGGGAGTAGTGGAATTAAATTGGGGGGGGTGCGAATAGGAGCCCACCCATTTAGGCCCAATTGAATTGTTGTGGGTTAATGAAAGAAAGAAATGAATTACGAAGGAAGAAAGAAAGAACAGTGGACCGAGAGAAAGAGGGAGGGAGCGAGAAAGGAGAAACCGAGAGAGAGAGCGGCGGAGGAGAAGAGAGAGGAAGGAGGAGCTCGCGGAGGAGAAGGAGAGAGGAAGAAGGTGGCGCAAGAGTGAGAAGAGGAGAGAGAGGAGGAGGCCGAAGGTGGAGGGCTGGCGGTGGTGGTGATGAATTTGGGGGTTTAGGGTTTTCTCCACCCTTTGATTTGGTAAGTTGATTTTGGTTCCAATCTCTCTAGTTTTTCATGCTCTTTTCATTGATATAAGTTTCAATCTCTCAATCCTTTTATTGTTCATTTCACCATGGATGAGTATTGGGAGCTCAAAGTTGGATTGAGTGAGTTTTGGTGGCTCTTGGAGCTTTAAGTGGAGGGAGAGCTTGTGGCTTCAAATTCCTAAGGTTAGGGGGTCCTTTCATTCATAATAGCTTATAAGATTTGTATTGTATGGAGGTTAGGGTTTTAAAATAATTGTTGAATTATTTGGTGAAGATGATGAATAGTGATTATATGTTGATTGAGTGTTATTTGGTTGATTGTTGTGTGTGGAATTGATTTTTGAGGAAAACACTATGTTGTTGTTGAAATGGAATTGTTATGCATTTTTGTGTGGTTTATGAGTGTGGTTGGTTGTTGTGAATAAATGGGTGTTATGTATTTGGATTGTTTTGATGATATGTTTGTTGGAAAAAGATGAAGTATGAGTATATATGTGCAATAGGTGTATATGACTTAATTGAATAATTGATTTGTTGAATTAAAATGCGTCTAAGTGATGGTTTAGTCCCTAAGAATTAATTTAATCCTTGGTGTGACAAATTAGTCCCTAAGAATTAAATTAATCATTGGCGTGACAAAATATCTCTTAGTGCCTAATTAGCTCTACTATGCCATATAAGCCTCAAGTAATAAATCAATTAATAGTGTGACATAATGATCCCCTAGTGTCTAATTAGTCCCAAGGTGTCAAATAAATTCCTAAGTTCTTAAATTAATTCTTGATGTGTCAAAATGGTCCTCATAGTGAAGAGAAGGCCTTGGGAGGTATTTTGGTCCTTAGGAGAGGTTTAATCTAATAATTGTGAAGAAGTGGTGATTAATAATTGACGAAGTGGTGATTAATAATTGAGGTGGTGGTGGTTAATAATTGAGATGGTGATGGTCAATGATTGACAATGGTGGTGAGTTAATAAATGACGTGGGCTTTGGTCATAAAGGTGATTTAATATATATCTTGATGAACTGTGATGATGCATTTGTCATAGTGTCACATAAATCATATGCATTACTGCGATGGTGAGGATGGTGATGTGGCTTCGGCCAAAATGGTGGTGTGTTGCCCGACGGGGTTTGGTGATGGTTATGGATCCACATGCATATTGCACACATGCATATACTCATACATTTGATTGATGCCTCCCGATGAGTGAGAGTTGAATGCTATATGACGGATGATGAGTGTTTGTGTAATTGAAGCGGTGAGGCTTCTCAAGATTTGTATTTAGTGACGTATGTTAGTATGGTTGTAGAGCGTGTTCTGCTTCCTTCCTCGTATAATACTTATATTATTTGTTATTATTTATGTAAAGAGACTCACCCTAGCATTTCTTGTTACCGCTCTCGTGGCGACAAGCAGTGATTCTCGAGTGAAGGTGCCTATGCCTTCCCGAGTTATTGTGTCAAGCTCTGTATAGTCAGACTAGGAATGGGGGAGTATAGTATCGTTATTTCACTTATGTATTAAACTATTTTGGAGTATGTATTGATTATGTA
Source organism: Oxytropis ochrocephala (assembly GCA_020916435.1). Classification (NCBI taxonomy): domain Eukaryota; kingdom Viridiplantae; phylum Streptophyta; class Magnoliopsida; order Fabales; family Fabaceae; genus Oxytropis; species Oxytropis ochrocephala. Next base: position 56,367,626 of record CM037093.1, on the reverse strand, counting down.
ATGGATAAGTTAAACTTATTTTCATTCCGCTGTGCTAGTGAACTAGTTTTGGACTGTTGAAAACTAAGCAGGTATTTTTGAGGGTTCGTCCCATTTAAGTCGTGATATGTAACACGCAATATATTTATTAATGAAAGAGTAACGTTGACTAATTTTAAGTCATATGTATGGTGAACGTAGCATCCCCTTGAGGATGTATCTTTTAAAAGAAAAACAATTTTTAAACTTTGATTTTTAATTAAATATTTAAAGAAAGTAAGGGGGTGTTACACATATGACCCACTTTTCAAAAAAAAAGAAGAAAGAGTTACTTCTGTAGCTTTTTCCTACCGGTCTATATGAAGCAGTGTACGATCCGTACTTTCAAAAAAAAGAAACCTGAGTTATCGCAAATAAAGTTTTTTTTCTAACCTTACATTTGCATAAAGCATCATTGTCATTGGCATACATCACTGCATTGCATAAATTTAAGTTTCTGCAACTCACGCATTCATGGTGCATTTCATTTGCATTTGCTTGTCGAGGACCACCAAGTAATGCACCATCTTGTCATAGGTGTATTAAAATGGAATCAAGTAGCAAGGCTTCACTTACTCCTCGCCTCCCGATTGTGAAGCAAGTGGATGTTGGTAGTTTGAGGCGGTGTGTGCGGCCTCATGGGTCCAATTGAGAGAGATGCTTTCGACTTAGCATATGGAAATATCCGCAAGCTCTTGCAGTTGAATGTCCAAGAAGACGCTCTTGTGGCTTTAAGCCAATTCTATGATTACGATGACGAGTGTGCTTCTTCAAAATTTCCGGCTTTCGCCCACACTAGAAGAGTACGAGCACTTTTGGGATTCTCCGGACTCGAGCAAGGCCCTATCAATTCCGGGGACTGTATTATAATCGAGAGAGGTTAGCAACATTGTTGAGGATTGGTAAGAGATCAACCGAAGTTCTGTAAACCGAAAAGAAATGGTGTGGCCGGGTATCCACAAGAATACTTTGAAGACTTAATGCAATCTTATGCTCTAGCCAAGGGTGGGGTCCGTTCAAGTTGGTATTAGCTCTTTACCATATTTGGGGTCGTCCTTTTCCTCAAATAGAGAAATATATTGATGAAGATGCAATTGGAGCCTTCTTAGCCTTCAAAGATGCCAAAAACCCCGTCAATCCTGGGTACGCCATTCTTGCTAACACGTATCATGCTTTCACCCAAATCACGATCGGGCCCGTACAAAGAAGATATGCCTTTCCGTTCACGTCCTCTATGCCTGGCTTATTCTTCATGTGGTCCATAACCGTCTAGATGTCAAAGAGTTAATTTCCTATGCTCTAAGTTGTGAGGTGAAGGTCAGAACTACTTCAGAATGGTTCGAGTTTCTGCAAAACCTTAATGACCTCCAAATCCGATGGTACACTGCTGCATGTTGGAATGACAGACCTACGGTATTGCTCAGTTGTGGAAGCTTTCAGAACGTGCCTCTCATGGGGACTCAAGGGTGCATCAACTATAACCCCTCATTAACTTTAAGGCAAACTCGGTTACCTATGAAGAACTCACCCTCCAAAGATGTCATGTCCGTATCCGTATCTACCTCTATAAGGGGATGCCTAGATGCGGTGACTTGCTTCAAGAGTTCAAAGATCATGGGAATCAGTAGTGCAAAAAGGAAGTGAAGAATTGTCAAAAGAACTAGTGATGTCACCTTCAACCAATGGCTTAAGGACAAGCTTCAGAGTGTAAGATCACCAAATCAAGGGATGCTTACCCTCGAGGAGGAGATTCAAGAACCTTATGTCCCTACCCATGAGGAGTTGAATGAAGCTAAATTCACTTTAGCAAAGGTAGAAGAGGAGAAGAAAGCCTTGCAAACCAAGTTGGAAGAAATGACTCTAGAAAAGGAAAGGTTAGAGGAAGAAAATGCTATCAAGATGATCATTTGTGGAAGAAAGTGTCAAGCGATTCAAGAGGAGGAATAAAGCAAAATAGAGGCCCAAGGATTTCTCGAAAAGAGACAGAGAAGAACTCCGAAGTACAAACAAAAGCAAGGAAGGCGCTGAGGAAGCCCAAGAGTGGAAGATATTAGCCCACCCGGGCCAGAGCAAGAATCACACTGGTGAGAGAATTGAAGGGTCGGTGAGGAACCTTGAGAGGAGAAAAATGTTGTTGAGGAGATCCTCAAAGAATATCAACAAGCCTTGAGTTTTGAGAGAGAAATATTTGGTGAATTAAAAGGTAACCTTCATTGTCCGGAGGAGGCTCACAGCAGTCCGAGTTGAGAGTCGAGATTGGGAAGAACGCTACTTGGAATTAATAGGGAAAATTGAGGAGCAAGAGATCATTAAAGAGCTAAGGAGGAAATCCGGATGTGAAAGGGCAAGTTCTCAAAGTTATCCGAAATTTGGCTAGTCAAGCTATGGCAGGAGTTCCCAAAATCTAAGAGCGTACGGTAGAAGGTTGAAATGTGTTTCTTCAACACCCCTCAGAGGTATACAAGTTTGTGAAGTATTGCGGTCATTGGTCATGGAATTCAAGGAACAATCTCGAGAGCAAGAGTCGCAAGAAAAGGAAGAGAAGTAGAAGAGTTTAAAGCCATTTGTAATTGAGTTGATTAGATGTATTTCTTTATCTAAAGCATTTGCTCGAATATTGTATTCGAAATATTGTACTCCTTTACTTTATTTCATTTTGAATATGGTACCACCTTTTCCATTGGCAAAAGTCGTTAAAGCTTGTTGTCCTTGATGAATGAAGTGTTTGGTTTGCTATTTTGATTCCCCGTTCCTTTCACTTTCTAAAAAAGAAAAAAAAAAAAGAGAATAATAAAGAAAAGAGAAGAAAAAGAAAAAAGAATAATAAAGAAAATAAAAAAAAAAAAAAAAAAAAGAAAAGAAAGGAAGGGAAGATTGACGCGCCTAGAACAAGATGAGGCATTACGTGGTTCCCGACGTCGAGCAAGCATTATGCATACATTCATACATTCATCCATGCATCTATCTTTTTTTCGCTCTTATGTAATAAACGTCTAAATAAACAGAAAAGGCAAGCTGGTGCGTCAACATCGGTATTAGACTCGCTCACAGGCCAGAGGAATGGCAATCTTGGCAGATATCGATCCACCTCAGCCAACAGCGGAGAATCAGAATCCTCCGGCTCCAGACTCAACGAATGGAAGTGGGGCAAGCCCGACCCTCGTGGTACAGAATCAGAGCCAGACAGCTCCCGGTAGCTCCAGTCAGAATGATCCTGAAATGAGGAATGAGATGAATGCTTTAAAAGCACAGATGAGTGAGGTGATGAGGCTCTTGTTGTCCTTGAAAGATGGGAATGATTTTCAGACTGCCCAGTGGCCTGCTTATGGCCTTCCTTTGGGATACACTCCCCCAAGTCAAGAAGCAAATCAGGAGGTTGGTCTGTGTCAAGAATCGAGAATGTGCACCCGATGTCTGTTGGACCGGAAGAGTAATAGCTTTGAACCCCGGTCCAGATTCCTCACCCAATTGTTATACCTCGGCCCGCTCCTCGAGAATCTCGCTACACCACCAGTGCTTTTTCCCGCAAACTCGTGGCTTTGTGTCTAGGAACTCGCTTATCCCCGTGTTCAACCACTCAATGCTGCCACCGCAGTATGTTGTAAGTAATTCTCCTCAGGGTTATTCCACTGAACACCAACAGACCAAGGAACAATTCCAAATGTTAGAAGAAAGGCTAAGGATGGTTGAAGGTTTTGGCTTGAGCTAGAGGCAAGAGATTTGTGCCTTATCCCCGATGTGGTGCTACCCCCAAAGTTCAAGGTCCCTGACTTTGACAAGTATAGAGGTGCCACTTGCCCAAAGAGTCATCTGACGATGTACTGCAGGAAAATGTCTACTTACTCCCGGGATGACAAGCTGTTAATCCATTGCTTCCGGGATGGCCTAGGTTAGGCATCTCTCAACCGGTACATGAAGTTAGAGCCATCCCAAATCCGTTCTTTGGAAAGATTTGGCGAGATGCTTTTCTCAAACAAGATCAATACCATGCGAGATATGGCGCGGATCGGACACAGTGCGAGAACATGAGTAAGAAAGACGTTGAATCATTCAAGGAGTATGCCCAGAGATGGAGGGCTTTGGCTGCGCAAGTTACACCCCCTCTGCTAGACAAAGAGTTGGTTTCTATGTTCATGGAAACCTTGCCGTCGTTGTATTATGACCGCCTGATCAGTAGTGTCTCATCCAACTTTTCAGATTTGGTGATTGTAGGAGAGAGGTTGGAAAGCGGATTGAGAAGCGGGAAGATTTCACAAGGACTCACCAGTAATGCAAACCCCCAGAAAAAGTCATTCTCCAGCTTCCCTAAAAAGAAAGAAGGAGAAACCAATGCCATTACCATCAACCCACCATATCAGCCACCCAATATTCCAGTCCCCACTCCCATACAAACAGCCCGTCCATTCCAAAACAACAGTCAAAGCAGCTACCAAAAAGCCTACCAAAGCAGAACCTTTGACCCAATTCCCATGTCCTACATGGACCTTTTAACTACCTTATCACCAACAAGCTCATCAACACAAGGCCCATGAAACCTGTCCAGCCGCCTTACTTTAAGGGGTACAATCCTAATAGCACCTGTGCTTTCCATGAAGGAGCAGTGGGGCATGTTGTGGAGGACTGCAAAGCCTTCAAAATAGTGGTACAAGATTTGATAGATGCAAAAGGCATAACTTTCAAACAAGAGGATCCAAATATTACCACTAACCACGCCTGGGTCTTCAGAGGCCGCCTACCAACGCCATAGAAAGTTCTGGTGGGCGATTGGTAAAGAAAGTACACGAGGTCAAGACTCCTCTAAGTATCATTTATGATGAGCTATGCCGGGCTGAAGTTGTTAAGAAAGGATGTTGCCATGAAGAAGGGTGTGTTGACTCTTTGTGTGTGGGAAATTGCGAAAGCTTCACGATGATCCCTGCAGGATTTGATGGATCGCCATATTATTGGATAGGTACACAAGAGAGAGAAGAGGATGTTCTTACTTTCCAATCGAGAGGAGGAGTAGAGGAGGCAGAGACCTATTGAAGTGCCATACAGTCGGAATATGGCTGTAGACATACCAAGAACCATTGTGATCCTGGGTTCGGCTCCTAGTCGGAAGAACAATAATGTTTGATTCCTAACCAAAAGAATAATGAAGTTCCATGGAATTACAGTGTGCCTTCTCCGCTCTCGACATCTCAAGTCGTTCTCGACATTACCAATATTTGCGGGAGTAGTGGGGTAACGAGTAGTGGGCGTGTGTATGTCCTCAAGTTCAGGAGGAGAATCCTTCTAAGGCAACAGAGGAGAGAATCCAGAAAGGAAAGGATGTGGAGGCGAGCACTGTGAAAAGTAGGAAAGTGTCAGACTCAGAGGCTGTTGAATTCTTGAAAATAATGCGGCAAAGTGACTACAAGGTGGTAGATCAGTTACACCACACTCCAGCCAAAATTTCCATCATGTCCTTGTTATTGAATTGAAGCTCATCGTGGACGCTTTAGTTAAAGTCTTTGAATGAGGCTCATGTAGCTCAAGATATCTCTGTCAATCAATTAGACGGCATAGTTGGGAATATTGTTGCATATAACTACATCACTTTCCCAGATGATGAGCTCACCCCAGAAGGTAAGGGGCACAATAAGGCATTGCACATCTCAGTAAAGTGCGGTGAATATACGCTCTCCAGGGTTCTTATTGACAATGGATCCTCGTTGAATGTTATGCCCAGATCAACAATGAACAAGCTAGAGGTAGATTGCTCCTACATGAAACCCAGCTCAACTCTGGTCAGGGCCTTTGATGGGTCAAAGAAAGAAGTCATAGGGGAAATGGAGTTTCCATTGCAAATAGGGCCTGAAGTGTTCTATGTGACTTTCCAGATTATGGATATTGAATCCTCATACAGTTGCCTCTTGGGGAGACCTTGGATCCATGCAAAGAAAGGTATTTGTTCCTCTACACTTCATCAGAAGCTCAAGATTATAGTCGACGATAAGCTTGTAGTTGTCTTTGGAGAGGAAGAGTTCACAGTCAGTAAGCCCGTTCCCTCTCATTATATTGAAGCTGCAGAAGAATCCCTTGAGTCTGCTTTCCAATCCTTAGAAATTGCGAATGCGGTGTTTGTAAGAGAAGAATCCCCATTGCCTATGCCCAAGTTGTCCAATGCTGCTATTATGGTAGCAAAAGTTATGCTGAAGAATGGCTATCAGGTCGGGAAGGGGTTAGGGAGATCTGAACAAGGAATCTCGTCACCTGTGCGTCTGCAAGAATATAAAGACAGGCGTGGGTTAGGCTATTGGCCCACTTCGTTTGATAAGAGAAGAATGGCTGAGGAAAAGCGTGAGAAGAGGTTGGCTAAACTTCAGGGAAGAGAACCTGCATCTTGAGGGTCCCATAGGTGATCTTAAGTGAAATTCAGAGTCTTGGCATGTTGAATCCCAATCAGATAGCTGCCGTCATAGATAGTTCTGAGTCTGAAGAGGGTCGGGATATGGTTTGTCGCAGTGTTGCGGGAGAAGAGGTTGGCAACTGGAAGATCGTCGATTTCCCTGTTGTTTTCATTTCAAAGTAATGATTTTTGTAATGCAAATCCTTTGGCTCTGCCCAAGGCCTTAGGACATTTTCATAAGGGCATGCATGTTTCCTTTTAAGATATCATCTATCAATAAAATGTAGTTTTGAATTCTCAAATGAATAAAAATTGCTTTTGTGTCTTCATTTTGTGTCTCCATTTTCGCTTGTTCATTGCTTTTCTATTCCCGCAAATGCAGATCTGAAATGAATGTCTCTGGAAATAATAATGCCAATGGTTCATATGTTAATTTTGATTACCCCGTTAATCAAGCTGAGGAAGATGTTGAGGATGGGAGACTCCTCCGAATTGATGAGAATGGTTGAGCAAGAAGAAAAGGTTATTCTACCATATGAGGAAACTATTGAGATTGTCAATTTAGGCACGAGAGTGAAAAGAAAGAAGTTAAGATTGGCACTTCAATGAAAAAGGGGGAATATGAGAGGTTGGTCCAACTCCTGCGTGATTATGTTGACGTCTTTGCATGGTCGTATGAGGATATGCCCGGATTAGATATCGATATAGTGGTGCACAAGTGCGATCAAGCTCGAATGCTCTCCGATTAAATGAAGTTAAGAAGGATGAAGCTCGAGATGTCTTTAAAGATCGAGATGAAGTGAAGAAACAGCTTTGACGCCTGGCTTCCTAGCGTAGCTAAATACCCACGTGGGTTGCTAACATTGTGCGAGCATCCAAAAAGGATGGGAAAGTTAGAATGTGCGTTGATTACAGAGATCCGAATCGGGCCACCCCAAAGATGACTTTCCCTACCTCATATTGACGCCCTAGTAGATAGCACAAAGACAAAGACTCCCTTTTCTCCTTCATGGACGGGTATTCGGGTTATAATCAGATTAAAATGGCTCCTGAGGATATGGAGAAGACGACTTTTACGACCCTTTGGGGGACGTTCTGTTATAAATTCATGCCGTTCGGTTTGAAGAACGCCGGTGCTACCTATCAAAGGGCTATGGTCACGTTGTTTCATGACATGATGCACAAAGAAATAGAGGTCTATGTGGATGATATGATTGCAAAGTCCAAAACTGATGAGGAGCATATTGTTAACTTGCAGAAGCTCTTCGAGCGGTTGAGAAAATTCAAGCTCAGGTTAAACCCGGCTAAGTGCACCTTCGGGGTGAGGTCAGGAAAGCTGTTGGGGTTTATCGTCAGTCAAAAAGGGATAGAGGTGGATCCAGACAAAGTACGTGCAATTCTCGAAATGCCTGCTCCTAGAACAGAGAAAGAAGTTCGGGGTTTTCTTGGAAGATTGAACTATATTTCCAGGTTTATCTTCCAGTTAACTGCCACATGTGAGCCGATTTTCAAATTCTTTGTGCAAGAATCAAGAGACTAAGTGGAATGATGATTGCCAAGAAGCTTTTGAGAAGATTAAGAAATACTTGCAGAATCCACCTATTTTAATGCCTCCGATTGCATGGTAGACCTTTGATCCTCGTGATTCAGCGGTGTTAGAAAATTCTATGGGTTGTGTGCTAGGGCAACATGACGAAACCGCAAGAAGGAGCATGCAATTTATTATCCGAGCAAGAAGTTCACCGATCGTGAGACGAGGTACTCATTGCTAGAAAAGACTTGTTGTGCCTTGGCGCTTGGCCGCCACCGTTTTAAGGCAAGTACATGTTAAGTCATACCACTTGGTTAGTGTCAAAGATGGATCCTATCAAGTATATCTTCGAGAAGCTGCGCTCCACGGGAAGAATCGCCGGATGGCGATGCGATTGTCGTAATATGACCTTCTTTATGTCACTCAAAATGCCATAAAAGGTAGCGCGTTGGCGCGAATACCGCACATCACCTATTGAAGATTATCATCAATGCAAGTGTGATTTCCACGATGAGGACATTATGGCTCTGTTTGAAGAAGGAAAGTCCCGAGAATGAAAGGTGGAGAGTAGTGTTCGACGGTGCTTCCAAAATGATTATGGGCACGGAGCTGGGGCAGTGTTGATCTCCCCTGACAATCGTTTCATACCAGTCACCACTAGACTAAGTTTCTATGTCACAAACAATATTGCAGAGTATGAAGCATGTATTCTGGGTATTCAGGCAACTCTAGATTGGAAAGTCAAAAGACTAGATGTGTACGAAGACTCAGCTCTAGTCATTCATCAAGTGAATGGAGATTGGGAGGCCAGAGATCCCGAGTTGATACTCTATAGAGATTATATCAGAGAATTGGTTGAACCCTTTGAAGAAATCACGTTTCAGCATCTGCCTCGCGGAGAGAATCAGCTGGCTGATGCATTGGCTACTTTGTCTTCAATGTTTAATATCAACTGCGATAAGAATTTGACCCAGATCAGAATTCAGCATCGAAGTTTGCCCGCACATTATCACCACTCTTGTGCAAAGAATTGAAGATGAGGAGGATGATAGGCCTTGGTATCATGACATCAAGCAAGTACATCCGTAAGCAGAGTATCCTCCGGGGCATCGAGAAAATGATAAAAGAACACTCGAGAAGGTTGTCGATGAATTTCTTCCCGAGCGGTGAAGTGCTCTACAAAAGGAACCATGATAAAGTACTCCTTAGGTGTGTGGCAAAGGAGGAAGCGAGAAAAGATCATGAGAGAAGTGCATGAAGGCACGTTCGGGACTCATTCCAAATGGGCATACTATGGCAAGGAAGATATTATGGTGGCTACATCGGTTGCGGATGGAAGGTGATCGCTTTCTGATTTTGTGAGAAAGTGCCACGAATGTCGATTATGCCGATCATATTCATGTTCCACAGAAGCCGTTAAATGTCCCGACCGCATCTTGGCCGTTCTCAATGTGGGGCATGGATGTCATTGGTCCCATAGAGCCCAAAGCGTCAAATGGGCACCGCTTCATTCTAGTTGCAATTGATTACTTCACCAAATGGGTTGAAAGCGCCTCATTTTCCAAAGATAACTAGTTCCGTGGTTGCCAAGTTTGTAAAAAGGACACGGTGTGTCGCTATGGTCTCCGAGATAAAATCATCACGCATAATGGTAGCAATCTGAATAGTAAAATGATGAAAGAGTTGTGCCAGAGTTTAAGATTAAGCATCACAATTCCTCTCCCTACCGTCCAAAGATGAACAGAGGCGGTTGAAGCGACCAACAAGAATATCAAGAGAATTGTGCAGAAAATGGTAGTGACCTACAAGGATCGCAGCACGAAATGCTTCCTTTTGCTTTGCACGGTATCGCACTCGTACAAGCACGCCGACCAAGGCAACTCCTTTCTCTCTAGTGTATGGGTCGAAGCGGTTCTTCCCATTGAGGTTGAGATACCATCTCTCCGAGTGCTTATGGAAGCCAAGTTAGAAGAGGTGAATGGGTTCAAACCCGTCTAGATCGATTGAATCTCATTGAAGAAAAGAGAGTTGCAGCTTTGTGTCACGGTCGGTTGTATCAAACAAAGGATGAAAAACAAATGTTCGACAAGAAAGTTAAATCACCGAGAATTCAGCGAGGAGACCTTGTGCTCAAAAAGATTCTCGCCTATTCAAAGTGACCCCGTGGGAAATGGACTCCTACCTATGACGGACCATATATGTAAAGAAAGCCTTTTACGGAGGAGCATTAATACTCACGGCATGGATGGTGAAGAACTCAGAACCCAGTCAATTGATTCGGTTAAGAAGTACTACGCGCTGAGAAAAATAAAAAAAAGAGAAAGATGAGCCAAACAAGAAGTAGCTCGCTAGGTTGAAAACCCGAGAGAGGCGGCCTAGACAAAATTGAGCGAATCTTGGATTGAAAACCCCAAAAAGGGCGATCCAGCAAAAATTAAGGTCGAAAAAGTTGGACTTAAAGAGATAAAAGAGGCAAGCGGCGTCTCCAAAAGCTTGGATAAAAAGGGGATCAAAGCTATAGATATGAGCGATTGGCATCAAGTGTTCCAGAGACAAAGAACATTCATAAGATCTATCTGCGTCCATTTCTCTTGTTTTTTTAGTTTCGAGAAAAATTTCCAATGTACTCCTTTTCGATCGGCGTGACATTCTCGCACGCTGGCTTCCATGTGAATAAAAGTCCAAATTTTTCACTTTATCGTTTCTTGTCGCTTTTTTCATTTCGCTTTAAAACTACGTTTTATGGTAGATGATAGATAAATCATGGAAATGTGCATAAATCATAGCATTAAGATTATTGCGAAATTTTTGAAAATAACAACAAAAAGAGACGATCTTTCGATCAAGTAAACTCACAAAAATCAAATAAGAAAGCGATCGCGTTGGAACAAGGGGACAGAGCTCGGCTCTCGAATCGTTATCATAAATGGTTGTGATGTCCCATGATATAAGTTCCGAGTTGGTCGGCCAAAGAAAAGAAAAGCCAAAAGAGCAAAAGAGCAAAAATATATAAAAATGAAAAAAAAGAGGTTGAAAAAAAAAACAAAAGACAATAAACAAAGTCATGCATTACTTGCATCAAGCATAAGATCATGCACTCATCAGTCATGCATCATAAAGTAGAGAAAAAGAAAAATTCAGGCATTGCATTACATGCACCATAAAGAAAAGAAAAAGAAAATAGCAATAATGGCATTTGCATTGCATGCGTTTGTTCATCTCACTTGCAGGTACGAAGAGGAATAGGCACTTCGGCATTAATGTTCGACTTCAAGTTCCAAAAGGAACCCCCTCAGTGGAAAGATCAGAAAGAGAAAAGAGGAAGAGAAGAAGAAAAAAGAGCGTCCAAACGCGCAAAAGAAGAAAATAGAGCGTCCAAGTGCGCAAGAAAAGAACAGAGAGCGCCCAAGCGCGCAAGAGAAAAGAGAGCACCCAAATGTGCAAAAGAGAGGTCTCACATCGTATACGAGCAACGCGATGGATCGCGACCCATGCGAGGCATAGTGGAATAGTTGTATCAAGCCTAAGATACAGTGGACGCCGCAGATTGATCTCGTATATCGGTTTGAGCCGATAACGATCCCCTGGCCGCTCGAAAGACCGAGATTTCAGGAAGAACGTGCTCCTCAAAGCTACGTGCAAACTCAGATAAATCAAGAGTTCGTTTAAGGATTACTGAGTTTTAGGCAACTGGGCATTTTACCGCTTTTTGCACGCCAAGTGCCCATTTATCGCTTTCAAAGACGCCAGTACCCCTTTTATCTTTTCTCGTCAACACGCTAAGTGTTCATTTCTTTGCTTTTTCAAAATGTAGAAGGCTAAGTAGTCATCACAATAGGACGCTTGAATTGATCACTCAAGAATCAGAAAAAAAAAAAAAAAAAAAGAGAAAGCGAGAAGGAAATTCGGGTTTTTCCTAAATGGACAAAATCGGCATAATTTCTGAATTCTTTATCTCTATTTTGCCTCGGAATATGTTTCGCCAATTCATATTCCTTGTCAAAATCTAGATAAAGAGGCATTGTCATACCCCAATTTTGTCAGGCTTTAGGTCAAAACCCTAATTTTCCCAAAAAAATAAATAAATAAAAGAAAAGCATCATGCATTGCATTTAGGGTCCTAAAAGTCATTTCAAAGTTTCTAAAATCATTTTTAAAGTTGAAATGCACTTTTTGGACAAATTAGATTTTAAGGTAAGGGGCATTTTGGTCATTTTTCGCCACAGGATGATTTTCTCGTCAAAAATATGCACACACCAAAAGTACATTTTCTCTTATCCGAGAGAATTTTTGTACAATTTTTAGAGAGAATATCCTAGCCTAAAATTATTAAAATGCATTTTCCCTATTTTTATTGCATAAAAAAAATATTAAAAGATCATTAAATATTTCCCAATTACTAAGTGACAAATTTTGTTGTCTAGAGTAATTAGGAAGGTTATTTTATGATGACCAAAAACATGTAACATTTTTCTAATAGGTGCATTCCCATTTTGCATGCCCAAAAATTCAAAATTCAAAATGCAAAAATGGGAAGTGTCCTCAATAAGACAAAACACCAAAAAAACAAGCATTTTTTTATTTTTCCTTCCCATTTCAGCTCATACCATGCGCATACCCCCCTCCATTCCACTCTCTCTCTTTCTAGAAGCTTCTACACACTTCTTTTCTTATTCACTAAGATTTGATTTGTTCCTATCCTTAACTTTGCCCTCTTTGGTAAATTACCTCACTCACCTACACTAATACTTCCACCCAAAAATGCAAACTTACTTCTTTGGTAACACCCCATTACAAAAATACCCTTAACCCTATCTCACAAGACACTCCTTTCCCAAAATAAATAAAAGTTTATTCCTTTTTTTTTTTTTTTTCCTATGGCTTGCGCTCCACTCCTCTCACCTTCACTCTTATTTTGTGTTTCTTCAATACCCCTAATCCATGTGATGATCCATCCCAACCCTCCATTTAATTTTAAGACTCAATCTTAGAGGCACATCAAAAACAAAAAGACAATGATACCCTTAAACCTAAAAATCCCTATAAATAGATCCTCATTTCCCCACCTCACAAGTTTTTACCTCTTCACACTCATTTCTCTAAATCAAGCAACCAAAACCCTTCTCCCAAACACCCCAAAACCGAAGCCTCTCCCTCCTTCCTCTCCTCCATTCCTTCACCTTCATCCACCAAAACACCTTCAAACCTATCTCTCACTACCTTAGCTTTTCCTTCCTCACTCAAGAAAATCAAGCAACAAAACCTTCTCCTCCATCAAGCTCAAGGCCGTAGCTCATCTCTCTCCTCTCCTACATTTTTTTCATTTCTTCCTTCCTCTCTTAGAAATAAGGTAAAAACCCTTGATACCTTTGCATCATCTTCAAGCATTTTACATTAGAACTTATTTTCTTTTCTTCATCTTGCATTTTCTTCATTATTTAGCATATTTATCATTTTCATTTTCATAATGTAGCTTTGTTGTTGTTGGTGGGTGAGATTTGGCATCTCACCCTTAATAAATGGATTTATGATGCTTTATGTTAATTTTGTTGTCATTTCACTAAACCAAAAAAATATGCTCAAGTTGATTTTGTGTTTCTTCATTTAATTTTGTTGTGAGTATTTTATTTTAGTAGTAAATGTTGTTATTGTTAGTTGTTGATGATCTAGTCATATGATCTATCACTAGTGCTTAAGGCACTTTGATTTGAGTGATAGAGATGACTAGAAGGGATTCAACTCATTATATTTGATCTTATGTGTCTTGTGATTTAAATTTAGTTTTGTTTAGTTATTGATGATCTTGTAAAAGGATTCACCACTAAGTACTTAGTACTTTTGATTTAAAGTGGTGAAGATTGCAAGAAGGATTCAAGTTCATTTTTATAGTTTAATATTATGTTCATTTCGCATGTCTCAAATAAATTAGGTTTCACTTGATTTTGATGTATTTCTTGGTTTAGTTGTTGATGATCTTGCAAAAGGATTCCCACTAAGCACCTAATTGCTTTTGATTTAAAGTGGTGAAGATTGCAAGAAGGGATTCAAGTTCATTTTCATAATTTAATGTCATTTTCATTTCGCATGTTGTGAATAAATTAGGCTTTGCTTGATTTAGATGTATTTCTTGGTTTAGTTATTGATGATCTTGCAAAAGGATTCACCACTAAGCACCTAGTTGCTTTTGATTTAAAGTGGTGAAGATTGCAAGAAAGGATTCAAGTCTATTTCATAGTTTAAATGTTTAGTGTTCTTGTAACTTAATTATGTTGTTGTTGGTTGTTGATGATCTTGCTAAATGACTCCCACAAAGTGTTTAGAGTATTCAATCCAAGTAGTGAAGATGGCTAGAAAGGATTCAATAGATTTAATTTTGTACAAATTGTCCTTTCATTCTTTGCTTTATCTCTTAATAGTTCTTGTAAAATAATCATAGGTTTTGCTTAATACTCAAAGTTTTCCTTGCACGCTTAGTTTTGGCCATGGGCCTATTCCATTGAATAATATTGCTTGGTCCATAATTAGGGTTAGATTTTAGGGTTTTGGTTTCACCATGTGTGCCTTTAGGTTAAGGTTTAGGTTTGAGGTTTATGTTGCTAGATTGTTTTTAGGTTGAATAAATACATGCCTTGCTTGATACTTATCTTGCAATTTCACATGTTAGCTTAGATTTATGCCTCATGGTACTCTCGTGTATTAATTGTTGATTACCTTTGCTTATGAATTTGCAATTGTTGCGTTTTGGTTTAGAATAAAAAGGATTTGCAAATGTTCTACTTTCTTTTCAAAGCCCCAAGTCAAATGTTTTCTAATAAAAACCTAAGGCACTTTTCATAAATAAAATCATTAGCCATCACCAAGCTTTCGCTTGTTTGATCGTTAATGATGGAGTTACTAGTAGTAGTCACTCGAAGCTTCGCTTGTTTGACTATCATGAAAGCTCCCACACCTTAATCAAATATAAATCAATTCAAAATCCAAAACAATATGAGTCATTAGTGGTAATTATCACTATGACTCATCCCTTTCCAAAATCATTTCAAAAAAGATAATAAAACGTTGCGACTAGTAATCACTTGAGTAATTGCTCGATGATTATCGGTCCCAACACTTTTCTTTCAAGTTAGTAGCTTAACGCCACTCGAAGCCAATGCTTGTTTGGTATTCATGAACGCTTGAGTCATATTTCCAAAACCCAAAAGATAAGATAAAAACAAAACACGATTTTCTCAAAATCAAAAGAATCAAGAACTACGTAGCTTTGATCCCTCAGTCATTGAGGGTACGTAGGACCGGGTCATATCCCGTCAAGCTCGCTTTCAAAAAATCCCAAAGCCGTCTTCGGACGCAAAAGAACCAAGAACTACGTAGCTTTGATCCCTCAGTCATTGAGGGTACGTAGGACCGGGTCATATCCCGTCAAGCACTCTTTTAAAAAATCCAAGTCTAGTTTCCCTTTTAAAAAAATCACAAAAAGATTTCTCTCTCTTGTTTTCTAAAAACTCCTTCAAATAAAAAGGAAAAGAAAAGAAGTAGAACAATTATTTTCAAATCAAACAATCCAAACCACACATCGAATTAATGGTTCCCTTTCGGTAGAAAGGAGGTGTGGGGTGCTAATACCTTCCCCACACCTAACCGACCCCCGAACCCACATTTACTGTTTGAAAGACCACCCGCCTTTTTGTAAAAAAGACCTTTTTCTAATGTTTTGGTCTAAAAACTAAAATATTAGTGGCGGCTTCACAATTTTCACGTTGTACACTGAGAAATCCCAAACCGGATTTTTCGGGGCGCAACAGAGGGATGTGGTTGTGGTTGTGTGGTGGTGGTGTGGAAGAAAGAGAGTGAGAGAGAGAGAGAGGTTGTGGTTGTGTGGTTGAGGAGAGAGAGGAGTGAGAGTGCATGGTTGTGGTGTGGTGGGGGCGTGGTGGTGGTTGTGTGGGTAAGAAATTTGTGAAGAGAAGAATGAGGGTGTTGTGAGTGAAAAATAAGAGTGAGTGGTGGTGGTGGTTGTGTGGTGGTGGGTTAGAGTTTGTAGGTGAGAGAGAGAGAGTAGAGGAAGAGGAAGAGGAAGAGGAAGAGGAAGAGGAGAGGAGTGAGGGTATTGTGAGTGAGAAAGAAGAGTGAGTGGTGTGGTGGTGGGAATGAGAGAAGAAGGTTAAAAGTGAAAGAATGAGAGAAGAGTGAGAGAATGGGATATTCGGTCAAAAAATAACCGGACATTAGCGAGGGACATCTCATTTCCGTCGCTAACTGTCACTCTGACATAGTCAGATCAGTCTGCAACAGTCAAATCAGCCAGCAACGTTCAAATTAGCGAGGGACATCTCATTTCCGTCGCTAATTCCCTCGCTAATGGTCACATTAGCGAGGGACTTGAAGTTCCGTCGCAAATGTCTGTTTTTTGCGAGGGACAAAATTTCCCTCGCTAATTCCGTCGCTAATCCTCGTTTTTTTTTTGTAGTGGAAACACTATGCAGAGGACATGTACAAACATACTAAGATTTAGATTATAGATATTAGTTTTTGGTAGGAAGTTGAACAACATGTAATTGGCTTCATACACATGATGAATAACATGTTTGTTAATGCTTGGAATATGAAATAGACTTCTAATTTATCTCTCTTTATATGCATCTCTTATATTTTCTAAAATGTTATGAGGCTTTAATTTGTTCTCTATTCTACCCCCAGGAGATTTGTGCTATTATCTAGTCCAATCTTAGTTTTGTTTAACTAGAAATGATGTTATGACTTTAATGGTAATTTTTAATGAAATAATATCTTCTCCCTCCTTCCAGAATTTGTTCAGAATCTTATTGGGAAGCAACAATATATTGTAGCTGTTAGATTCATTATTGCATATAACTTGGTTGACAAGTATCAACTAGTTGATCTCTTGTGAGAACTAGTACAGATGCAAAACTGGTTTCAGAGCGCTTGCAAGATGTTATGATTCTCGAATCAAGATTCATCACAAAGCCCAGAGAGTGGAAGGATTTTGTTAGCTTCAATTAGATGGTTGTTGTTGTTAAGATGTTGGTTTCTTAGTTGTTTGTTGGTTACTTGATAATTTGTCGGATTCATTGTTAGTTTGTTAGTAGATTGTTGTTAGTTGATTGTTTCTTATGATTCAATTAGGGCCACGATTTCCTTTGTGTTCATTCAAGAGTTTTATTTTCAGATTAGAATGAATACAAATAGCCATAACTTTTACCAGCATTTTAGATATAATTTTTTTTAATACATAACAAGGTAACAGTGAATAGACATTAATAATAAGAAGTAATCTAAAGATATTTTTATCTAATTACAGAACATTAGAAATAAAAGTATTTGTCTAACTCAAAACATGAGGAAAACGAAAATAGACATTAGTAAGATTGTAACTTAATTAAGAAATAATTTAAAAATATTTTGATCTTGATCGTGCCTTGATCACTGAGTGTAGATGTCGTTCGCTGCTCCGCTGACCGGTCGCTGAGGATGAATAAGGACCGGTCTTGAGAGCACCTCGGGTGGTACCTGCAAAGACACTCTGACGCTCGAGTCAGAGGTGTGCTAACGGGCAGGGTATCACTGGGTAGGAAAACGTACCTGGTACTGTGGATGGAGGTGGTACTTATACCACTGGGGCGACCTGGCCGTTGCGAAAAATCCGGCCGGTCGCCGAGAATTGCGCTCCAAGCCACGGGCTTGGGCCGTTTATTTGGATCTGGGCGGCTGGCTTTTTCGATCGCACCTCGGTTATTTCGATACACCGAGCAGCTTGCCCCCAAGCCTAGGTCGCTTCAGGGCGGGCTCAGGCTTGAATCAGTGCCCCCGGTGAGCTGACGTATTAAGACGTCTTGGGTCGGTCGCTTCCACCCGTGTTGGTCGATCGCTTGTGACGCTTGGGCTTCGACCCTGCAATTTAATGCGCAATGAATGAGGTGACCTTTGCGTTTCTCGAGGCACCTCTTGGGATTCCCCATGCAACGGATGGGGGGAACGCGAGCAGTCGCGCCGCGTCGCTTCGCCTGGTGGGCCCCTCTATAAATAGGGCATTCGGTCAGCACGATTTCTACACTCAAAAATCACATCTCTGTTGCCGATCGAGCCATCTGCTAGCGACACGAAGAGTGTGGCGAAAAAGCCGCTCGTCCGTTCCTTCTCCTTGATTTCGCTTCGCTGTAAACCGCTCCTTTTAGCTTTCTTGTTTTACTTTAGCTTTCTCGCTTTACTTTAGCTTTCTCTCTTTAGAATTAGTTTCCACGCCTCATAAAAGGGGAGGCGTCCAGTCGGGGGACGACCACGTCGCCCCCTTTTCTCGAGCGCGCTGGCTCGGTCGACCTGACGTATTTTACCTTTCATAGGTGGATCTGGCCAGAACAAAGCAAACTACCCGGATAGTTGGTGCCCCCCGCAAAGTCTTGCGCGTAAGATGGCGCAGCCTTCACAAGAGGTAGAGCGGGCCGAATCAAGGTCGTCCGGACCCTCCCAGAATTTTGAAATACAAAGGCGTTCTCCCGAGGGCGCTTCATCGTCCAGCTCTTCCAGTTCTGATACAAGTGACAACATTTCACTCTCCACATCGACGGAATCGTGGTCTCCCCCGCCACCACCTCTATCAACCGTACGTGCTGACGATGGAAGCGACCGTTTGGTCGACAAAGAGGGCGATGAAGATATGGCTGACGTTGCTCAGTCCGTCCCTTGGAGTCTTCATGCCGAGGTGATCGATTTGGACGCCGATCCCCAAGAACCTGAACCAATTCGTTATGAAGATCGGGCGACTGATGAAGAAGTGGCCGACCGAAATGAAGATGCTAGCGATGCCGTCGAGCAGGCCGACGAGCAAATGGAGGAAGATGCCGAGCCATCCTCGGTCATTGACCCGGCGGACATTTCCTGGGTGTTCGAGAAGATGAGGGCTTTTAAGAGCTTCATCGGCCCGAACCACCAGTCTTTAGGCGACCTGCAGGCCCTGTTCACCAAGCCGGGGTGGAAAGTGAAGGTCATGCAAGACGATGAGAATATTGCGACCGTCGCTTCAAACGGGAAGTTTACCATGCACCGAGTCGTTTTTGAGAAGATGGGGATCATCCCCCCTTCACTGTATTCCAGCGGGACCTCCTCAACTATTTGGGTGTCGCCCCATCTCAAGTGCATCCAAAAGGATGGGGTTTCATGAAAGCCTTCGAGCATCTCTGCGACCGGTTGGACCGAAGGGTATCGACCCAACTCTTTCTTACTTTGTTCGAGTTAAGCTGGCACGACGAGTACGGTACCAACATGGCCCGCAATGAGCAAGTGTCCTTCAAAAATCAGAAATCGTTCCCCCGCAAATTCTTCAAGGCTTACTCTGACTCCCTGCCGGGCGGTTGGAAGAATCAATACTTCTGGGTCAACCCTGACGCGAATGCCGCCAAGGACATCGTAGAGGTCTTCCCAGACGGCGAGGTAGGGGTGCCTTTCTTTCCACTCTCCTGGCGGGCGGCTCATTTTACTCAAAAGCCGGGCGAGTATACTTTCGCTGTGTCGACCCTAGATGAAGAAGACGCTGCTACCTTGGGCATGATTACGGCCGTCCGCCCGCCGCTGCCACATAATCTCGAGGGGACATCCTTGTCGGCCCTTTTGCTGTCTGGGAGATAATTTCTTTGTCCGAGCTCGGCCGGTTAATTCGCTTATTATGCTTGATTTCTTTTCTTTGGTCGGCCGGCTAACGCCCTTTTGTCTCTTGCAGGAAAAACTTGACTGAGGAGGATTAGCGAGCAAAAGAAGACTCCGGCTACCGACGCTACCCAAAGGCAAAACACTCCTCGTCCTGACCGAAATGCCGGAGGCGGCTCTCAAGGAAAAGATGGACGCACCCCAAATAAGCGGCCTAGGAGAGAGGAAGAACACCGGGTCGAGTGTCCCACCTTCGAGATAGAGGACTTGACTGAGGAGGATTACGGGTGTTTTAAGAAGGACCCCTTAGACTTCTGTGGCGACCTGTGCAAGTCGGCCAGTAAGGTGCTGAAGAATTTGAGGACCAACCAAGCACGTAAGTTGCGCACTTTGCTGACATCTTGGCCGGTGATATTTTGACCGTCCGTTGACCTTTATTTCCTATTTCAGGTGCTGAAGCAGAGAGGGATGCGGCCGATCAAAAGCTTAAGGAGCTTGAACGCGAGATCGCCGCTCTGGAACAGACCAAGGCTAAGCTGGTGGCCGCCGAAAAAGACAAACAGCTGGCGGAGGAAGACAAGGCCAGAATGGCGGCCAGGAACAAAGAGCTTGCGGAAGTGGTGAAGACCCTCAAAGCCAAGATCGCTCGCTTTGAGGAGGATAAGTAGGCCGCCATCAACGCCAAGGTTGCTGAGGTAGCTGGGGTGGCAAGAGGAGCGACCATATATCAATTTGACAACGCCGTAGCTCAAATGAAGATGCTCGCAGCCCGTGGCCTCCAGTACGACAGCTGGATGGTGCAGCCCGATCACGTGGTCGAGGGCGAAGAGATCGTCTTGCCTATGAAGATGGATGATGAAGGCAAGGTGATTTGCAAACGGTCAGTGATCCTCGGTCGTTCCAAGAAGTGAGCAACACCTTTCTTTGCCCGCCTGCGAGCGGTGTATTGTCTGTAATTCCATCACTTTAATTTCGCCTTCGAGCGGGTGAATATTTTGGGCGCTTGGCTTCGACCGAGCGTCTTGTTTGTAATGAATTACTTTTTGTTTAACATGTTTGTTTGTTTGTTTTGTTTGTTTGAATTTACTTACATTATTCGTTCGCACTTTCCTAAGGTACGACTTCTAGGCCGATCGCTGGCCGCAATTTTAGGCCTTTCAAAGGCATTACGTTGGGCCTTTCGAAGGCTCTCGTTTTAGCTCGATCGTCGACCAATTTACGCTTTTCGAAAGCATTCGTTGTAGGCCGCTCGGCGGCCTATGTAACACCCCCTTCCAATTAACTACCATTTAATTTATAAAATCAGAGTTTTCGAAAATCACTTGCAAGAGAGTGCTACATTTACTTCATGAAAAACCAACATACATCAATGGCGCAATATAACAAATAACAGTGAGATACATAGCACCACGGTCAAAGGGACGAAGTCCCAACTACATCGGTTTAAGGACATAACAGTCCACATAATCACCACGCAGCAGAATAAAACATATTCAAATACACCACCAAGTCACAATTTAACAACTTAATTAAAACCACTAATAGACTACTCGTCCCCCCAGTGCTACATATCAGAGCAAGACGCCACAACCGACTAGGAGAAGGTATGAGGACTACCTTCACTCAGGATCACCTGCACGTTGCCGACATAAGAAGCAACATAGAAAGCAGAAGGGTGAGTCTCTAACACATATAATAGGATGTATGATAAACATCATGTTAGAGAAAAACAACTAGAAACACCACGGCTCAATCAACAAACACACCTCATCAAGTTATAACACATCAACTCATAATCAACAAGAAACATCATCAATCGCATGAGCATATGCATGAATGCAACCCAACACCAAGGGTATAATGCATGTGGTACCATCACCGTCATTATTGTTAGAAAATGCAATAACCTTAGAGGGGGTGAATAAGGTTATAGGCCTGAATAAGTTCCTTTTGGATTTTTGAAAATAGTTTAAAGCTAGTTTAAAAAATAATGCGGAAATGGCTTGAGAACTAGCAACTTGCGTAAGCAACAGTTTAGAGATAAAATTCAACTAAACGAAAATCAACACTATAGATAAACAATCATGCAAGATCGCAAGTAAAACAAGCAATTAAGTTGTGCGTAAATAAATAAAGAGATAAAGGAAAGAAGGACACCGCGAATTTAGCGAGGTTGGGCTAAAACCCCACGCCCTCGCCCTCGGCTTTGCAACCTTTGGACTTTGGGAAAGATAACACTATAATATGAAGATGCTTCTTCGAGTCTTACAACGCACACCACGTTACAAACACTTCAATCCTCTCAATTTCCCCCAATTGAGAACCCGAGCTCCCCGCTTAGGATTTCAACGATTCGAACTCCCCGAACGAACCACCCAAGAATGCAATCCCAGGATTTCTACACAATAAACAACCCACCAAGTGAATTAACCAATACAATACAAACTATGATCGAGTTACCCAAGTATTATAGCACTTGTAATTGAGAGATAAGATGATACGAAAAATCTTTGAACTCAAAAGTAATTCGCAATCTTTCAACAACCCACTTCGCAAATAAGAACAAAAAATAGAAAGCGGCTAGGGTTTGGTTTTCAAAAATTAGTTCGCAACTTGAAGGATGAAAATATGCAATATGAATTTGAAAGATATGCGATTAGAAAGGATGAGATATGCGACTCAAAAAAATCGTTTAGATCAAGATTTTCTCTCATAAAAAGGATATGCGATTTGAAGAATTTGGTTTGCGATATGAAAGGAAATCATGCGTTGCACAAATAAGGGATTCGGTCTATCTCTTTTTTGCGATTTGATGAAGATGTGTGGCTGCACAAAAATTCTATTTTTGATCACTCCTTATGTCGCAAAAGATGATGATTTTGATGCACACACAATCAGTTTTGATCTCTCTCTTTTTAATCTCACAAGGATGAAGAATATGGTTCAGCTCTCTCACTTTCTTTCCAAAAAAAATTGTGCGGCTGTGCTTGCTTGTTTTTGGTTGTGTGTATTGATCGTGAAAACCCTATGTCCTATTTATAGAATATGTAAAAATATGACCGTTGGAATGGTTTATGAATAAGTGGATAATCGATTAGTGGCTTATATAACTATAGATGGAAATCGATTATGAGCTTTAAAAACAAGGTAGGAATCGATTTTGTGCTTTAAATAAGTAGGTAAAGAATCGATTGTTTCCTTTAAGATAAGAAGCCATGAATCGATTCTTCTTTTAAAACCAAGAAGCCATGAATCGATTTTGTGCTTCAAAGTGAGTGAATAATCGATTGCTTGCTTGTGGAAGTAAGTGATCAATCGATTGCTTGCTTGTGGAAACAAGTGAACAATCGATTGCTTGCTTGTGGAAACAAGTGAACAATCGATTTCTAGCTTTAAAATACCAAATCAAGAATATTCTTTAGTTCAAAAACAATTTCTTGTAAGACATTAAGCCATGAATCAAGTTTCTTTATAAAAAACAACAAATCATAATTCAAAACTTTTCTTTAAAAACAACTTGTGCCTAACCTATTTAATCATGCTTTTATATAAAATATTTTGACAAGAACAGTTCTATTTTAAAAGATCATCTCTCAATTACGAATGTTATAAAAGCTTGAGTAAAGCGATCTTACACGTGTCCTCACGCAAGTCGATATAAGTCTTCAATGCTTGAGCGACTTTTTCGTCCGAGCTTCTACAACTTTGAGTTAGCTTTGAAGCTCTCTTGTTCATCGCCCTGCGCTCTTATATTTTTCCTGCGCTTTACCTCAAGTAAATTATCAGTAACTTGTAATTTGTTATCATTCAAAACAAGGAATGTTTGCCCTTGGCACAACAATTATTTCGCCATTCGGGCATGTCCGTCACTAATGATATCAGGGCCGAAGCCTAAAATATCGAGGCCGAAGCCTAAAATATCGAGGCCGAAGCCTATCTCCGTCCCTTGGATGCATATGAGGCATGTGACTCCATGAACAATGCATCAACCACAACATTCATATCAAGTATGAATTCACACCGGCACTGGATTTATCACCGTCATTAAATCCATCGTCATTACACCGTCACTACACCGTCACTTAATTCACCAAGACATCATCAATAGCTCTATGGCTAACATCAATACCTCAATCAATAGCTCTATGGCTAATGTCCAACTCACCGGACACATCGACACCAAAAGTAGTAGACTACACTGTCACTACAAACGCAGAACACATCGGCGAGCAGTCCTCCTGACCTGACTCAACGCCCCTCTCCCTTGACTCCGACTCCGGGCTGGCCACCCGGTGGATGATGGGATGAGGCAAGGCCGTCTAAAAGAAAGTCCTTCACGATTCCGAGCTCTTACGCTCTGTCGTGGGGCGCTGGCGAGGCCCACAGCGGCTCAGGTCCTTGTGGCCCTTTCTTTTGCCTCGAGCGATTGTTCCTTCCACTCTGGTGTCCGAGGTACTCATCTCCACCAGACGGCGAAGGTAGAAGTCCTTGCAACTTCGCCGCCTCTTTCGCCCCGAGCGATTGTGCCTTCTCTTTCTGGTGTCCGAGGTACTCATCTCCACCAGGAAGGGGAAAACCTTCCCCTAAGGTCCGGGGCTTTGCCCTTCACCAAAGGGTGAAGGAAAGGAGTCCTTGTGGCTTCCGTCAAAGTGAAGGCCCGGATCCACAGCGATCCCGGTAAGAAGGCCCGGATCCATAGCGATCCCGGTAAGAAGACCTCTCTGATGTCAAAACTGTGTTCCGTCATAGAGTCCAACGGCAGACAATCCCGATTACGTTTTACTGTGGCTCTCTTCTCTACTCTCTCGACGAGTCTCACCATGGGTACGGTCCTCGGACCCGGCCTCGGTGAGACTAGCAGGGGCACAGTGAAAAAGCCATAACAAAACAAAATCGATCAAAAGTTAATTTTATATATACCGAAAAGCTATTACAAACCGGTATGTATGCCGGCCAAAAAAGTTTACAAGTTAATCGCTATCGGCTGATGGGGATTCGTCTGACGAATCTTCGTCGGTCTGGAATTCTTCACTTTCTTCTTCTTCTTCTCCATCTGGCGCATGTAGGGGAGAGAAAACCACCTCGGCCTCGTCCAGGGAGGCGTCACAATTTTGCCGCCAAAAACCACGTGATCCAAGTTCAGCTTCTGCAGCGGCAACTCGGGCTGAAGGATTTCAATTTGAGCTCGACAACGATCGAACCCCAGCAGGAGATAACCCTCCAATCGACGTGATAAGGCAACCTCCTCGGCCTCCTTCTCCTTGACCGCAGCCTCAGCAACTCAGACCTCTCCCTGCACTTCTCAGTCTCGGCCTTGAGCTCTTCCAACTCGGCCGCCAAGGCATCATGTTCCTCGGCTTCACCTTCATAGCTGGCTACTTGGGTTTCGAGTTTGTCCAAATCTCCTCCTGCCGACTGGATGTAATCCAGCGTGTCCAGAAGTGTTTGGTTGAACCCAGAAATCTCTGGAAGGACAACGTCTCGGATGCAAGTCAACTTATTCTCTTGGTCTAACAAATCGCCCTCGTCCAAGAGACTTTGTTTCTCCAATTTCTAGAGCCTGGCCTTGTACCAACCAATTCGAGCATCCAGAGCTTGGCGTTTGACATCCTTGATGAGGGATTCCCCGACTTCGGCAACCCGACTACAAGCTTCCAGGTCAGCGTCCAAGGGCATTTCAATCTCGTCCGCCAGGATGAATTTAAGCCTTTTCCAGGCAGGTTCTTTGGAACTTGAGGCTGGCTCTTCTCGGCGCACCTTCCTGCCCTTCTTCGCGCTGGCGTTGCAGGGACGGATCACCAAAGCTTGAGGAAGCCGATTGAGCTCCACCCCATCGGCCAGTTTATCTGCATAAAAGAAACAAGTCAGTCAACTGCATAAGCAAAATTCCGGGTACGGGGAGAATCAATTACCTAGAGGAACTTACCCATCACAGTTTTCAACTTCTCCTCGGACTCCGAAGCTGCGTCAATATTTTCTTTACACGAAAACTTCTCGCCCGCGTTTTTCAGTTTCTCGGCCCTCTGATGGAGGAGGTTGTACGTCATGGCATCCTCTCCGACCAGCGATGTGGCCTCGACAGCATAAGACCCCACCTTGGGACCAAAATGAGCAGCAGTCCTATTGAACGGGAAGTTTTGAACGTACTCTTCCCGGCTGACGTACAAACTTGTAATGGCTTCCTTCGCCGTCCGGTTGGCGGCCCTCACGTAGAAGTACTGACGCTTGTACCCCTTGTTGGAATTGGTCACCGGGTCGAAGAAAGCCTCACCAGTAACTCCCCGGAGCCCGACATGGGCGTGCACACCTCTATCATTCTCCTCGGGCAACCTAGTGATCCAAGGAAAAGTAAAGAAAACCCGAACGAACGACTCCCTTTGCAAATATTTCATCAAGATCTCAAAAATTCGAATGAAGCCTCAACCATTCGGAGCCAGCTGACTCGGGGCGAGGTGGAGATAATTCAGCACCCCTTGTTGAAACTCAGTTAAAGGGATCTGAATCCCCATCAAATCAAGGCTCTTCCCATGAAAAAATAATTCGAGCGTGTCCGTCGAAAATGCGGTGCAGATAGGGAGATCTTCGGCATCTTGCAATTTCCAGACTTGACCCCGGGGGCTGTGATGAATGCAGAGTAGTAGGAGAGCGATTTCTCCCTCACCAGCCGAGCAGTAATGCCGCGTATTGTTGGAGACACCCAGCTATATACTCATTTGCGCCCAATTCTGGAACCTCGGGCCCCTGAGGGCTGGCAACCTCAACGTCTTGTACTATGCCACCGGAGGGAGGCACACCCCCGGACTGAGCAGGAGAAGCTTCTGGGGAAGGGAGTCATTATTGGCTCTCCCCTAAGATTATCTCGGTTGGTGATAAAGACATTTTAAGGGAAAACTGGGGAAGCTATGAACTCGGACAACAGAAGAAAGGAAAAACCACCGCGCGCAGTGAACAGAGATGATCTCGGGCGATGGCCGAAATTTGAAAGCACAGACAATGAATACTCTAAACTTCGTTCTCCTTTTACAAAATGCAAGCAGAGGGCAAGTTTTGAAGCAAAGGATATATATTTAGCCTAGGCCTCGAAAACCGAAACAACACTTTAAAGTGAGTCATCCAATCAAAGCCGCCTTTGGGAAACGTGCCGCAATAATTACATGTTGCTTCGCTTACCCAGAAATGACCGTTGACAAGACTGACGTGACAAATCAATCTGCTAAACTTGCAAGTCGAGGCCGACCTCGTGCCTCGCTCGTCCCCGACTTGGGGGGCCACTATTCCGACCTGGGCTAGACGCCCCATCGAATGCTTGGGCTTGGCCCAATATTTACCAAGAAGATCGGCTCAATTAGCAAACCCGCCGGCAATACACGTCGCGGCGCTACATGTGAAGGACCGACGGTCCAAATTTACCAGACAGATCCGACGGTCAGCACAGGGAGCCCTCGTTTATAAATAGAGCACTCGGCCTCTAATTCCAGTTACGCTCTCATTCTTGCACATTCTACCTATTCCTCTACTGACTTAGGCATCAGAGTGTCTGCAGGTACACCCCCACCCGACGTGGGAAGGATTGCGACTCGGACCTACCGAGGAGGATTCCCTTGCATCGACAACAGCTGATGAGTCCCGAGAAGCGGAACCCTGCAAGCTCCTCGAACGATGTAACTTCTAAGTTCCAGATCAAACAGATATCATGTTTACTTAGATATAGTCTTTGCAAACTTTACATTGGTTAGGTCTATGCTTAAATGTAGGCTTTGGTAAATCCTCTTAGATAACTAAGCATTTATGAACCAAACTACCCTGCATACAGTCTTTAGTTAGAGGCAACCTTTTTAGTATGAAGACTTGAAAACATTATATATATATATATATATATATATATATATATATATATATATATATATATAGTTCCAAACTGATAGTCTTTAGTGATAATTAGAACTAGAAGTATATGTTTTATTAGAAAGAAATGAACATGACTCACAGAAGGATCATGTTATTTGTGAATAGTTATCAATTTTATCCTTAGTATCACCATAGGAAATTTTTAAATATGATTATGCATCTAGGTCTGGCCCTCGAGATAGGCCGGGCATGCAACCCCCTAGGACCAATGTTTATAGGGGCTCCAAAAAATGTTATACTAATCCTAAATTTTATACGCACAGGTGCTATTGTTCTTTATTTCTGTTTGGTTTCTACTTCAGTATTTGATTTATTTTAAGATGTTGCCTAAAAACATTTATCAGTTAGTAAAAAGAAAAAAAAATGAAGAGCTAGTAAGATCATAACAATGAGCTCTTGATAAATTTGTTTTAAAAAAGGTAGATATCTGTTCTAGACTGGGCTTAGCCAAACCCCGAGCGACGTTAGCCCTAATCCAGCCTTGGATCCGGCCCGCTATGACAGCATCCAACACGAGATCGACATCAAAAGACAGGATCATCTCGGTTCCATCCGATGGCTCTTCTTCAGACTTGTGTCTATAAATAGACCGTCACCCCCAAATAGGTACATTCTCATTCATTCCTCACCTCTCACTTCTATTTGCTGACTTAAGAATAAAAGTTCTTGTAGGTACCACCACCCCGGCTACCCCAACCACGGAGGACCAATCTTGGCTCGGACCACTGTTTACCCAGGTGAGTCACATGCATCATTTACCCTTGGATCGGATGCATCTACCGATAGGATCTGAGAATAAATAATGAAACTTGTGTTTAGTATTCATTGATGCAGATGGATCTCGGGGTTACCCGGATCGAGGTACAAGATGTGTTCCTTTGAGGGCTTTGAAGATGGACTTCGGATATTTGGAGATGTAGTCGGACAGTCCGAGGTAGCTCAGTTTTCCACGTCGGGTGGGGTGTACCTGTAGACACTCAGATGCTTAAGTCAGTAAGGGAATTGGTGAGAGGAGTATGGAATGAGGATGTGCCTGAAACCTGAAGGGTGCACCTCTATTTATAGACAAAGGACCCGCACCTGGAGCATCGGCTTCGGGAGCTGTGATCCTGGCCGTTTGATACAGATGCCCGTAGTGGAGGTGCATGATGGTCCGTTTCTAATGCGGGTTTGGGCTAGGCCCAGTTCCCTTGGGATTTTGGCCTAGATCGAAACGTTTGCCCCCAAGTCGAGATCGGGTGAGGCGCGAGTCTGGCCTCGGCTTGCGCTGCTTGCGGTCCCTGAAGGTGAGTGATTATTGTTGAGCCATGTGCCAGAGAGATATTCAATCATTTGTTGTGGCGCTTGGGGAACCGAGGCGTTGCTGTCATAATGGCGCTCTAATTCCCCATGTTAATGTTTTGAAACAACGTATTGATTGGACGCACCATTTCAGTACCCGAGGCCTAGGAATATATAAACCTTGGCGAGAGAGCTCATTTTACGTTTTGCGAGCTTTAGTGAGTCTCAAGTGCGAAAAGTCCTGTTTACTTTCCGACCACCGTCCCGAGTCGAGTCTTCTTCGCTTGTCGTCGTATTTTTGGGTTTCTGTTTTCTCTCGAGATCATCATTCATCCATCCGAGACAAAAGTTCTAGGCCGGTGTAAAATTTTGAGCAGATGGATCTGTTACCAGATGGTCTCCAAGAAAATGCTTTCCCGCCACCGACGCCTAGAGAGTCCGACTTGGAGGCCAAGGGTTCAAATTCAGCCGTTGCCGAGGTGGCTGATGCAGAGAGCACCGATGCAACGTCACTGGGAGATGTCGTGGCTATTGAGGAGGACAAGTATGTTGATAACCCGAAATGGTATCATTGGGTATCTTTCGAGGTGGTGGATACTGTGGCGACGTTCAAGCCCAAGAAACCCCTTTCCTTCTTTGAGCAATTTATGGTGGCCCCTCCAGGTCAAAAGTGGAGGTTAGAGGAGGCGGGCCCATTCGCAGTCTACACCAACTTGTAGGGAAAGATGGTCGACTATTTCTTCTATGGGAGGAGCATGGATACTATGGGGATCCGAGTTCCTCTGGTTGGGTTTCAACTACAGCTGTTGGAGCATTTGCATTTGGTCCCCCACACAGTTGGCCCCCAATGCTTGGGGTTACATCAAAACTTTCGAGACTGTGGTGGCTCACATGGAGCGTAGTCCCTCAGTTAAAATTTCATCGCCCCCATCGAGGTCTTTCGTCTGTCGGACAAGCGTGATGCTACTCGGCATGGACACGCCTGCTTTCGCTTCTCCCTGGGTGAGGCTTATTTCAAGCCAGTATATGATTCCAACAAAAGCTTCAAGTCTGTCTTCTTGTTCGTGCGGGCGTTGAACAAAGAAGCTAAGAGAGTTATTGCTGATTACGATGGTGCTGAGATGATAATGCCCCATTTCCCTTTCTCGTGGTCTGAGACCCACTTCGCCAAACTTTTTGTGAAGTGGGCTGCTAAGTTGCGCGATGCCGGCAAGAAGTTTGACCGCGACAAAATCATCAAAGCTGCAGTTGAGTCCGAGGCAGAGCTAAAGTAGACCTTTGGTAATTTTCTTGAATTTTCTTGATTCCTTTACCTTATCTTATGAGTTCGTGATTTTTGTCTGATGGTGGTTAAACTTTTCTGTTTTCGTCCAGATGAATTGGCAGATGGTTTTAACTTCGATCTCTACCCTCACATGTCTGTGGTGAGGGCGTGTTCTTCTAAAATGGGCAAGAGTTCATCAAGCCAGAAGCGGGTCACCCCCAAGGCTACTCCGAGTTCTAGCACTCCTCCTCCCCCCAAAAATTACAAGGCTTCTGCTGGGGAAGGCGTAATTGAATTACCTACCGAGGCAGAGCTTGAGGTCGTTGGATCCATAGCTAGGGCGGGTGTGAATTTGCATGGCAGACTTCAACGACAGAGGCTGAACACTGACGTCTCATGGCTCCAAGGTCACCCGAACAAGGCCGAGGCCAAGAGCCTTCGGTTTGAAGCCAACTTGAAAGACTAGATTGAGAAGTTGGAGAACCAAATTCTCTTAGGAACCATGGGTTCTCTTGAGTCAGCAGACGATCAGATTTTCGGGCTCGAGGCCCAATTAGTTGCCTATCAGGGCGAGGCTGATCAGGTTGATGCCTTGGAGAAGGTGTAACACCCCCTTACTTTTTAATACTACTTAGCAAATTAAATCAGAGTTTTCAAAAACCACTCAAGAAGTGCTACATTTTTCTACATGAATTTCAACCGAGCAAAACAATATACATAATTTGTAACTAAATAAATTGTAGTGTGAGGTACATACAACACCTCGGCCAAGAAGGAACCGAGCTCAACAAGTAACAGATTATTAGTTACATCACAGTCAAAATAATACATGTTCCAAAAAGACATAGGTTTATAACTCAAAATAAACCTACATAACATACCACTACGCTACTCGGCCTTTGGTGTTACACTACCGGAGCAATGACGACGCTAAGCGACATCGAGTGAGGACTCGACTCTACTACGGGAATACCGCAAGTTGCCAACATGAGAGCAACATAAAAGCAAAGAGGGTGAGTCTCTAAACACAAATAGCAATGTTTATAACAAACCTCATGCTAAAACAAACACAAACAAACACCTCAACTCACACAAAACAAATCACCAAGAAGTTATGACACCTCGGTTCATACCACAAAATAATACTACAATCAGTGCATGATTTATATGAATGATGCAGACCCAAAGTCCAAGGGCATATGCATGATGGATCCATCAAGATCGAAGTCTTCTGCTATCACCTTAGGACCGAAGTCCTCTGCTATCACCTTAGGACCGAAGTCCTCTGCTATCACCTTTATGCTTATGATTTATGCGACACCATGAACAATGCATAACACACAACATATACATTATTCAATTAAAGCATAACACAATTCCAATAACTCACCAATTAGACCGCAGCCTTTTATTCATAAATAGGACCTAAGTCCTCTGCTCACCTCTAGGACCGAAGTCCTCTGCATTCACCATTTTCATTTATTTAATGCCCCTCAGGGACTTCATCATTTATTACTCCTCTACTCGTAGCCATAAGGCCAACAAACACACATATATCAATTTCTATGCTAAGGCCGGCGTCTCTACATCGGCCAACAGCTCCATAGCTGTCGCCCAGCTCAACGAGCACCTCGACACTCAAGCATTTGACTAACAGTCAATCCGAGTACTCCAACGTCACTTAGGACCAAAACGACACCTAAGGACCAAAACGACACCTAAGGACCAAAACGACACCTATCGCTCCATCGTTTGGACTTAACGTCACTCTGATCGCACTCACCACCGCGCTCGCGGTGAAATACGCTAACATAGCTCATACGCAGCACCTCGGTACCCATTTGGCACCTCGGCAAAGACACAACACCTCGGACACCGATCGCATTCCTCGGCTTACTACTATTTCGACACCTCTGCCTTCGTCATACTCAAACTACGATTACGCTATGGTCGACATTTCCTAACGTGAAACCCACGCATTACTTCGCCTATTTACCGACTCCAACTACGCTAGACTCGAACGCGCAAGAGACTCGGCCACGCCGATTCGACTACACTCGCTTGGAATTGCGCCTAAGTTCAACCACACTAGTCTCGCCTATACCGACTTTCGACTATGTTGATCTCGGATAAGCCTAACTTCGATTGTACTAGTTTATAGCAACTCCACCCCACGTACATACACCGCCTTGACTCGGCATATACACCTCGGCTTACCTACTGCACTGCTGCAACCACAAACCGGCCTTACGCTTGGCTTCAAATTCACTGATTTCATCACTTAGCTTACTTACGCACTACCTCATCTTCCAACCCTCACTCACGCTTCATTTGATTACGTTACCTGTCAACACCTAGGATTACACCGACCTCAGCCTATACACGCCTCAACTACACCGACTCAACACTCTTTTGGTTAGCCAATTGCACTTCAACCCTTAAGTCTCTCGTGCGCCTAGTCTTTCTCCTATTCTTTCTCCTTAGTTCTCAGTCTATGATCAAACCTACACATCACTATTACACAAGTTCCTCTACGTAGCTAATCCAATAAACTCATCACCGACCTCAACGACGGTGATACAGCAAGCCTAGCTCACTGGGACTGAGAGTTCTCAGCTCCCCTGTCTCTCCCTTGCCTCTCATGATGATCAACTCATCACAACATCACCAAAATGAATGAAACACAGTCAACACAAGCATCAAACAACACACCTACAACTCAGAATACAAACACATGCTTGCTCATACACAAAGTCTATCATACATACAGAACTATAAATGAATAGAGAGCCCCCTTACCTTAATAACTTGAGAAGATGAGAACCCTTCACTCTCCAATAACCACAGCAACAAGCTCTCCTCTCCTCTCCCTAAAGCTATCTCACTTGCTCTACTCGGCATATCTCGATCAGTTGAGTGGAACACACTCTCTTCACTGAAACCCTCCAGTTAACACCCACAGCAACTCTTCTCCCTTGATTCCGAGCTCCTCCTACGCCAACGTTCTCCTTCTTCTCTCTAGAAAGTGATCTCACCTACCAACTTCTCTCTCTTACTTTCCCTTTGACTTTTCTAAGATTTTGGTTGGAAATGCATGTCTCCCCTTCGACACTTCCCTTTAAGGCATGCAATTGGGCTAAATTCATGGATCATGGGCCTAACTCTCATGGGCCTCTAATTACACTCCCTCCATCACTTGCACTACTCCCTCTTTTAATTAAATTACCTCCTAAATACCTTAAAACTCCAATTAATCCTTTGACTTAACCAAATGTTGTAAGCCTTAAAGAACCCACTAAATAAATAATTGAATTATATTTGGGGCGTTACAACTCTCCCCCACTTAGAATATTTTCGTCCTCGAAAATTTAGCTAATATAAACTTAGTTATGCTCTATTTAGTTCATACCCGAGGTTACATCTGACCCTACCCAATGACAACAAGCATAATCCACAACAAGGTCCCCTGTCGAATTGACAAGAGACACGAAAGCACACCAAGCAATACAAGACTCAAAGTTCACAGCATTTCGATCTTAATTAAGACAAGGAATAACATCGGTATTGACAATAAATTCTAACAGATTACCCTTAACGAAACGCTTACGTTTCGTCACGTCTAAACGACGACACTTAAACTCCAATACCTCCCATCTCAACCCATACACCTCGGTTCATCTTAGGGACAACACCTTATCACCATTCAACTCGGCTACTACTCCTTGGTCACTCGTAATGACATCACCTCGTCACAACCCATCTCGGCTACTACCTCAGTTACTCTAGGAAACCACATTTTTTTTTGTCATTCACCTCTCCCATTTCACCTTTGGTTGATGGCTACAACTGACACCACTCTTCTACGTACAGCGCCCTTGCGCCTAGGGTTTTCTCAAACCCCTTCCCTTACTAGGTCTCTTACAAGACCGACCCTCAACTCAACGCATACATACATCACCATTTCAACAAAAGGAAACAAACACAACACAAATAACCTCATCTACCACACAAATCAAGTTAACAATCATTTCTAACACCTTAACTCATACATAACACTTCATCATGCACTTACATTTCTTTGACCATCTACTCTCCTCGGCACATAGCCACGACACCTCGCCAAGATTAAGACAAAGACATTTGGGCGCACAAGCAGTGGGGCTCCATCAGACGCAACACAGGCGGCAGGCGCGGCATGGCGCCCTGCTCTGCGCCAAGACTTCACTAGCACACACGCACGGCTACCCCACTCGGCACCCAGTACAAAGTGCGCGCAACACGCCACTAAAACAAAACGCAAGGGGCATGCCATACTCGGCGCCCATTGCCTCACACGCCACGAGACACACACCACACCAAGCACCACGCACACACCACACCGAGCACACACTCACTCCTCTTCACCTCACCTCGGTATCCTCTTACCTACTTCTCGACGACATTAACTGCCCATACATACACTTTGTAACACCCCCTTTCTAAACAACTATTATTTAATATATTTTATCATAGTTTTCAAATTTTAAATCATTGAAAGAAAGTGTCACATTTCACCGCTTATAAAAACAACCAACTCATAACTAAGTGACATGAAGTCAACAAATAATGGCACGATACATAGCACGATAGTTTAGGGACGGGCCCACAACACCTGTTTTAGTTTACAGCACCAAAATAAAATAGTAACCCCGTCTCCAACACAGCGGAAAATCATTAAGTCTAGAATCATACTTAGTACATCAGCAATAACAGTCTAAACATCAATTAATAATAATTATATTACTACGCGCCTCCTGGTGCTACATATATCGAGGTGACTCGACACTACTAGCGAAGGTACTCACGTCACCTTCGATCCATCACACTGCAGCGTTGCCACATAAGAGCAACATTCCAAGCAGAAAGGGTGAGTCTCTTTATACAAATAATAATAATTAAGATAAGCATTATATTTTGGCAAGGCAACAAATACAACTAGTTCACCACATTATCAACACATCATCAATAATTTCATTAACAATCAGTATGAGTGTATGCATGTATGCAACATGCATGAGGATCCTTCATCATCACTATTTGCCTTGAGAGGCACCCATCGCTTTGGGACCGAGTCCCACGTCGCTTGGGCGAAGCCTACACATCGCTTTATGCATATGCATCATGAGGCTCTATGCCAATGCACCACAAACACAACACATATGCCACAATATTTATTAGGCTCACCACTTCAATTATTTTCTCAACTCGGCCTCACCAACAATCTAAGCCTTGAGGCTTTACACCGCTTTGGACCAAAGTCCCACACCGCTTTTAACATCTCCACACAATTATAATTCAATTTGTATCCTTGATTAGTAATTTAACTCAACACTTAACCCACCTCGCAATTATTGGACCAAACAAGCACCTACACACTCTCTCATTCCCAACAACATAATTATCCTCACATCCTCTCAATTGATCCATACCAAAATCAAACACTGTCATTATTTTGTTCCTCATATACTTTACATTCATCTCTCTAGTAATTATCTAATCAATTATAAAATAATTATTTCAACTAACAATGACTCACTATTCCATTGGAGCTATCTAGACAACACTACCACGCTATGCACCACATAATTTTTCTTCAGGATATCTATAATAGTTGTATTAAAGCAGTTACTATTATAATAGTTAATTACTCAATTCAAAAGACAAGAGAAG
Organism: Oxytropis ochrocephala; assembly: GCA_020916435.1. Taxonomy (NCBI): domain Eukaryota; kingdom Viridiplantae; phylum Streptophyta; class Magnoliopsida; order Fabales; family Fabaceae; genus Oxytropis; species Oxytropis ochrocephala. The sequence continues at coordinate 56,331,887 of CM037093.1, read as the reverse complement.
TGATCTAAGAAAGAACATATAGTCACTTGAGTATAATATCATGCGTCCTGTTAATGGTGAAAGATTCACAGCAAGGCAATATCACAACAATACACAATTCACTCCAATGACATTCCTTTAACACAACACTTCAACAAACAATTCAAACAAGGTTTCCCTAACACCACAATTCAAAGCAATTCCCCAATTCCATCACTACAACCTAGCCTACACATAACACTAATCTTAAGAATTATTATAGGCATAAAGAAGAGTCCCTTACCTCGAATAAACCGAAACAGAGCTCTCTCACGGAGTCACCGGCCGAACTACAAAGAACAACGAGCTCCTCTTCTCCTTTCCACGCGCCGATCACGCTCTCTCCTCTCTCTCTATGGTCGCGCTGTTTTCACCTCTTCTCTCTTCTCTTCTTGCGTTCCTTTCTTCCAAGAGGGTGAATAAACACGAGATGGAGTCCACAAACAATGAAAGGGCGTCGGAATCGAACTTCAGTATGATTTGAGTGGGAGGGTGGATTTTCGGGTTCGATCGTGGCTTGTGGATGGGAGCGAAGTGGAAGAGGATGCGGATAGGTTTTAGTTTTTCTGCCTGCGCGCTTCACGCCGAGGGAGAAGGAGAGGCGGTGGGTGGGTCGGGCGCGTAAGGGTGGGAATGCGCTGGGCTTAAGTGAGTTGCAGTGGGGTGCGCCCAGCAGGCAACAGGGGGTGTATGCGAGTAAAACAGCCCAAACATTCATTTTAAATACTCTTAGAGCCCAATATCACTATAACTATTATTTTAACATCTCAATTGACCAAAATAACTCCCTAAAGAAATAATATCTCCAACACTAGTATTTGAATAGAAATAAAATAAATACATAATATTCTTAATCATATATCACCAATAGCATATAAAAATACCATATTTTTATTTCTATTATTTTTTTCCACAATCTAATCCCCAATAATTTATTAAATAAATATCCAATAACTTTTAGGGCGTTACAACTCTCCCCCACTTAGAATGTTTCGTCCTCGAAACTTACCGACCAAAACTAAACAACCCCCCACTAACAAACTACAGCCCTCTAGACAACTAATGTTATCTATACTGCTGATTACCATTTCATTGATTACCGGCGGTGAGTGATTGGGCGGCCGTCCCTCCTACTTCTTCAGCCAGGTAACTCAAGAATTAATAACCAGACTCAGTCATACAATCCCAACTCCAGAGACGACTACGCCATCCTCATCGGACTCAACAGGCTATAAACAACAACATTCACCTCAAAGTTCACAAGCTCAACTAATCATTCACAACCACATAACACGTAACACAAATCGGGGTCACCGGGTACCCCAACGAGGGATCACTCTTAGTAGTCAAGACAATGAAACATCTTAACACCAGTAGCGAGGTTAGTCTACACGGCACTCAACATACAGCGTTAATGCGAAATCAAGAACATGCTACTGTAACAATTCATATTATACTTTATACTACGCTTTCACTAACTCATAAAGTCAAAGTAATAGTGTTGAATTACCCACATGACAAATTCATGCGAGCCTCCAACTATAAACTATACAGCAAAACTCACAAAACAAGCAAAAATATCGGTCACAAAAGTTAATGTCTTAGAAAGGTTAACATGTAGGCATCATGGTCACTTTCATTAAACTAGCGTGTACTTCCAAATAATTACAATGTTATTTCACTAAGCTTTTCTGAAAAGAATTAGAACATATAATCTTATCAACTCATGTGATATTTGCATTCTCTTATTTATAAAATTCGTCTTGTCCTACTTTAATTTAATTTTCCTTCTCTCATCTATAAAATTTATCTCGCTCTATTTAATCCAATCTCGCTATCTTAAAAACCAAACATTACAGCTCTGTAACTAACAAAAATTCAGCTTACGCATTCACACTAAATGACTAAGGTCAATTTCAAACAGTCTCTTCAATAACTAAGTTCCACTGTACAAGGTCTCGCATAATACTACAATTAATTGCAAATGCAAACAAACTGGCTTCCTAAAAATGTATCTTTCTACTATTCAACCTTAAGCCCTACACCCTACTCCATTTAGGTATCGCTCAAATGTTTGACCAAATCATTATACTCACACTTACCACTCCTGCTATTATATGTGACTATACTAGCAGATCCCAACTAGGGTTAATATACCCCTACTGACCTTTACATGGATTTTCAAAATTGGGAAAACATGGTAGTCGACTCCTCCCCTAGTCTTTCTTGTTAACCGTAGTTTGTTTTGGATTATTTTTCAACCTCCTCACTATATTGGGGTGGTTTTCTTGCAGACCAAAATTATTCTACTCTTTTGGCAAATCCATAATCTATAATTTCAAATATAATTCACTTTTACAATACTCGATTCTACTCAAAATAAGACAACTACAATTATAAATTATCTACTTATTATATTTGCACCTAAACCTCTATTTCACATTATTTTCCAATCTCAAGGTATTCATAAATCATAAACCTTAAATGCAATATAGCAATCAATTAAAATACATCAAATCAATTCAATTGAATACAATACACTCAGTTAGATCACTTACACTCAATAGATATTACACATAAATCAAACAATATATAATTTCATAGTCAAATTCACCATCATGGAGCACCCAAAGTTTCATAGTCAAATATACCTATTCTAATTTAATCCCAAAACAATACACGAATTGGCACGAATGCACTTAAACTAAGATTAATGTCACAAACTTTGCTTCCCCCAATTGAAGAAATAACACTGCCTATTATTTATGAAGTCATTAGACATTTACATCGTCTTATTTATAGTTTCACCTCACTATAGTTTTTATTTAATTGAACCTCATACTTTTAAAACCAATTATTACAACTCCTCACTCATTAATACTTAGCTCAACTCATTTACATTAATTAACCATAATCAATTTTACTTCTGTCTAAAATAACCAAACATTACCAAGATTTGTATGCCAACCCAATCAACTAGTAATTATCACAAAAATATAATTTTCTTCTATGTTGCAATCATTCATAAGACCTCCTTTTATTTTATGCCACTCAATTGCTACTAAAGTTACTGCACATATCCTTGTGTTAATAACTAGCATACCTCTATAAAGGCCATCACCTTTTATATAAAAAAAAAATACAGCAACCGCATTTAAATGAAAAAAAGAATAAAGAAAAAAAAAACAGCAACTTAACAACATGAAAACAGCCCTTTTAATTCACAAAAACAGCGACTTGATTATGGAAAAATAGCAACCTTGATTTTAATTATGCAATCACGACAACACCTAACCCATTCTCATCTTATTTAAATTTGAGTAACAATACATCTAAATTGAAGGGACAACACATTTGAATGATTTGGGTACCAATACCTTTTGCACTTTAGAAAAATATCACTTTTAAATTAAGGAAACAACACATTTTGAAAGTGGGAACATCTCATTCAAGAATTGGAGTAACAACACCTCTAAGTTTTCAAGTAACAACATCTTCAAAACCTAGTAAAAACACATTCCAAGTTTTAGTAACAATGCCTTTAAATTTGGAAAACAACACATTCAAATCTTGGGCAACACATTAAAATTCGGGTAACAATATATTGGAAATTTTGGAAAACATCTCCTTTTAAAATCACCAAACAGTAGTAAAACCCCACCATTTTATTTATAAAGACGACCACGTTACACCCCTTTTCATTTTAAAAGAAACACAGAAAGCAGTGTGGATAAAGCAAGTAGGAAATGGCGCCTCATTTGTTGTGAAGCAAAGCAGTATTTTTATTAAGAGAAAAAAGCAAGACAAAAAAACAAACAATTGATCACCCCTCACCACATCCCTCATCAAATCACCCAATCACTCACAACAACATTTTTTTTTTTTAAAAAATATGACAACATACAGTTGCCCTTTATATATATTCGTGGGTTATAAAATAGTAAACTATTTGACTATGGGATTTCTCAGATATCTGGTACTGCTCACAACAGAACATTTGTGAGGCTCTCAGAGATGTCCTTGAAAATACACGAAGAACCGGCTCGAACAAAGGCTAGCCATAGTCAAAAAGTACACTAGTAGTATAACGCTTAGAGTGAAATTCTTTGAATTAATGTCCATATAAGTATCACAGTTAATATATAATAAAACATTTTCGCATACCAAAACCTATAATACCCGAACCCCACATACAAGTCCCTCATATATCTAGTGGATTAATTAACCAAATTCAATCACTTCATTAACTACAATTACTCAAATAATTGCAACACGTTGGTAAGACTATCACCTAACATTTAAAATATCACAACACATGGTAAGGAGTAGTAGCTAAAGTCAAAATACTAACTAACATAGTAGCTACACAAGGTACTCAGAGCAAACACACACATAGCAAACAATAAGACAATAAAGCACCAAGATCAACAATAGCAATTCTACCGTCTCGCCAATTCAAACTAATCACCGCAACACAAATCATGGCTAGAACGAGTACTAAGACTCGAGGATAACTAGACTCGACATCGACAACTTGGCCGGACGGACCAAACTTCACTCACGATACCACTAATGTAACACCCCTTTCTAAACAACTATTATTTAATATATTTTATCGAGTTTTCAAATTTTAAATCATTGAAAGAAAGTGTCACATTTCACCGCTTATAAAAACAACCAACTCATAACTAAGTGACATGAAGTCAACAAATAATGGCACGATACATAGCACGATAGTTTAGGGACGGGCCCACAACACCTGTTTTAGTTTACAGCACCAAAATAAAATAGTAACCCCGTCTCCAACACAATGGAAAATCATTAAGTCTAGAATCATACTTAGTACATCAAAGAATAACGGTCTAAACATCAATTAATAATAATTATATTACTACGCCCCTCCCCTGGTGCTACATATCAGAGCTGACTCGACACTACTAGCAGAAGGTACTCACGTCACCTTCAGTCACTGTCACCTGCAGCGTTGCCACATAAGAGCAACATTCCAAGCAGAAAGGGTGAGTCTCTTTATACAAATAATAATAATTAAGATAAGCATTATATTTTGGCAAGGCAACAAATACAACTAGTTCACCACATTATCAACACATCATCAATAATTTCATTAACAACCGTATGAGTGTATGCATGTATGCAACATGCATGAGGATCCTTCATCATCACTATTTGCCTTGAGGGCACCCATCGCTTTGGACCGGAGTCCCACGTCGCTTTGGCCGAAGCCTACACATCGCTTTATGCATATGCATCATGAGGCTCTATGCCAATGCACCACAAACACAACACATATGCCACAATATTTATTAGGCTCACCACTTCAATTATTTTCTCAACTCAGCCTCACCAACAATCTAAGCCTTGAGGGCTTCACACCGCTTTGGACCAAAGTCCCACACCGCTTTTAACATCTCCACACAATTATAATTCAATTTGTATCCTTGATTAGTAATTTAACTCAACACTTAACCCACCTCGCAATTATTGGACCAAACAGCACCTACACACTCTCTCATTCCCAACAACATAATTATCCTCACATCCTCTCAATTGATCCATACCAAAATCAAACACCTGTCATTATTTTGTTCCTCATATACTTTACATTCATCTCTCTAGTAATTATCTAATCAATTATAAAATAATTATTTCAACTAACAACAGCTCACTATTCCATTGGAGCTATCTAGGACAGCACTACCACGCTATGCACCACATAATTTTTCTTCAGGATATCTATAATAGTTGTATTAAAACAGTTACTATTATAATAGTTAATTACTCCAATTCAAAAAGACAAGAGAAGTGATCTAAGAAAGAACATATAGTCACTGAGTATAATATCATGCGTCCCTGTTAATGGTGAAAGATTCACAGGCAAGGCAATATCACAACAATACACAATTCACTCCAATGACATTCCTTTAACACAACACTTCAACAAACAATTCAAACAAGGTTTCCCTAACACCACAATTCAAAGAATTCCCCAATTCCATCACTACAACCTAGCCTACACATAACACTAATCTTAAGAATTATTATAGGCATAAAGAAGAGTCCCCTTACCTCGAATAAACCGAAAACAGAGCTCTCTCTACGGAGTCACCAACCGAACTACAGCAACAACGAGCTCCTCTTCTCCTTTCCCACGCGCCGATCACGCTCTCTCCTTCTCTCTCTATGGTCGCGCCGTTGTTCACCTCTTCTCTCTTCTCTTCTTGCGTTCCTTTCTTCCAAGAGGGTGAATAAACACGAGATGGAGTCCACAAACAGTCGAAAGGACGTCGGAATCGAACTCAGAGTATGATTTCGAGTGGGAGGGTGGATTTTCGGGTTCGATCGTGGCTTGTGGATGGGGAACGAAGTGGAAGAGGATGCGGATAGGTTTTTCTGTTGCGTGCGGCTTCACGCCGAGGAGAAGGAGAGCGGTGGGTCGGTCGCGTGCGTGGGTTGGGAATGCGCTGGGCTTAAGTGAGTTGCAGTGGGGTGCGCCCAGCAGGCAACAGGGGGTGTATGCGAGTAAAACAGCCCAAACATTCATTTTAAATACTCTTAGAGCCCAATATCACTATAACTATTATTTTAACATCTCAATTGACCAAAATAACTCCCTAAAGAAATAATATCTCCAACACTAGTATTTGAATAGAAATAAAATAAATACATAATATTCTTAATCATATATCACCAATAGCATATAAAAATACCATATTTTTATTTCTATTATTTTTTTCTAGAATCTAATCCCCAATAATTTATTAAATAAATATCCAATAACTTTTAGGGCGTTACACACTTCACATCAATACATCCATAACTCTACAACACTAGATTCGACATGCTTAAACTACACATACTTACACTTCAACTCACTTATAGTTCAACATCCTGAATACCTCTTAACCTCGACAGTACATACCTCGACCAGCATACACTTCACTTAGATAACTACAAGTCGACTGTACGCTTAAACTCAGACACCCTTACACTATGTCACTTGCACTTCATCACCCACCTCGTCACCTATGACCCGTTTACGCCTCACGCCGAAGTCTACGCCCTATCTCAGAACTCTCGCACCTCGGTATAACATGTTACAGTCGACTCCTTCACCTCGGCTATCATATGCAGACTTGCCTACGCCCTACGTCTTGACCCAAAACACCTCGGTATAACCATGTTATACCTCGGCAACTACTTGACGACACTCGCACTGGGTTCTAATTACACCTACGCACCTTCGTCCATCAAGTACAGCTCAACTCGTCCTCTTCAAGTCTATGAACTACGCTTTAACACTTACGTCGTGCGTTAACCTTCATGCACTTCAGCTGCCACACTTAGGCATGATTACACTACCCTTAACACCTCTACACCTTTACTTTGTACCAAAACTCTATTCTCGGGTCACCAAAGTCTCACTCGATTATCCAAACACCATTGATTTATCGTTAGGGAACTACACCATAGCAATCATTTAAAGTACTAATGCTCCTATCTTACGTCAATCTATATCCAAACCACAAACAATGCCTTCCTCAGCTCGGCATTCCTATTCTTCGCACCGAATTCTAATCCTCTAATCATCAAAGTTACACACTATCATCTAGATCCTATATAGGTACCCCTGCGTCTACCATACTTTTAAGAACAATTTTTCTATCTTAGGCTTTCCAGAAACCATAATTCTAAACTTTTTCCAAAAGGCATGCTCTATTTTCTTTGCATGAACTTCAAACCCAAAGTGTCAATCCTTATTTTGACATCTCCCTACTATCAACCCCCAAATCAAAACTCAACCCTCCATAAGGCACCTATTTATCTAAACATTAATAGTCAACCAAACTCGCACAGTCATTTAACTCACAAATACATTATTCGTCAACCCGACAACAACAACACGACACTTTGGTCACATTGACCCAACAACAACAACAACAACGAAGGTCATGGACCAAATTTAAGTCAAATAACAATCACACAATCTACATATCAATAAATGCGACATCTCTACTTCAAAAATATTTATAAGTAGAAGTGCGAAAAATGAGTAAAAGTTGTTTTCCAACACAATCAACAATTTACATTTTTGGAAATGATTTTCGTAAATGAAAGGTGTCCTCAACTCTTAAAATCATGTAATAATTATTTATAAGAACATTGAAGCCTAGAGCGGCAAAAAATATTTTCCTTCGGTTTCAAAAGGAGTAACTAACGCATCTTTCGCAAACCAAGCTTTTTCCAAACCATCAGGGAATTCAAAAACAGAAGGCACAGAGTTCACACATTGGAAATACAATACAGCACACATTATCAGCGGGGTATCTCCCCCACTTATTCACTTACCATTCAGCAGTACTCGGTTTGCCCCTTTACCTGCAGGGACATCATTTACTACACAGACAATGGTTAGAACTAATCTAGCACTACTCAATCAATCAAGTTGTAATTAGTACATATTCAAAATTTATAATAATTACGAGTTATTGTCACCTCTTTCATTGGGAATGAGTTATCGGGGTGATCAGTCCCTCCTACTCACGCACCCAATTTAGTTAAGGTCACAAAACTACGTCTTTTCAAAATTTACACCTTTCACATTGAAGGACTTTAACGCAGATCCAGTACGAAGGCATCGCCACGACTCTACCCTTTGACGTCGTTAAAATGCTCTTCTAATTACACATACCTCACTTAATACAAACAACAGTCACAAACAACTACAAGCAATGCTACAATCATCAGCTGCAACTCACTAAACAAAATCTACAAAAAACTCTCGGTTGGAGATCAACAAGAGATCTCTGAGACACTACGACTGGACAAACTTGGCCTGACAGATCGAATCGCGCTCCGATACCACTATTGAAACACCCCCTTACTTTTTAATACTACTTAGCAAATTAAATCAGAGTTTTCAAAAACCACTCAAGGAGTGCTACATTTTTCTACATGAATTTCAACCGAGCAAAACAATATACATAATTGCGCAGCTAAACAGTGTAGTGTGAGGTACATACAAAGACACCTCGGCCGAAGGAACCGAGCTCAACAAGTAACAGATTATTAGTTACATCACGGTCAAAATAATACATGTTCCAAAAAGACATAGGTTTATAACTCAAAATAAACCTACATAACATACCACTACGCTACTCGCCATTTGAGTGTTATACTACCGGAGCAATGACGACGCTAAACGACATCGAGTGAGGACTCGACTCTCTACTCGGGAATACCGCAAGTTGCCAACATGAGAGCAACATAAAAGCGGTGAGGGTGAGTCTCTAAACACAAATAGCAATGTTTATAACAAACCTCGTGCTAAAACAAACACAAACAAAGACCTCAACTCACACAAAACAAATTCCAAGAGCTATGACACCTCGGTTCATACCACAAAATAATACTACAATCGATTGCATAATTTATATGAATGATGCAGACCCAAACTCAAGGGCATATGCATGATGGATCCATTAAGACCAGAAGTCTTCGCTATCACCTTAGGACCGAAGTCCTCTGCTATCACCTTAGGACCAGAAGTCCTCTGCTATCACCTTTATGCTTATGATTTATGCGACACCATGAAAAATGCATAACACACAACATATACATTATTCAATTAAAGCATAACACAATTCCAATAACTCACCAATTAGACCGCATGACCTTTTATTCATAAATAGGACCTAAGTCCTCTCGCTTCACCTCTAGGACCAAGTCCTCTGCATTCACCATTTTCATTTATTTAATGCCCTCGGGACTTCATCATTTATTACTCCTCTACTCGTAGCCATAAGGCCAACAAACACACATATATCAATTTCTATGCTAAGCCGACGCCTCTACATCGGCCAACAGCTCCATAGCTGTCGCCCAGCTCAACGAGCACCTCGACACTCAAGCATTTGACTAACAGTCAATCCGAGTACTCCAACGTCACTTAGGACCAAAACGACACCTAAGGACCAAAACGACACCTATCGCTCCATCGTTTGGACTTAACGCCACCACTGATCCGACTCACCGCCGCCTCTCGCAGTTGAAATACGCTAACATAGCTCATACGCAAAGCACCTCGGCACCCATTTGGCACCTCGGCAAAGACACAACACCTCGACACCGATCGCACCTCGGCTTACTACTATTTCGACACCTCTGCCTTCGTCATACTCAAACTACGATTACGCTATGGTCGACATTTCCTAACGTGAAACCTACGCATTACTTCGCCTATTTACCGACTCCAACTACGCTAGACTCGAATGCGCAAGACTTCGGCTACGCCAGTTCGACTACACTCGCTTGGAATTGCGCCTAAGTTCAACCACACTAGTCTCGCCTATACTGACTTCGACTATGTTGATCTCGGATAAGCCTAACTTCGACTGTACTAGTTTATAGCAACTCCACCTAACGTCATAAACCGCCCAACTCGGCATATACACCTCGGCTTACCTACTCTGCACACCGGCAACCACAAACCGGCCTTACGCTTGGCTTCAAATTCACTGATTTCATCACTTAGCTTACTTACGCACTACCTCATCTTCCAACCCTCACTCACGCTTCATTTGATTACGTTACCTGTCAACACCTAGGATTACACCGACCTCAGCCTATACACGCCTCAACTACACCGACTCCAACACTCTTTTGGTTAGCCAATTGCACTTCAACCCTTAAGTCTCTCTGTGCGCCTAGTCTTTCTCCTATTCTTTCTCCTTAGTTCTCAGTCTATGATCAAACCTACACATCACTATTACACAAGTTCCTCTACGTAGCTAATCCAATAAACTCATCACCGACCTCAACGACGGTGATACAGAGAAGCCTAGCTCATTGGGATGAGAGTTCTCAGCTCCCCTGTCTCTCCCTTGCCTCTCATGATGATCAACTCATCACAACATCACCAAAATGAATGAAACACAGTCAACACAAGCATCAAACAACACACCTACAACTCAGAATACAAACACATGCTTGCTCATACACAAAGTCTATCATACATACAGAACTATAAATGAATAGAGAGCCCCCTTACCTTAATAACTTGAGAAGATGAGAACCCTTCACTCTCCAATAACCACAGCAACAAGCTCTCCTCTCCTCTCCCTAAAGCTATCTCACTTGCTCTACTCGGCATATCTCGATCAGTTGAGTGGAACACACTCTCTTCACTGAAACCTCCAGTTAACACCCACAGCAACTCTTCTCCCTTGATTCCGAGCTCCTCCTACGCTAACGTTCTCCTTCTTCTCTCTAGAAAGTGATCTCACCTACCAACTCTCTCTCTTACTTTCCTTTGACTTTTCTAAGATTTTGGTTGGAAATGCATGTCTCCCCTTCGACACTTCCCTTTAAGGCATGCAATTGGGCTAAATTCATGGATCATGGGCCTAACTCTCATGGGCCTCTAATTACACTCCTCCATCACTGCACTACTCCTCTTTTAATTAAATTACCTCCTAAATACCTTAAAACTCCAATTAATCCTTTGACTTAACCAAATGTTGTAAGCCTTAAAGAACCCACTAAATAAATAATTGAATTATATTTGGGGCGTTACAGAAGGAACTTGCTGGACTGGTGTCATACGCCAATTTTGTCCGGCTTAGGTCAAAACCCTAATCTTCCACAAAAATAAATAAATAGAGGAGAAGAGAGCATCATGCATTGCATTTAGGTTTCTAAAAGTCATTTCAAAATTTCTAAAATCATTTTTGGAGTTGGAATACACTTTTTGGACAAGCTAGGGTTTTGCAGTGCAAAAGGGTATTTTGGTCATTTTGCGAATAAGGGACAATTTCTCAAGACAAGTCATTCAACATGCATTTTTGAGGTATTAGAGGTCACTCCTAGGGGAAAAAGTCATTTTTTGAAGTGAAAATGTGCTTTGGGCAAAGAACTAGGGTTTTTAGGGTGAAAGGGCATTTTGGTCATTTCACAATAAAAACAGTATTTCGTCCCAAATCACTGAACAATCATCAATGATTTTATTTGAGGAATATTTGTGCTTAATTGTGATTATTTTTGTGCATAAATATTAACCTTTTTGGCATAAAAATCAAGTCTTTGGATAGAAGGGTAAAATGGTCATTTCCTTTGAGGTGGGGTAAACAAATCAATTTTGGGATTGGTGAGATCATAAAATTCAGAGCCCAATCATTGAATCATGGGACATGGCCCAAAATGACATGAATTTAAAAGAATTATCTAGAAAGGGATATTCCATTTCTTTTGAATTTTGAAAGGTCAAGTATAGTACAATAGTACAATTTGCAATTCCACTCACTCTCCCACTCCCTAGCTGCGCACACCAGCCCATAATCATGCAATTTTGATTTATTTTATTGGTTGCAAATTGTGTTTAAATCTTGGCCTTCCATTCAAGTTTTGTGTGCAATCCTCACCCTTCATTTGAATCAAAATGACACTTGTGTAATAAGCTTCATGGAAAAATACAATTTTGTAAATAAACTTATCCTTCACCACCCTCATTAAGCTGCGCATTCAGCCCCTCTCTCTCCTCATTTTATGCTTTTTAATTACCCTCAATCCATGTGACATTGCATCTTGACCATTGATTCAAATTTTATCTCAAATCCTATTGGTTTGCAAGAATCACATTGTCATAAATACCCTTGAGTTTGCACCCCATATAAAAACCCAAAAGCAAGAGACCAAAGGGATAGACACTCTTATTTTTAACCTAGAACAAAAACCTCTCCTCTCTCCTCCCTCTCCTTTCTCCTCCATTTTCTTTTCAAGTTTCATCCACCAAATCACCTCAAATCCACTCCATATTCATATATCTTCTTCCTTTCATCCTTGATTCCATTTTTACTCTACTAAGGAGCTTGTTTTCTTCAAGTTTGCGTGGCATTTGTTGGTGATTTGTTCTTGATCTTCATTTTTCTACTCTTGTGTAGCTTTGATCTTGAGGTAAACATCTTATCTCTTGCATTTTTAACTATTAGCATGTGAATCTTCCTTCTACTCCTCTTCCTCTCTAAGAGGCTTAGAGGGCTCATTTCAAACACTATGTCAAGGACATTGGGAGCCTTGGGTGTTTGAAGTAAGCTCTTGGTCTTGAAGAGGGTGTTCTTGTGTTTTAATCATATGTTTTGCATTTTCACACTCATTTTTTTCACTTCTTCATGAATAAAGAACTTCCATACATTATATGCATCTTCTTGTTCATATCATAACTTGTGAGTTGAGCTTTGGTTTGATTCATGAGTGTAGGGTTCGGTTTTAGGCCTTAGAATTTAGGGTTTTTTTTGTTGCTCCTTTTTCATTTTTTTGAGTTATGTAAATGAAATGCATGATGTACTTGATTTGCATGATTTGTTCTATGTGTGGATTATGAGTTTTAGCATGAAATAATGTATTGTCTTGTGCATATGTGATTTCGGCCTTAGAGGCCTTTTTAGGGTTCATTTTAGTGCTTAAAATGTGTGTTTGATCTTGTTGTGTAGAGGTGTGTAATAGTGTTAATGTGTTTTTTCACTTTTTAACCATCCATTCATGTTTTTACCTTACCACTCATTAACTTTTTACCAAAACTGAAAAAGGCATTTTTACTTTTTACTTTACTATCCCATTAAATAATTACCATTCACTTCATGCATATTTACTTTTACCATTCATTAACTTTTTACTAAAAGTTTTACTACTTGTCTATTTGCAAAAATACCCAAAACATTTTTACACTTTGCATTTCATCATTTGTGCTTACATGTTCATGCATCTATATGCGCCTATGCCTCTTGCATTCTCATACCCTTTTACATGTTCATGCATCCATTAATGTCATGTCTTGCATTTATTATCACATGATCATACATTCATTAACACTATGACTTGCACTCTTTTTCATATGTTCATGCATTCAATAATGCTATGCCTTGAATTCCACAATTGTATACTCATGCATTCATATGTTTGCCTAATCATGCACTCAATAATGCTATGCCTTGCATCCCATGATTGTATACTCTTGCACCCACATGTTTGTTTAATCATGCATTCAATTGTTCATAGCAACTTGTGAATACTCCTTATGATTGCTTTGTTTGTTCTCTAATTGTTGTCTCGGTTTTGTCTTGAAAAAGGATTTGAAATGTTCTATTTCTTTTCAAATTCAAAATTACATGCTTTTCTTTCAAATAAAAACCCTAAGGCATTTTCATAAACAAATCATTAGCCATCACTCAAAGTCGTTGCTTGTTTGATCGCTAGTGAAGAGTTATTAGTGATAGTCACTCGAAGCCTTTGCTTGTTTGACTATTATGAAAGCTCCCACACATTAATTAAACAACAAAAATTAATCCAAATTTCCAAAATAACACGAGTTATTAGTAGTAATTATCATCGATGCTCACCATTTTTTCAAAACAATTTCAAAAAAAAAAAAAGAATAATGCAACGTTGTCACTTGTAATCACTCGAAGCCATTGCTTGTTTGATTACGGTGCCAACTCTCTTTTCTTTCGAGTTAGTTTAGAATGCCACCGAAGCCTCTCGCTTGTTTGGTGTTCGCGAACACTCGAGTCTTACTTCAAAAACTCCCAAACTTAAACCCTTAAGCCGCTTTTTGAGACGCGAAAACGAGAACTACGTAGCTTTGATCCTCATTCCGTGAGGGCACGTGAGGACCGGTTCATGTCCCGTCAAGCACCCTTTTCAAAAAATCCTTGTTTTGTTCCGCTTTACAAAGATACCAAAAACATTCCTTTTCCCCGTTTTCAATAAAGCAATTTCTCAAAAGAAAGAAAAGAAAAGAAAAGAAGTAGAACGATGTATTTCAAATCAAACATTTCAAAACCACATCAAGTTAATGGTTCCCTTTCGGTAGAAAGAAGCGCGTGAAGTGCTAATACCTTCCCCATGCGCAACCGACGACCCCGAACCTACATCTCTGTGTTTTCAAAAGACCACCCGTTTTCCAAAAAAGGTTTTTTCAATGTTTTCCTAAATAAATATTGGTGGCGGCTCTACTATTTTTCACGTTGTTAAACGAAAAGTCCAAACCGGATTTTTCGGGGCGCAACAACTGGAACAGGCCCGGGCAAAGGTGGAGGCTGATCGTGCTGAGGTGGAAAGAGTGAAGAGAGAAAATTCTGCCACTACTGCTCAAGTGGCAGATTCCGCCAAACTTTGCTTTGATCGTTGCAAGAGCTTCGCTGCCGTGGTGCATCCCAGCCATCCTTTAAAGCTGCTAGATTTTGAGTACGAGATCTTCGAAGGCAAGCTCGTCAGGCTAGAGCCCGGGGTTCCTTTGGAGGAGGCCGAGGTTGTCTTCGACCTATCACCTGCATTAGAGGAAGAAAAAAGTAGCGAGTCTGATTCCTTAGAAGAATATGAGACCCTTAGTGATTTTTAGTTCATGTTATAAATTCTTTTTCCTTTGTAATTATTAACTTTTGTGGTAAGAGGTTCCGATATATGAAATAAAAAAGTCGTTATGATTAAGTAGCAAATTTTCGCTTAGTTTTCTGCACCGACGAAGAATCAATTGATATTTTGCGCGATGATATTTGCGAGAGAGTTGGCCGGGGCCAAGGTGGATCGCACCACGGCAAATAAAATTTGAAAATTTCTCTGATGGAGCATTTAGCTCAGAGATCTGAGAAGTCTTTCGATCGAAATCGCTTTGGATTTTTGTCTTTGGTTCCCTGATGGAGCGCTAAGCTCAGACATCATGGGTCTACGGGCGAAGCCGCAAGGACTTATTCCTTCAGCCTTTGGAGGAGATGTGAACTCGGACAACAGAGGTAAGGCACAATCGCGTGGGGCGAAACAGGGGTGTTGTGTAAAATATATAGTGCAAGTGTACACTGTCCAACAAGTAGTAAAGTGATAAAAAGTTTGATCCACGTGGAATTAAGGTCTAAAACGAGAGTTTAATTTGATTAACAAATTAGTCATGACAACAAAATAAGAACCCAAGTTTTTGGGTAACATAAACAGTCATAAAAGTAGATGAAATGAGGAATCAGATTTGAGAACATGTTGGGATGCCTAAACCAAGTAAATCTGTTTCAACACAACAAATGCGATGTAAGATGTTGCAGCATTAGGTGCTGCAACAGTAAAATACACTTTTCAGTTTCTTACACTAGGGTTTCACTACAAGAGCTTACGTCTAAGACCTAAATAGGTTCACCTTAGGCTTCTTAAGCACATACAGAATCACCTTTTGGGATTTGCCCTCTTATGTCTAGGGTTTAAGCAAGGGTTAATTAAATGTCTTCAATTAACCATTACCCATATCATCTTTTCAGATCTATTCATAAACATCAAACATACTTCATTAATTGCGAAGAAACTTCATTGCAGAGTAGGTAGCATCCCAACAAAGAGGGTTTAGGACATATGTACATAATGGAGTTCCCATCATTTTGGGGCGACCATACAATATGTTCTGGTTGCTTCGTATTTTGAAAAACTTCGGGCAACTTTGAACTTCATTACCCTTCTTATTTATAGTGAAAAAGACCTAAATTTTTATTTTTATTTTTAGTGCTTGACAAGAGTGGCCTCTTGCTCCTACGTACCCCCGGATGCAAGGGAGGAATCAAAGCTACATAGTTCTTCCTGAAAAAGGTTTGTTGGTTGGTGTTTTTTAGTGTAGGGGTCCTAGGATTCCTTGAACTGTACAGCTCACTGATTCTTAGGACGCTGAATAACCTGATTGTACAACCGACACAGTCCCCTACTTTTGAAAGTATTTTTGAGGTTTTTTTTAATGAAGTTTGTTTGATGTGAGGTGAGTTGGTTTTAGAATAGGTATTCTAGAACTCCTGAACTGTATAGCTCATTAGTTCTAGAACGCTGACTAACCCGGTTGTACAACCGACTTAGTCCCCAATTTTTAGGAAAAATAGTTTATTCGTATTTTATTAAGTTTTCAGGATTACTGAACTGTACAGCTCATTTGTCTTAAAATAATGACTAACCCGGTTGTACAACCGACTTAGCCGTTTATTTAATTTCGAGAGAAAAAGTATTTATATTTGTGTTGGAAAGGAATTAAAAAGAAAAACAGGGTGTGAAAATTGTAAATTGAAGTTTTATTAGTTGCAGGGGGTTGTATAATTAATAGGAGGTGTAAAAAGGAAACCTAAATAAGCATGTAGGAGCCCAAGATGCTGGCGGCGGGCTTAAGTGAAGAATGGATGCGCGCGTGAACATGGGGGATGCAAATAGCGTTCTGATAATTAAAATAAATAAAAAATAAAATAATAATAGGGGACACTATAAATAGTTAACCCTAACACAAAAACCCTAAAAATCAGATTCATTCTCTCCTTCCTTGCGGCGCCGCAGCCAAGAGAGAGTGAGAGCTTGGCGACGAGATTTTCGCCGGTTTCCACGGGAGAGAACCGATCGGCCTGAGGTGATAGAGAGGGACGAGTGCGAACAGTGAAGGGTAGGTCACGTCGGAGGTGACACAAACGGAGGGAGGAGATGACACCGGCGATAGGGATACCGCCGGTGAGGAAATAAGGTGGTTTCGGTGGTGATTGGGTTCAGTTTGGTGGAGTTTTGGTGGTTATTGGCTCGGTTTAATGGTGAGCTTGCCGGAGAGGACTTCGGTTCATGGGTGGTTGCGAGTTGTTTATGGAGGTTTCGGTTTGGTTGTCCGGGGTGGTGAGCTCGGCAAGGAGGAGGTTCCGGTTTGGTTGTCCGAGGTGGTGAGCTCGGCATCGTGGGAGGAGGAGGTTTCGGTTTGGTTGTCCGAGGTGATGGTGAGCTCGTCATCGTGGGAGGAGGCTTCGGTTTTGGTTGTCCGAGGTGATGGTTTGATGGTGTCTCACCGGAGCTTCGCCGGAGAAGACGATTGGAGCTCCGGCGAGCTTAAGGTTAGTTTTTTTTAACTCTGCTCGCTTTTTAATCTTTCTCTGGTCGTCTGATTCTCTCCTACTCCATTTTATTCTCCCTCTTTATTTCGTTTCTGGTTTTTTCTTGTGTTTGTTTGATCTGAATGCTCTAATCTTCTAAAGGTACAAGACTAAATCATGTCTACTTATATTTTTGAGTTCTGTTTTCCTTAAATCAAAATGCAAGATTAATTTGAGTATTGCTTTTTCTTTTTAGCTCTTCCTAATAACTATAAAAATTAATCTATGCAAGAAGACAAGACAAACAAAAGAGTTTTTATACACAAAGAGTAGTCCTATAATCTATTTATTTTGTTAGAATCATTTTCAAACACATGTTTTCATTATAAAAACCCTAACTCATTTTTAGATCTATGACAGTACTGATTTATTGGTTTTAACCTTTATTTACATGTAGTTTGAGTATGTGTTTCATCTGAAAAAGGTGTTATTGCGAAAAATAGGAAGAACCTACCTCTATTCCAGCCTCTGTTTTGGTCTCCTTGCGTGTTTGTTTGAGTAACAGTAACTGACTGCAACTGTGCTGCCTTCGATCATTCGCGTGCATGCCTAATTTAAACAACGGTATTTTGGTGTAGTTGAACGGGGTGATTGAAATTGGTTCGGGTTAGTAACCGAGACACTATACTAATAATTCTCGTAATCATGCGACTCCAAAACACGACCCTAATAAAAATAAATGACTAAAACAAGAAAAAGAAGACAGACAAAATTGGGGTATAACAGCTGCCCCTCTTTATTAATATTTTACTAGAAAGTGATGAGTTCTCGAACTTTCATAGTAGAAATAGGAATAAAGATAAGATAGACGCTAATTTTGTCCGCTTAATGGAGAAGCGGAAAGAGTGAAGAGTAACAAGGAATGGTTAACACTCGGTGCGTTAACCGGAAGATAAATGAAGGGTCATCAAGGACCTGAAGGAGCATTAAGGCTCTGAAGGACCACTTAAGGTCTGAAAGGCTGCCTAGGCCTTAATTGAAGGACCATCGTGGTCTAAAGGAGCGCAATTAGCTACGGTACTAATTAAACGGTCTGAGGGGGCCTTTTATATTTCTAGCGGCCATGAGGAGTCAAGATCAGATCCGAAACTGATATGTTGACCATGAAGGGCGCCCCGCGTGTCTTTAGTCGACACAACTAGTCCGAAGGACCACGCTGGTCGATAAGGTCCGTCGGGCTCGACTACGACGTTGCGACTGGGCCACTTAGGCAATCGAAGGAGGGCGTAGTGCTCGAAGGACCGCTCCGGGTCCGAGGATCTTGGTGATCTGTTATACAGTGTGGCATTATATTTGGATGCCCCTAGCGAGGGCGCGTGCTTGAGTGAAACCTTTATTAATGCAGTGCATGGCACATGAGTGTATTGAGTGGTATTTGGCGGGATGATGCATGAGATGTGGAATGATATTTTTCTCGTTCATTCTTGATTTTTTGCTTTTTTTTTTCGGCAGTCTCTTTTTTGGTAGTCTTTTTTTTGACTTGTTCCATCAACTTGCGGGATTCTTGGCGTGAGATATGAAGTCATCTTGTATATTTGTATTGCGAGATCGACATGCTGGGGCGTATTGTGATTCATTTGAAGTGATGGTGGGTGCATTTGTTCATTTTCTGCGGCTGTTTTTATGAGAGATCATATCCTTTCTGTGATTTTCAAATTTTTTGTAATGATCGTAATGCTTATGATTATGTCACATGTCTCACAATTCAGTATCATTTACCAAAAAACATTTCGAAATGAGGGAGAATGAAAGAGAATGGAAAGTGTTTGATATTAATATTGGAAGCCAAGTATGCAGGAGGCACACTGACTGAAGATTACATCAGTAACCGAATTGAAAGAAAAGCTAGAGTACTAAGCAGATTTGTTGGTAGCTAATGTCTTTTGAAATAACATTGTCGGATACCCATATTCACGCCCTTGACCAATAATCATTCAACTTTCAGAAATGTCGTTTGCCTCAGTATTTTGGTCCAACTTCTTGACCCTAATTTTTGCCTGGATCGCCCTTTTGGGTTTTCAATCCATCGGGTCGCTCTAACTTTTGCCTAGGCCGCCCTTTCGGGTTTTCAACCTAGCGAGCTTATTCTTGCTTGGCTCATTTTTCCTCTTTTTTTATATAATTTCTTTAGGCATAGTATTTCTTGAATGCATCAAAATTGATTGGGAGCTGGAGGTCTTCACCATCCATATTTGTGAGAACTAAGGATCCTCCGGAGAATGACTTCTTCACCACGTAAGGCCCTTCGTAGTTCGGGGTCCATTTCCCACGTGAACTACCCATCCTTTGTTGATACAACTGCCCATGACACAATGCAACCAACCTCTTCTCATCGATGAGGTTCAACTGATCTAGGCGAGCCTGAACCCATTTTGCCTCTTCTAATTTTGTCTCCATTAGTAGCCGTAGTGAGGGTATTTCAACTTCGATGGGTAGTACCGCTTCCATTCCATACACTAGTGAGAACGATGTTGTCCCTGTCGAAGTGCGGACTGAGGTTTGGTACCCATGTAAGGCAAAAGGGAGCATTTCATGCCAGTCTTTGAAAGTCACTACCATCTTCTGCACAATCTTCTTGATGTTCTTATTTGCCGCTTCGACTGCCCCATTCATCTTTGGGCAGTACGGGGAGGAGTTATGGTGTTGTACCTTGAAGTCATCGCACAACTCTTTCATCATTTTGTTGTTCAAGTTGGTCCCATTATCCGTGATGATTCTATTTGGGAGGCCGTAACGACAGATCAAATCTCTTTTTATGAACTTGACCACCACAGACCTTGTCACACTTGTATAAGAAGAGGCTTCAAACCATTTGGTGAAATAATCGATAGCAACCAGGATGAAGCGGTGCCCGTTTGATGCTTTAGGTTCGATGGGACCGATGACATCCATTCCCCACATTGAAAACGGCCAGGGAGCTGACAGAACATTCAGAGAAGCTGGTGGTACATGGATGTTGTCGGCGTAGACTTGACACTTGTGGCATTTCCTCACATAACTAAAGCAGTCTGTTTCCATTGTTGACCAGTAATAGCCAGACCTCAATATCTTTCTTTCCATAGTATGCCCGTTAGAATGAGTTCCGAAGGATCCCTCATGGACATCTCTCATAATTCTTTCAGCTTCTTCTTTTGCTACACATCTGAGGAGGACCATATCATGATTCCTTTTGTAGAGCACTTCACCATTCAAAAAGAAACCCATTGATAACCTTCTTAATGTTCTCTTATCATTTTCTGAGGCACCAGGAGGATATTCTCTGTTCGTGATATAATGTTTGATGTCATAATACCAAGGTTTACTGTCGGGTTCTTCTTCGACTGCATGGCAATGATGTGCTGGTAGCTCACGATTTTGTATCTTCAAGAATGTGAGACTTCTGTTATCCATGATATTGAACATCGACGACAAAGTTGCTAAGGCGTCAGCCAACTGATTTTCTTCCCGAGGGAAATAGTGAAAAGAGATTTCCTCAAATTGCTCAGCCATTTCTAGGATGTGATCGCGATAGGGGATCAATTTGGAATCTTTTGTTTCCCAATCGCCTCTTAGTTGATGGATGACCAAAGCCGAGTCCCCGTACACATCGAGTCTTTTAACTTTCCACTCGAGGGCCGCCTGAATGCCTAGAGTACATGCTTCATATTCAGTGATATTGTTGGTGCAATAGAAACTCAGTCTGGCTGTGAATGGTATGAAGCGATTGTCTGGGGAGATTAACACAACCCCTACTCCGTGCCCCCACATATTTGAAGCACCATCAAATGACATGGTCCACCTTTCATCGTCTAGAGACTTTCCTTCTTCCAACAAGGACATTATATCCTCATCTGGGAAATCACACTGCATTGATTGGTTGTCTTCAATAGGTTGATGTGCCAAGTATTCGGCCAATGTACTGCCTTTGATTGCTTTCTGAGTGACATACAAAAGATCGTATTCAGACAGTAGCATTTGCCAGCGAGCAATTCTCCCTGTGAGTGTGGGCTTTTCGAAGATGTACTTGATCGGGTCCATTTTAGACACCAACCAAGTCGTGTGGCTTAGCATATACTGCCTTAGTCGATGTGCAGCCCAGGCTAAAGCACAACACGTTTTCTCCAACAATGAGTATCTGGTCTCGCACTCCGTGAACTTTTTGCTTAGATAGTAAATAGCACATTCCTTCTTCCCGGACTCATCCTGTTGCCCAAGCACACAACCCATCGAGTTGTCTAGAACTGTTAAATACATGATGAGAGGTCTGCCTGGCACAGGTGGCATTAAGATTGGCGGGTTCTGGAGATACCTCTTGATTTTCTCAAAGGCTTCTTGACAGTTGTCATTCCACTTTGCCTCTTGGTTTTTGCACAATAGCTTGAAGATCGGCTCACAGGTGGATGTTAGTTAGGATATGAACCTGGAAATGTAATTCAATCTCCCGAGGAAACCACGAACCTCCTTCTCAGTTTAAGGCGTCGGCATTTCAAGATTTGCTCGTACTTTGGTCGGATATACCTCTATTCCTCTCTGACTGACTATGAATCCTAACAACTTCCCTGATCTTACTCTGAAAGTGCATTTGGCAGGGTTCAGTCTGAGCTTGAACCTCCTTAGACATTCAAAGAGTTTATGCAGATTAACAATATGTTCTTCATCAGTTTTGGATTTTGCGATCATATCATCCACATAGACCTCTATTTCTTTATGCATCATATCGTGGTTTTCTCCATATCTTCAGGGGCCATCTTGATCTGATTATATCCAGAATATCCATCCATAAAGGAGAAGAGAGAGTGTTGCGTTGTGCTATCTACCAGAACATCAATGTGAGGCAAGGGGAAGTCATCTTTAGGGCTGGCTCTGTTCAAATCCCGGTAGTCGACACACATTCGAACCTTCCCATCTTTCTTCGGGACTGGGACAATATTGGCTACCCATTGAGGATACTTGGCCACTGCTAGAAACCCGGCATCAAATTGCTTCTTAACCTCATCCCTGATTTTTAATGACATTTCTGGCTTCATCCTTCTCAGTTTCTGTTTCACTGGTGGGCATTCGAGCTTCTTTGGCGGTTTATGTTGTTCTTTATGTTGGTGTCTAACCCAGACATATCTTTGTATGTCCATGCAAAGACATCGACATAGTCAAATAAGAGTTTAACCAGTTTCTCACGCTCAGCATCTGGCATTGTAGTTCCGATCTTAATCTCCTTTCTGTCTTCGTCTGTACCCAAGTTGATTGTTTCAGTTGATTCCTCGTGGGGCTGAATCACTTTGTCCTCTTGTTCCATCATTCTCATTAACTCGAGAGGGTTTCCGGTCATTTTCGACATCTTCTTCGGTTTGATTAATGGGATGATCAAAGTTATGATATGGATTACCGACATTGTTATTTTCAAGGACAAAATTTTTAGATCTGCATTAGCGAAAATGACGGAATGAAAACAGGTGGAAGAAAAAGCGAAGCGAACAAATAAGAAGCGAAGACATTCATTGGAGAATTCAAAAATGTTATTTTATTGATACTCGATACTGAATAAAACATGTGTGCCCTTATTGAGTTATCCTAAGGCCTTGGGCAAAGCGAGAGGACTTGCATTACAGAAAAATTACTTTGAATTGAAAACTACAGGAAAATCGACAATCTCCCAGTTCTTTAGCCTTTCATCTGCAGGGCACAAGCGTACGAGGTTGACGATACCGTCCTCAACACTTGGATCATCTTCAACCGCAGCGATCTGGTTAGTGTAACACCCTAAATGATTTAATTAAGCAATTGATTAAATTATTTAAAGTGTTGCACTATTTTAATTATATTAAGTTATAATATAGTATTTTATAATAGAGTAATTTGTCTTATTGAAGGGAGTGGTATTGGAAATACCGGAACTGCAGATATGGGCCCAAGAGCCCAAGCCCAATGACTTAGGCTCCTAGGGATTGTGCATTTCGCACCAAAGGAAAGAAAGAAAGAAAAAACGAAAAGAGAGAAGAGAGAAAGGGAGAGAACGGCGCAACCTAGAGGAAAAAGGGAGAAGAGTGGATCGCACCAAGCAAGGAAGGGAGAAGGAGGCTCTAGTTGCTGTGGTTTTTGCACGTGACTCAGAGAGAAGGAAATTCTACGGTTAAATTAAGGTAAGGGGAGTCTCACTCTATAATAGAGAGTATAATAGGGTGTATGTAGATTATAGGGTCTCTAATGTTGTTAATTGAGATTGAATGTGATTATTGCATGTTTGATTTTGATGGATTGAATTGAGCATGAAATCGATTTAGGGCTTATGTTAGGGTTTGTAATATGTGATTTTGTGTTTTGAGATGCATTTGATGAATTGAACGTGCAATTGGTTGATAATTTATGAAATTGGAAGTGTTAGAGTGATTATAGGATGAATTGATTTATGAGAATTTGAGGAAATTGGAATTTTGTGGTATGGGGCGCCAAGGTGCTAGGGATTTGGCGCCACGTAATCGTGATGCTTGATGAGTGGGTGTGAGTGTGTCATCGCTGTGGCGCCACATTCTTTGGGAAAATGGCGCCCTGTGTACTATTCATGTGTTGGAAATGTGTTGGTGCTGGGTTGTCACTGCCAGGGCGCCACATTGCTGGGAAAATGGCGCCCTGGGCACTGTTCATGTGCTGAGTTGTGTTTTGTGCAGGAATGTCACTTTGCACGGCGCGCAAGTTCTGCCGGAAAGTGGCGCCAGGTGTATTGTTTGTGTCTTTGTGTGTGCGTGTGCGATGTGAGGCGCCAAATCTCGCCCCAGGTGCCCGAGAATGGCGCTGTGTCGTTTATTCATGTGTTGTGTGTCTTTGTGTCCCAGGTGTAGGGCGCCAAAGTGGCTGCCCAATGCGCTGGGTGTGTTGTGTCAAGTGCGAGTGGCGCCAAATGGTGCCTGTGGCGCTGTTTGGCGCCAGGTGAGTGGGTGCATGGGTGTCTAAGGCACGGGCGCCATTTGGCTGCCCATGGCGCTCGGTGGCGCGAATGTGTGTGTGGCGTGTGTGTGGGTGTATGTGGCGCAAAGACAGGCGCCAATTGGCTGCCCTCGTTACGCCGTGGTGGCTGCACTGTGTCTCAGCGGGCGCAAAAAAGTGCCGCCAGGCGCTAGGCATGCGCTCGTGTTCGAGATCGTGTCTCGATTTGTGTCTTAGTTTGTGTCTAAGACCGTGTTGCTGTGGGCGCCAGATTGCTAGGAAAGTGGCGCCCAGTGGCTGTGATGCCACAGGGGGCGCCAAATTGCTGATTTTTTGGCGCCTGGTGCTTTGTTGCACAGGGTGGCGCCAGATTGTGGGAGAAATGGCGCCTAGGGCTGCCTTGTGTCTAGTGTGTGTTGTTTTGGTCCCTAGGTGACAGTTTGGTCCTAAGGGTGTTGTTTTAGTCCCTAGGTGCCAGTTTGGTCCAAAAAGGTGTCAATTTGGTCCCTAAGTGTTGAATTGGTCCTAAAGGGTGTTTTAGGTCCCTGAGTGAGGATTTAGTCCTCTGGTTGTGTTTAGTCCTTGGGACATGAATAGTACTGAGCTAGTGAATAAATGTAATAATGATGATGCCATGGGGGCCAGGCCATGGGGCCAGAGTCATGGGGACTCAATTTATTGATGAAAGTGATGAATGGTGGGCTGCGGTCTTGGTGTACAAATGATTTTGATGATGTGTGTGTTCATGAGTCACATGCATACATTCGGCTGCGGTCGCGACGATATATTGTGAAAGTGATGCGGTGTTTTATTTCGGCTACGGTCGCGACGTATAATGAGTGATGATGAGGCCATGGGGGCCAATGGTACCACATGCATCTTGCATTACATTGCATCCATTCTTATAAATGATATTGAACAGATTGTGATGGTTGTGATTGATTGACTCCTATAAACCTGATACACTGCTTATTATAGTTACTATTATATAGTTCGAGACTCACCCTTTCTGTTGTTGTTTACCACGGTAGTCATGAGTGAAGGCATAGCTCCTTCACTTCCCGAAGTCGATGCCCGCTCTCGACACGTAGCACCTGGGGAGGGGATTGTAGACTTAGTTGGTTATTTTGCTCACTGTTGAGCTTTGTATTTGATATACTATGCATTGTTGAGGTTGCTGATTACTCTTGAGATGTAACCTTATTTTCCACTGCGTGATATGAGATATTATCCCACTTGTTTTTAAGGTGTTACGTATTGATTATATTTATGAGCTGAACTGGCTGTTTGAGTAATTTTAAGAGACATGTGTAACATTCCATTGAATGCTGTCAATTCTAGAATTTAATTTTTATACTCTGATATTTGATTTAAGTTACCGGGTAGAAATGGGGTGTTACAGTTAGGATTTAGAATTACTGCGCTTCGAAAGCTCTGGTTGATGTCACAAATGAGCAACTTCTTCACACTTGGCTCTCTGCCCTCGAGCCTTGCCATTGTCTTTTCCTTGTAGACCCTATTCTTGTCATTGCGACCAGGCCAGTATCCTATCCCATATCTGTTCTTGTTGTCAGACAATTGGACCAGCGTCTGAATCCCTTGCTCAGTCTTTCCTAGGCCGCTTCCAACCTTGAACCCATTGGCTAGCATGACCTTGGCAACCACTATGGCAGTCTTGGACAATCTTGGCTCAGGCATCGGGGTTCCTTCTCCAACAAAGGTGGTGTTGGCAATTTCCAGGGCTTGGAAAGCGGTTTCGAATGATTCTTCAGCTGCCTCGATGTAGCGGGTGGAGGATGACTTATTGACCAGCAGCTCCTCTTCCCCAAAAACCACTACCAATTTGCCGTTCACAATAAACTTGAGCTTCTGGTGTAAGGAGGATGGAACAGCTCCAGCAGAATGTGTAACACCCCGATTCTACCCCATTTATTTATTTAATTATCAGAGTGTGAAAAGAAGAATCAGCATGCATCGGAGCGTTACACATCAACATTTAAACTCAACATTTAAACGACATTAATAATCGAATTTGGTCTTTCATTAAGACGACGAATAAGTACGTGGCACAACTCAAAAATTCATCACAACGCAGCGGGATGTAATGATCTATCACATGCATAATCTCAACCAACAACTTAGTGTGAAATACACTTCATATAAAACAATAAACGCAAATAGAATGATAGTCTAAAGTAAAAACAGCAAAATCAGCAGTGTTCGTCTATCCCCCAGGTGCTACGTATCAGAGCGACTCGACACTGACTCTAAATAGGAAGGAGGGAAGGTCCTTCATACGCGGCTACCTGCATGTCACCCACGTAGGGGTAACATTAAAACAGAGAAAGGGTGAGTCCAAAAACATAACGGATTATATGATAAGTAATATGTAAGGTCTCAGCAACTATAAGTACTAGTCATAACAACGTACAAGAGCAACCACTGTCAACAGCACAACAAGCAATACATTTAAACTACGACGTCAATCAACAGCAACTCGACATGTAACTATGTATGAAATGCAACCCACAACACGGGTATATGCATGTGGTACCATTCAACATAAAACAGCCTTTGTGGCTTCAACTTCAACACTTTGAGCAGAGCTCCAAGACCGCATGACCTTCAACACGGGGTATGCATATGCCATGCGATGGGACTCATGAACAACGCGCAACAAGAACAACGACTCGGACCCTTCAACAACAACAACCACCTAAATAAAGGTCTTATGGACCCACAACAACAACAACTGGTTTGGTCTCACCGACCCCAACAACAAAGAACAACAACTTAAATAAAGGTCTCATGGACCCACAAAGAACAACAACAAAGAACTTAATATTTACTCTTCAAACTACAAAAGCAACAACACACAATACGTTCATCCACATTTAAGCATAACAATTCAAAATGACCCAAACGCAACACAAAGTGGCACCAAACAAAGCACCTATTGGTGCCCTACGGTAACGGGCAACTCGGGTGCCACAAACAACAACAAAGAGGCGCGGCCCTAAGAAGAAGTTGCGCGCCGTGGCGCCAAAATTCCAGCCAGTGGCGCCTAGCAAGCAACTTGGCTGCACTAAGCGCCAAAAACCTAGCACGGTGGCGCTAGCAAAGCAACTTGGCCGCACTAGTGGCGCCAAAACCCCAAGACTTTGGCGCTGGCAAAGAAACCCGCACCAGGCGCCTAAAACCTAGCACTTTGGCGCTGGCAAAGCAACTTGGCCGCACCAGGCGCAGAAACCCGCAATATGGCGCCTAGCGGCACCTTGAGCGCACTGGGCGCGCATCCTCGCAAAGTGGCGCCAGCAAAGAACTCGATGTTGCGCCCGAAAAATCCGGTTTGGGACTTTTCGGTTTGACAACGTTTGAAAATCGATGAGAGACGCCACCAATATTTATTTAGGAAAACATTGAAAAAACCTTTTTGAAAGCGGGTGGTCTTTCGAAAACTTAGAGATGTAGGTTCGGGGGTCGGCCATGCATGGGGAAGGTATTAGCACCCCACACGCCTTTCTACCGAAAGGAACCATTAATTTGATGTGGTTTTGAAATGTTTGATTTGAAATACATTGTTCTATTTATTTTTCTTTTCTTTTTGAGAAATCACTTTATTGAAAACGGAAAAAGGGATGTTTTTGGTATCTTTGAAAAGCGGAACAAGACAAAGATTTTTGAAAAGCGTGCTTGACGGGACAGAACCGGTCCCTCACGCACTACACTTTGGTCGAGGATCAAAGCAACGTAGTTCTCGACTGCGTGTGAAAACGGCTTTGTGATTTTTGAAAGTGCTTTTGGAGTTTTTGAAATAAGACTCGAGTGTTCGCGAACACCAAACAAGCAAAGGCTTCGAGTGGCAATCGGTATTAACTCGAGAGAAAAGAGAGTTGGAACTGGTAATCAAACAAGCAATGGCTTCGAGTGATTACAAGCGACAACGTCGTATTATTCTTTTGAAAATAGTTTTGAAAAAGGTGGTGAGCTAATAGCTCGTGTTATTTTGGAAGTTTGAATTGGTTTTTGTTGTTTAATTAATGTGTGGGAGCTTTCATGATAGCCAAACAAGCAAAGGCTTCGAGTGACTACCACTAATAACTCCTCATTAACGATCAAACAAGCAACGGCTTCGAGTGATGGTTAATGATTTTATTTAGGAAAATGCCTTAGGTTTTCTTATTTGAAAAAAAAACATAGGATTTCAAGCTTGAAAAGAAATATAACATTTCAAATCCTTTTTCCAAGTCAAAACCCAAAACAACCATTGGAACACAAGCAAAGCAATCATAAGAGTATTCACAAGTTGCTATGAACAATTGGATGCACAATGATACAAGTATATGAGTGCAAGAGTATGCAATTATGGAATGCAAAATACAACATTACTGAATGCATGAGTATTTAATTTATGAAAGGGCAAAACATGATATTAATATATGCATGAGCATTTTAAGAGAGTATGAAAATGCAAGAGATATAGACATAAATGAATGCATGAACATGTAGGCATAAATCTAAGCTAACATATGAAATTGCCAAATGGGCATCTAGCAAGGCATTATTGTTCAACCTAAAAATTCAAGAAAACAAAATAGTGACTTAAACCTCAAAACCTAAAACCCTAATCCCAAGAACACACATTAGGGAACCAAAACCGAAAAATCAAAACCCTAACACTATAGAATATGCAATAGGGAATTTTATTCAATGAGATGGGCTCATGGCCTAGACCAAGTATGCAAAGAAAACTTTGAACATTAAGCAAAACTATGATTAATTCACAAGAACTATTTAAAAGATAAAGTAGAGAATGGAATGACAATTTATACAAGGTTGAATCCCTTCTTGCAATCTTCACCACTTTGAATAAAATGCACTAGGCATGTAGTGAGAATCACTTTGCAAGATCATCAACAAATAGATAACAATATAACTAGACCACAAGAACACATAAACTATTAAACTATGAAATAAATTGAATCCTTTCTTGCAATCTTCACCACTTTGATAAAATGCACTAGGCATGTAGTGAGAATCACTTTGCAAGATCATCATTAGCTAAACAACAATATAGCTAAACCATAAGAACACATAAACACATAAACTAGGAAATGGATTGAATCCTTTCTTGCAATCTTCACCACTTTGATAAAATGCACTAGGCATGTAGTGAGAATCACTTTGCAAGATCATCAATAAACAAAAGGTAAATTAAAACACAAGAAATAATGAGTACATAAACTAATATATTAAACAAAAGTCATTTCTAGCTCTCTTCACTACTAAGATCAAAGTGCACTTGGCACTAGTAGGAATCATAGAGCCAAATCCTCAACAACTTACTAAAGAAAAATACCAACAACAAGATTTAAACAAAGAAACAACAAAATCAATTTTGAAGACATTTTAATCATGTATATGCGAAACCTTGCTCCATTTTATTTAACAAGAAAACTCAAAAATTAACATGAAAACAACACTAATCCACTTATTTTAGGGTGAGACAACAAATCTCACCCCTCAACCACAACAAACTACATTGAAAAGATGATGCTATGCGAAAGGAATGAGGGAAAGAAAATGAACTTCAATGCAAAGTATTTGGAGATGATGCAAAAAGGGTTATGGATTTTACCTTTTCTCTAAGATGGAAGAGAAAATTGAAGAAATGGAGGGAGAGAAAATGCAAGAGGGCTTCGGCCTTGCAAAGGAAGGAAGGAGATAAAGATGGTGTGATGAACTCCTTGAGTGAGAAAGGAAGGTTAAGGGTGTGAGAGGTGGATTAAAGGTGTTTTGGTGGATGAAGGTGAAGTAATGGAGGAGGGGAAGGAGGAGAAGGCTTGGCCTAGAGGGTGGAGAGGAGGAGAGGTATGATGCTTGGTTTTCTTGAAGGTGAGAATGATAGCCAAAGATTGGTGAAGAGAGAAGGTGTGGGCTATTTATAGGGATTTTGAGGCTTTAGGGTATTTAGGACTTTTTGCTTTGATTGGGCTCTAGGATTGGATCTTAATTTTGAATGGATGGTTAGGATTGTTGGTCACATGGATCAAGGGTATTTAGAAAACACAAGTGTGTGAGATAAATGGGTGAAGGTGGCGCATAAAGAGGAGGAAAAAGGAAATTTATGAACAAAAAATCTAATTTGGGAATGGTGATTTTTGTAAAATAGGGTTAAGGGTATTTTGGTGAGGGAATGTTCTCAAAAAGGTAAAATGGGGTTTTTTGGTGGAAAGGTTAGTGTAAGTGTATGGGTTAATTTACCAAAAAGGGCAACATTGAGGATATGATCAAATTAAAACTTGGTGAGTAAGAAATGGAGTGTGTAGAAACTTCTAGAAGGAGGGAGAGGGGGTATGTGGCGCATAATATGCTGAAATGTGAGGGGAAAAATAAAAAAAATGATGGCTTTTTGGTGTTTTGTCTTATTGAGGACACTTCCCATTTTTGTTTTTTTGAAATTTAAATTTTTGGGCATGTAAAATAGAAGTGCACCTATTGGAAATATGTAACATGTTTTTGGGCACCATAAAATAGTCTCCCTAATTATTTTTAGACAACCAAAATTGTCATTTAATAATTTGGGAAATATTAAATGGTCTTTTAATATTTTTATGCAATAAAAATAGGAAAAGTGCATTTTAATTATTTTAGGCTAGGATATTCTCTCTAAAAATTGTACAAAAATTCTCTTGAATAAGAGAAAAATGTACTTTTGGTGTGTGCATATTTTTGACGAGAAAAATCATCCTGCTGTGAAAAATGACCAAAATGCCCTTTACCCTAAAAAGTCCTAATTTGCTAAAAAATGCATTTTTATTCACTTTTGGTTGAAAATTAGGGTGTCGACTTAAGCCGGACAAAATTGGGGTATGACAGCTGCCCCTCTTTATCTAGATTTTAACAAGGAATATGAATTGGCCGAAACATATTCCGTGGCAAAATAGAGATAAAGAATTCAGAAATTATACCGATTTTGTCAACTTAGGGAAAAACCCGAATTTTCTTTTTTGGGTGAATGAATACTAGCAGCGTAAACTACTGCAATGAACGTGGTGCTAACAAAACAGGAAACAAATTGGCGCCGACCCCCTGGTGGCGTAAACAACAAGAAGTAAAACAATAAATAGAATAGTAGAGAAGGTACCGTCCTTTGATAAGCCGACACCGGCTGGGGAAGAAAGTAACAAAAAGTGCGGTAATGAAGGGGCGAGCGTCACTCTGAAGGAACACTGGTTCGAAGGAGCGTCTCGACTCTGAAGGAGTACTTGGACTGAAGGAACACTTGGGCTCTGAAGGAACACTTGGGTTACGGAAGGAACGCTTGGGCTCGGGCGAACGCTGGGCTCAAGGTGGCCTACTCGAGCGCACG
Organism: Oxytropis ochrocephala; assembly: GCA_020916435.1. Taxonomy (NCBI): domain Eukaryota; kingdom Viridiplantae; phylum Streptophyta; class Magnoliopsida; order Fabales; family Fabaceae; genus Oxytropis; species Oxytropis ochrocephala. The sequence goes on along the minus strand of CM037093.1, from coordinate 56,299,667 downwards.
AGGTTACGTATCAAGTTGTGGAGATCGATACATTTTACCTTGATGGACTTGCACTATGCTTTACACCGCATACCGTGCGAAGGGCGCGCGAGTGCAGGGGGCCGATCCGTCATGCTCCGTGATGACTTGGCGGGATGAAGGTCGAGTTCAAAGTCGCTGTTTGGACTGTTGATTTGAACTAAACTGAAGGACCTCGGGGCCTGATGATTCGTCGGTGCTCGATAACGACGGATCCGGCGGACGCCTTGGTCTGAAGGGATGCACGGTCTGGCGGATTTGCAAATCTGTTGATCGATTGAGATGACCGATGCATTGGCGTATTGAATTGAGGTACCTGCATATGTCAGTTGATGCAAGGAATGATGCATGAAGCATGGGTGCATGTTATGCAAAGGCATGTTATGCAGGAGTATGTTATGCGAGTGCATGCAATGCCATGATTTTGATGTGATGATGCATGTGGTGGACTGTTTTCCTTTGTTTTTGATTCTTTTCTGATTGTTTTCTGACCAGCTTTCTGTTTTCTGGTTATTTGTTTTTTCATGTTTTTTCTCTCTTTTTTTTTTTCTTTCGATCAGCTCTCTTTTTCCTGACCGTTCATTTTTGCTTTTTGACAAGGCTTATTTTTACTGGTTCAACCGACTTCCGATACTCCTGGTATGAGACTGAAAAGCCGAGGGAAACTGCAAGGCTTGTGAACCGAACGCGCGTTTGCTCTCTGGTTCGCCATCTGGAACGGTTTGTGAATGCAACCCCTTTTTTTTTGTAAGATTAATTATCTTTAGGAATTTGCTTATTTCCCATGGCTTTTAAAGATTTCGCAATGATTTGTAATGCTCTATGATGTATGCACATGTTTTTCTGATCAAGATATCACCATCATCATAAAAACGCTTATTTTGAGCAGAAAAACAGAAATATCAACAATCACGATATGAGAAAAGTTGAGCTTTATTGATATGGAAGCCGATCGTACAGAATGTTACGTCGACTGTTTAGTACATTTGAGAATTTTAAAACTACAAAAAGACACGAAAATAAGAGAGAAACTGAATTCTGACTGTCCGTCTCTGTGGGGCAGTGCTGACATTTGTGTCCTTGACCTTGATCACTCCCTCATTCAAGCCTTTGGGGGAGTTGTATGCCTTTCTTTACTTTTCATGCTCAAGTTTTCTGACCCTAATTTTTGCTCGATCGCCTTTTGCGGGTTTTCAATCCACCGGTCGCTCTGATTTTGCCTAAGTCGCCTCTTTCGGTTTTCAACCTAGCGAGCTAATTCTTACTTGGCTTGTCTTTCTCTTTTTCGTTTATTTCTTTCGGGCATAATACTTCTTTCATCGAGTCCGATTGACTGGGTTTTTGAGGTCTTCGCCATCCATGTTGGTGAGTATCAGCGCTCCTCGAGAAAAGGCTTTTTGACTACATACGGGCCGTCATAAGTGGGTGCCCACTTCCCTGGAGTCACTACGAATAGGCGTATCTTTTTGAGTACTAAATCTCCTTCATTAAACTCACGCGGCGGACTTTCCCGCCGAAAGCGGTTCTCATTCTTTGTTAAATGCAGACCGTTGCCCATGGCACAGAGCCGCAATCCTTTTTCTTCAATGAGGTTTAGTTGATCCAGCGAGCCCGCACTCCACTCTGCTTCCTCCAGTTTAGTTTCCATCGAGAACCCGCAGGAGGGTATCTCAACCTCAATAGGAAGTATCGCTCGATCCATACACCAAGGAAAAAGGGTTGCCCGGTCGATGTGCGTGACCGAGGTACGGTAGCCATGCAAAGCAAACGGAAGCATCTCATGCCAATCCTTGTAGGTTACCACCATTTTCTCGCACTATTTTCTTGATATTCTTGTTGGTCGCTTCAATTGCCCATTCATCTTTGGGCGATAAGGAGAGGAATTATGGTGCTGAATTTTGAATTCCTTGCACAAGTCCTTCATCATTTTGCTATTCAAATTACTACCGTTATCGGTGATGATCTTGTCGTAGACCATATCGGGCAAATCGGATCTTTCTTCACAAACTTAGCAACCATCGAATGGTTATTTGGAGTATGAAGCGGCTTCAACCCACTTAGTAAAGTAGTCAATTGCAACGAATGAAGCGATGCCCGTTTGGACGCTTTGGGCTCAATCGACCTATGACGCCCATGCCCCACATGGAAAACGGCCAAGATGCGATCAGAACATTTAGTTTGGCAGCGGCACATGGATATGATCGGCATAGATCCGGCATTTGTGGCATCTCCTTACGAAGGTTATAATGATCGATTCCATCCGGAGCGTAATAACCCGCCCTTAGGATTTTTCTAGCCATGGTGTGCCCACTTGAATGGGTTCCGAACGAGCCTTCATGCACATCTCTCATGATTCTCTCAGCTCTTCTTCTTTGGCAACACATCTTAGGAGAACCATATCGTAGTTTCTCTTGTAAAGAACTTCACCACTCAAGAAGAAATTCTTGACAACCTTCTCGAGAGTTCTCTTGTCATTTTCTGATGCCCCATGTGGGTATTCCTGACTAGTGATGTACCGCTTGATGTCATGATACCAAGGCTTCGTCGTCAGCTCTTCATCTATTGCCATGCATAGTGATGCGCAGCGAGCTCGGTCTTCAATTCTCGATCTTAGTCAAACTCTTGTCACGGTAACATTGAACATAGAAGACAATGTTGCTAATGCATCGGCCAGCTGATTTTCAACTCGAGGGATATGCTGGAAGGTGATCTCATCAAAGGATCTCATCAACTCTTGAACATAGTTGCAATAGGGGATTAATTTGGGATCTCTGGTCTCCCAATCGCCTTTCACCTGATGAACAACCAAAGCTGAATCGCCATACACATCAAGCCTTTTAACCTTCCATTCGAGAAATTTGCTGAATACCTAGGATGCATGCTTCATATTCGGCTATGTTATTTTTGACATAGAAGCTTAGCCTTGCAGTGACAGGAATGAAGCGATTATCAGGGGAGATTAACACTGCCCCTGCTCCGTGTCCCCACACATTTGACGCACCATCAAATATCATTCTCCATCTTTCACTTTCGTGGGACTTCCCCTCATCGAATAGTGCCATGATGTCTTCATCGGGAAAGTCATGCCGCATTGGCTGGTAATCTGGAATCGGCTGACATGCCAAATATTCAGCGAGTGCACTACCTTTAACTGCCTTTTGTGTGACATACAGGATATCGTATTCTGATAATTGCATCTGCCATCGGGCAATTCGTCCTGTGAGAGCTGGCTTCTCAAATATGTACTTGATTGGATCCATTTTTGAAACCAACCAAGTTGTATGACTCAGCATGTACTGCCTTAAACGATGAGCAGCCCAAACTAAAGCACAACAGGTCTTCTCCAGCATAGAATACCTTGTCTCACAGTCAGTGAACTTTTTGCTTAGATAGTATATCGCATGCTCTCTTTTTCCAGATTCATCATGCTGACCCAACACACAGCCCATTGAATTGTCTAGCACTGTAAGGTATAAGATGAGTGGCACGCGCCGCCACGGTGGCATTAAGACTGGTGGATTTTGCAAGTACACCTTGATCTTCTCGAAGGCTGCTTGACACTGATCATTCCACTTCGGCTCTTGACTTTTGCATAGCAATTTGAAGATTGGCTCACAAGTAGCAGTCAACTGGAAGATGAATCGAGAGATGTAATTCAACCTTCCGAGGAAACCACGGATTTCTTTTTCCGTTTCAGGCACTGGCATTTCGAGGATAGCTTTTACTTTGTCTGGATCCACCTCAATTCCCCTTCGGTGACAATGAAGCCTAACAACTTCCCTGACCTTACCCCAAACGTGCACTTGGCTGGGTTTAACTTGAGTTTATATTTCCTCAACCGTTCAAAGAGCTTCTGCAGATTGACAATGTGCTCCTTGTCGGTTTTAGATTTTGTGATCATGTCATCGACATAAACCTCAATCTCTTTATGCATCATATCATGGAATAAGGTAACCATGGCCTCTCGATAGGTTGCACCAAAGATTCTTCAATCCGAATGGCATGACCTTATAACAGAATGTTCCCAAAGTGTTATGAAAGTTGTCTTTTCCATGTCCTCGTGGTCCATTTTGATCCGATTATATCCCGAATATCCATCCATGAAGGAGAATAACGAGTGTTGGTGCATCTTGTCTACCAAAACATCAATGTGAGGCAAAGGAAGTCGTCCTTAGGGCTATACGATTCGGATCCCGTAATCGACACACATTCGACCTTTCCATCTTTTTGGGAACCGGGACAATGTTGGCAACCCATTTGCGGGTATTTGGCCTTTGCGCCAGAAATCTGCATCGAATTGCTTCTTCACTTCGTCTCACGATTTTGAGGACATCTCTGGTTTCATCCTCCTCAATTTCTGTTTTGTGGTGGGCATTCGGGCTTGATGGTAGCTTGTGTACCACAATGTCGGTGTCCAACCTGTGCATATCCTCGATACGACCATGCAAACACATCCACGTAATCCCGCAACAACCGAACTAACTTTATGCGGTCTTCTTCGCTCATGGTGGTGCCTACTTTGACCTCTTTCTTATCCTCTCATTGTACCCAAGTTGATCACTTGGTGGACTCTTCGTGTGGCTGAATTACCCTTTCTTCTTGTTTCATTAACCTCAAAAGTTACGGAGGAGTTTCCCGGTCTTCTTCAACATCCCCTCACTGATTGACGGGGTGATCAAAGTCAAAAGGTGGGTATCGACACTTTGTCATTTTCAGAGACCATTCTTTGTGGATCCGCATTTTGCCGGGCTTAAAAAGCGAGAATGAAAGGCGAAACAAGAAAACAAACAGACAAATAAAGCAGAAAAAGACTCATGCAATGAAGAGAAATTGATTTTTATTGATTGAGGAATTCAAAACAAGCGTTTTTATTGATGATGATAATTTTGAAAATAAAAACAACGTGTCCCCCTAACAACTGGTCCTATGGCCTTGGGGCGAGCCACGTGGTTGCATTACAAATGATTACTTTAAATTAAGAGGCACGGGAGAATCGCAGATCTTCCAATTCTTTAACTCTTCACCGATATCATAACGACGAACCAGACTCGCCTCGCCTTCTTCGGATTCAGAAACATCTCTGATGACAGCAACTTGATTGGGATCCCACAAGCCAGCACTCACAAAACTCTGACTAATGTCGCAAATTGGGATCCTCTGGGGCCATGGATCTTCGCCTCTGGATTTGGCCAACCACCGCACTTTCGCTCATCCGCCTTATCCGCCTTTCCTCCTTACTTGGGTGTATCCTAGCCCAAAGCGGTCTTTGTTTTCCTTGATTGGATAGGAGCTAGAATCCCTTGACCATCTTTCCCAAACTGGACCCACCTTGTACCCTGGGCTATCATAATTTTGGCAACCATCTCCTCCTCTTTGGTCTTCCCAAACACCGCATTGGCAATCTCTAAAGGCGGAAAGTTTGTTTCCAACGACTCTTCAATGGCTTCTACATATTTGAACTCGACGGCTTATTAACCGAGTCTCTTCCTCACCGAATACTACGACCACCTTGTCATCCACCATGAATTTGACGTTGGTGTAGAGAAGAAGGAATTGCCTGACCATGTGGATCCATGGTCTTCCTAACAGATAATTTGTATGAAGAGGTAATGTCCATGATTTGGAAGTTGATACAAAAACTTGGGACCTATTTGGATGGGAAATTCCATCTCTCCCAAAGACTTCCTTTTGGACCCATCAAATGCTCGCACCAAATAGTCGAACTTGGTTTCATGTAGGAACAATCAACATCCAACTTGTCCATGGTTGACTTTGGCATTACGTTCGGTGAAGACCGTTGTCAATCGATTACTCGCCAAACACATAGTCCCCACACTTCATCGAGATATGAAGAGCTTGATTATGTTCTTTTCCGCTCAAGGCAACTCATCATCGCAAAAGTTAGGTGATTTGCAGCCACCACACTCCCGACAATTCCATCAAAATGATTCACTGGAATGTCCTGCGCAACGTGAGCCTCACCGAGCACTTTCATCAAGGTCGTTTCTGTGTGCTTCCGAACCGAGCAACAAAGTGATAGCATGGATATCTTTGAGGCGTCTGTTTCAACCGATCAACTACTCAGAATTGCTTTCTACGGACAAACTTCAAGAATTCATTGGCTTCTTTTTTCATTATTTTTTTCGAGCGAGCCTCCGGCTCTTTTTCTTTATCTTTGCGGCTCTCTGCTCAGCCTCCTAGATGCTTCCGCCGGGAGGGTTTCTGGGGCATACACTCTTCCACTTCTGGTGATCCCACTTGATCCTGCTATGTTGGTCACGGTGGTAGCATTTGGAGAGCATTCTCGCCGTGTATTTCGAGGAACCGCTTTATTTGACTCATAACGAAACGGAGTGGTACCTCAATCACTATTGGTGAGCATTTGCTCAAGATCGACCTAGGATTGAAATCATAAGGGATCTCAATGGGCCTTCTGATTCCTCTATCATTGTCGGGGTACAGTGTCCACACTTCTCCAGATTCGGAACCATTCATGATTACAGCCACTTGGTCGTACTGCTCATCTACCTCACCCCATCCAGTGGGCTGGATATCTTCTATTCGAATTAGAGCACTTTCAGGAGCATCATATCTGACCAAGTAATCAAACTTTCCGCTGGGCTCTCCTAGAGTGTCCCAACATCCCTCCTTTGCCATGGGGACAACCACTTGGTTGTGCTGTTCATCTTCCTCATCCCACCCTGAAGGTTGGATATCTTCTATTCGGATTAGAGCACTTTCAGGAGCATCATATCTGACCAAGTAATCAAACTTTCCGCTGGGCTCTCCTAGAGTATCCCAACGTCCTTCTTTACTGAGCAAAGATCTGTTACCTCTTCACCGATCTCTTCCTTGCATGAGAAGGAACCGTGTCTTCATTAGCTACCGGTCGGGCCCCTGGCTTGAACCAATCTCGTGAGCGGTGTGCGAGAATTTCAATTGGCTTTTTGGCCTCTCTACCACCTGCAATCGAATATAGGGTCCACACTTCATCTTCCACACCGTAGGTCCCTACGGACCACATACCGATCCATCAGTCTTGCAGGATCATTTTGAAAGTTTCACAACCTCCCCACACAGAGTCAAGACACCCTTCTTCATGGCAACACCCTTTTTAACAACCTTGGCTCGGCATAACTCAAAGATAAATGACACTTAGAGGAGTCTTGATCTCTTGTACCTTTTTCAAAGAACTTGCCAACAAAGACTTTCTATAGCATTGGTAGTTGCTCCCTGGTGACTGTAATGGATTGATTGTTGTATTTGGGACGGTTCTGTTTAAACGATATCCAACCAAAGATCTATCAAATCTTGCACCACATGCTTGAATGCTTTACAATCTTCCACAAGCATGACCGACCCCATTTTCGTGGAAACCGCAGTGGCATTAGCATTGTATCCTCCGGGAAATGGTGGTCGCACTACCTTCATGGGTCGAGTATTGATCGATTATTGGAGGTCAAGTGATTAAACAAATTTCAAGATATGTCATCCGAATTGGATCAAAACTAGTCCGCTTCTTGAACTGATAATCTTGAGTCTTGGGACGGTCATCGCCTTGCTGAGATGGCACTGGAGCAGAGAATGGAATAGTTTGGGGTGGAGGAGTACCAAAAGATGAATTTCCCCCTGAGATGACATTAGTTTCTCCCTCTTTCTTTTTAGGAAATGGGGCTGGTACTTCTTCCGGTTGTTGGACCCACCGTAACTCTCCTGTGACACCGAGGTGATTCAAAATCTTCCCGCTTCAAGGTCGTGTTCAAGTCTTTCTCCGAAGACTATCATGTCGGAGAAACCGGGTTGAGACACTTGTGATCACTGTCATAATAGATTGCCTGCAGAGTTTCCGGGAACATGTATACCATCTCTTTCTCGATCAAAGGAGGTTGAACACTGGCGGTGTGCTTCGCCATTTTCGAGCATACTCCTTGAAAGTCTTTCTCACCCTTACTCATGTCTCGCAATCGCGACCTATCCGAGCCATGTCCATGTTGTACTTATATCGCTTCATGAAAGCTTGAGACAAATCTTTCCAACAACGGATTTTTAAGATTGCAACTTCATGTACCAATCCGAGGAGCTCCCATCAAACTGTTTCGAAGCGGTAGATTAGTAATTTGTCATCATTGGCATAGGGACCCATTTTTCTAACGAACATGGTAATATGGCTCTCGGGCAGCCTATCCTCTGTACTTGTCCACCCTGGAGCTTTGAATTTTGGCGGTAGAACCAAATGCGGGACTAGGCAAAGCTCACGGGCTTCTTTGGCTCTAACTCCAGTACCCTCCATAGCTCTCACTCTTTCTTCTAGTGCTCGGATCAGATCATTAGGTGAGCCCCCAAACGCGCGTGCCCTTGGGGGTGACTCCCATGTCGTAGTAATACCCCCTCCGGGTGAGGAGCATTTTGAGGTCGTCTTTGTGAACCCCGGCGTGGAATTGTGCACGCGGGGAGGATAGGAGCCCTGGTTCTCGGGATCCTCGGCAGATTCCCTGTGTGGTGACAAGAATTTGATTAGGTGCGGCTACACCAACGGAGTATATCTAATAAAGTTGCGGCGGTACCCAAAGCAGCATACCCAAGAGGTATCTGCATGCGATGTATCTTGGTTTGACACATTCATTTCTCGAGAGCGAACACGGATGACCAGACCCCAGATCCCGAGGAGGCGTGGTTGCAGCGATTCATCGACAATCGGAGGAGGAACAAAAGAAGTGACCCCATCTCGGACCCACTACTGGCGACGGCCAAGCAGCTTGTCCCACTCTTCAAACCTTGCAAAGATTACCATCATTTCATGGACACGGGCCTCCATGGTACCCATCTTATCCTTCGAGTCTCGATTTTCCGAGCCACCGCTCGGGATTCGTAATTTGTACACCCATGTCTTCTTGTTCAGGTTACTCTCAATTTCAACCTCCGGATGTTCTCGTAGCCGTGAGCCATTAGCTTGGCTTTGCGATCGGGTGAAGTATCGGTGACGGAGAACCAGCGTGCCTTTTCTGTTTATTCAGACATTTATTGCATAAGAAACAAAATAAATTTATGAATGAATGTATGAATGCATGCACAATGTTTGCTTGATGCCGGGAACCGCGGGATACCTTGCCTTGTCATACGCGCGTAAACTTTTGGTTTACGAATTGAAGTAAACAAGGAATCGAAATAGCACACTTCGTTCATCAAGATTTCAAAGCTTCACCAATTTTCATTAAAAGGAAAAGACGTTACAATGTTCATAAAGAGAGCAGTACAATATTCTTGAATACAAAGCCCGAAACAAACTCCTAAATCAAAAATACAAACAGGCAGCTCAAATACAAATAGCTCCAAGCTCCCCAACTCTCTTCCTCTTCTTGCTTGCACTTGCACTTTGAGATTGCTCTTTGAATTCTGTGATCAACGCTCTGCAGTATTCCACAAACTGATACACTTCAGGCGGGGTATTGAAGAAGTGCATCCCGGCCTCAGCTAACCTCAGATTCTTGGGGATTCCCAGCATAGCTTGACGGGCCATCTCTGACAGCTTTGAGAACTTGTTCTTCCACAGCTGTATCTCATCCTTGAGTTCTTTAATGACCTCTTGATCCTCGATCTTTCCAATCAACTCTAGGAAGCGTTTTTCCCAATACTGGCTCTCTACTCGGACCTGCCTGTAGGCATCTTCTAGACAGCGAAGATCTCTCTTCAATTCACCAAATATTTCTCTTTCAAAGCTCAAAGCCTGCTGGTATTCCTTGAGAGTTTCATTAATGACCACCCTTTCTTGCTTGAGGCTTCTCAACTGACCCCTCAACTCTGCCACTAAATGCGATTCTTGCCCTGATTTCATGGCTAATGTCTTCCACTCCTGAGCTTCTTCAAGTGCTTTCCTCGTCTTTTGTTTATACCTTTGGAGCTCCACTCTGGCCCCCTTCAGATGCCTCTGGGCTTCTATCTTACTTTGCTCTTCCTTCTTGAATCGTCTGACGCTTTCTTCCACAGCGATCATCTTGACATTGTTTTCCTCCTCTAGCTTTTCTTTCTCTAGAGCTATCTCTTCTATCTTAGCTCGCAGGTGCCTCTTTTCCTCTTCTCGCTTTCGCTAATGCGGATTTGACTTCGTTTAGCTCTTCATGGTAGGGACATAAGGCTCGTATCTCTTCTTCAAGGAAAGCATCCCTTGAATTGGTGATTTTGCATTTTGAAGCTTCTCCTTGAGCCATTGATTGAAAGTGATGTAACTGATTCTCTTTGACAACTCTTCACTCCCTTTCCGCACTACGGATTCCCATGACTGTTGAACTCTTCGAAGCAAGTCACCGCAATTAGGCATCCCCTTATAGAGGTAAATGCGGGACAGCATGCTTTCGGAGGGTGAGTTCCTCATCGGGTAACCGAGCTGCCTCAAGGTCAAAGAAGGGTTGTAGTTGATACACCCCTGAGTCCCCATGAGAGGCACATTTTGAAAGCTTCCACAACTGAACACTACCGCTGGTCTGTCACCCCAACAAGCAGCTGTGTACCACCGGATTTGGAGTTCATTGAGATTCTTCAAATACTCAACCCATTCCATAGCAGTTTTGACCTCCACCTCACAGCTTAGGGCGTAAGAGATTAGCTCCCTAACATTAGTTCGGTTGTGGATCACATGGGTAATAAGCCAGGCGTAGAGAACGTGGGAGGAAAGACATAATTTCTTTTTATGGAACTGGCTGTAGCGAGTAAGAGCGTGGTACGTGTTAGCAAGGATAGCAGGTACCGGATTGATAGGGTTCTGAGTGTCTTTGAAGGCCAAGAATGCACCGATTGCATCTTCATCAACATATCTCTCTATTTGAGGAAAGAGGACCACCCCAAATATGGTAAGAGCGAGCACTAATTTGAACGGTCCCCACTTCTTAGCCGCGGCATAAGATTGTAATAGGCCCTCGAAGTACTCTTGTGGATACCCGGCTACACCATTTCTCTTTAACTTCTGCAACCTCAATTCATCCATACTAATCTCCGAGCAGTGTCGCGAGCTTTTCATCAAGTATAAGACGCCCTCGATATTGGTAAGCCTAGCATGTGATCTGGCGAACCCCAAAAGCTGCTCATACTCCTCTAATGTGGGTGACAACTGAAAATTCTTGAAGAAGAAACACCTCACATCAGAGTCGTAGAATTGACTCAAAGCTATAAGAGCGTCCTCTTGAACGTTCAATTGCAGCAATCTACGAACATTCTCGTATGCTTGATCAAAGGACTCTCTCTCGATGGGGCCCATAAGGGCTGCACACTGCCTCAGACTACCGATCTCAACCCTCTTCATAACTGGGAAGCGAGAAATGAGCGAAGTCTTGCTACTCAACTCCATTTTGATGCACCTATGACAAGACGGTATGTTACTCAAAGGCTCCCGGCAAGCAAATGCAAATGAGATGCAGTGTGAATGCAGATGCTTACAACATTTAATTTTAATGCATGCGGCATGATGCGATTATGATATGAATGATGTATGTAGAGATGATGAAAGCGATGCATAAGGATGGAAGTTCAAAAATTCAGGATCGGTTTATTTGAAAGAATGAAAATATTTTTGTATTTTCTTGGAAAGTTTTTTTTTTTGGAAAAAGCTCCTTTTTGAGGAAGACATGCCCTAAATTACCATGCAGCACACAATTTGTATGCCCTCGTGTCCTACAAAGGTGGGAATCCTAAGTTCTAGGGCAGCTTCAAAGGTTCCTCCCATGTAGTTCTAATTCACACCCTCACAATGGCTACCAGAGCTATAGAATCCTCATGCCGACATCCACAAATGTAGAGAACTACCAAGTGTGAAGCGTCATGAGAAAGCGTACTCTTGTTGAGACTTTCGTGAGTATCAGACAGACAAAGGTCTCGAATGACAGTCACTAATCGTCTCCACTCTCCTAGATGTTTTGTTGGATCCGGGTATAGGAGCCCACTCATAGAACATAAATCATAAGGTGTGAAAGTGTGTGTGATCGAGGACATACTTCCTAAAATCTACCCACCCCACCTGCAAGGAAAGCCAGAACAGTCCAGATAAACAGTCGTCTACCCTAGGGTTCAACATGCATACACTATTTTAATATACAAACCATTCTAATAAGTCCACAGAAATTACACGTATTGCTTACCTCAAGAAAGGGAGCTAAGAAGGAGGGATCATGGTAGAATGGGGGAATGCATGCTTTACCTTAAGAAAGGGAGCGGAGAAGAGGGATCATGGGAATTGAGGAATGCATGCATAAGCATAACCATACAAAAGAAGAGAAAAGAAAAAGAAAAGGAAAACATAGTTTTTCAAATCAAGCGATTTAAACCACATCAAATTAATTAGGCTTGACCTCATCTCTCTTTAAATAAATAAATAAAGAAAGAAAGTCCCCAACAGAGTCGCCACTGTGCGCGCGAAAAATCCGGTTTGGGACTTTTCGGTTTGACAACGCTTGAAAATCGAGAGCCGCCACCAATATTTATTTAGGAAAACATTGAAAAAACCTTTTTGAAAGCGGGTGGTCTTTCAAAACTTAGAGATGTAGGTTCGGGGGTCGGTTGCGCATGGGGAAGGTATTAGCACTTCACACGCCCTTTCTACCGAAAGGGAACCATTAATTTGATGTGGTTTTGAAATGTTTGATTTGAAATACATTGTTCTATTTATTTTTCTTTTCTTTTTGAGAAATCACTTTATTGAAAGCGGAAAAAGGGATGTTTTGGTATCTTTGAAAAGCGGAACAAGACAAAGATTTTTGAAAAGCGTGCTTGCTTGGGGACAGAACCCGGTCCCCACGTACCTCTCATTTGTTGAGGATCAAAGCAACGTAGTTCTCAGCTTTGCGTGTGAAAACGGCTTTGTGATTTTTGAAAGTGCTTTTGGAGTTTTTGAAATAAGACTCGAGTGTTCGCGAACACCAAACAAGCAAAGGCTTCGAGTGGCATTCGGTATTAACTCGAGAGAAAAGAGAGTTGGAACTGGTAATCAAACAAGCAATGGCTTCGAGTGATTACAAGCGACAACGTCGTATTATTCTTTTGAAAATAGTTTTGAAAAAGGTGGTGAGCTAATAGCTCGTGTTATTTTGGAAGTTTGAATTGGTTTTTGTTGTTTAATTAATGTGTGGGAGCTTTCATGATAGCCAAACAAGCAAAGGCTTCGAGTGACTACCACTAATAACTCCTCATTAACGATCAAACAAGCAACGGCTTCGAGTGATGGTTAATGATTTTATTTAGGAAAATGCCTTAGGTTTTCTTATTTGAAAAAAAAACATAGGATTTCAAGCTTGAAAAGAAATATAACATTTCAAATCCTTTTTCCAAGTCAAAACCCAAAACAACCATTGGAACACAAGCAAAGCAATCATAAGAGTATTCACAAGTTGCTATGAACAATTGGATGCACAATGATACAAGTATATGAGTGCAAGAGTATGCAATTATGGAATGCAAAATACAACATTACTGAATGCATGAGTATTTAATTTATGAAAGGGCAAAACATGATATTAATATATGCATGAGCATTTTAAGAGAGTATGAAAATGCAAGAGATATAGACATAAATGAATGCATGAACATGTAGGCATAAATCTAAGCTAACATATGAAATTGCCAAATGGGCATCTAGCAAGGCATTATTGTTCAACCTAAAAATTCAAGAAAACAAAATAGTGACTTAAACCTCAAAACCTAAAACCCTAATCCCAAGAACACACAAATTGCCAAATAGGGAATTTTATTCAATGAGATGGGCTCATGGCCTAGACCAAGTATGCAAAGAAAACTTTGAACATTAAGCAAAACTATGATTAATTCACAAGAACTATTTAAAAGATAAAGTAGAGAATGGAATGACAATTTATACAAGGTTGAATCCCTTCTTGCAATCTTCACCACTTTGAATAAAATGCACTAGGCATGTAGTGAGAATCACTTTGCAAGATCATCAACAAATAGATAACAATATAACTAGACCACAAGAACACATAAACTATTAAACTATGAAATAAATTGAATCTGTTCCGGGGTGTATCAGCAATTACAAGAGCTTCCAATAGCAATTGGGCCGACGGCCCAGCCCAGCGCAACCGGCCCAAAACGGTCGGACCTCACAGTATATATACGCCATTCACACATGGCATCAGGTACGTTTTCCTACCTTGTGAATCCTGCCCGAGAGCACACCACTGACTTGAGCGTCGGAGTGTCTTTGCAGGTACCACCCGAGGTGCTCAACGCGTGAAGCCAGGACCGGTCCTTTCCACCCTCTCAACGACCGGCCCATTGACGAAGCAATCAACACTTCAACTCTTCATTGGTCAAGGTACGATCAGAATCCTTTCTTGCAATCTTCACCACTTTGATAAAATGCACTAGGCATGTAGTGAGAATCACTTTGCAAGATCATCATTAGCTAAACAACAATATAGCTAAACCATAAGAACACATAAACACATAAACTAGGAAATGGATTGAATCCTTTCTTGCAATCTTCACCACTTTGATAAAATGCACTAGGCATGTAGTGAGAATCACTTTGCAAGATCATCAATAAACAAAAGGTAAATTAAAACACAAGAAATAATGAGTACATAAACTAATATATTAAACAAAAGTCATTTCTAGCTCTCTTCACTACTAAGATCAAAGTGCACTTGGCACTAGTAGGAATCATAGAGCCAAATCCTCAACAACTTACTAAAGAAAAATACCAACAACAAGATTTAAACAAAGAAACAACAAAATCAATTTTGAAGACATTTTAATCATGTATATGCGAAACCTTGCTCCATTTTATTTAACAAGAAAACTCAAAAATTAACATGAAAACAACACTAATCCACTTATTTTAGGGTGAGACAACAAATCTCACCCTCAACCACAACAAACTACATTGAAAAGATGATGCTATGCGAAAGGAATGAGGGAAAGAAAATGAACTTCAATGCAAAGTATTTGGAGATGATGCAAAAAGGGTTATGGATTTTACCTTTTCTCTAAGATGGAAGAGAAAATTGAAGAAATGGAGGAGAAAAATGCAAGAGGCTTGGCCTTGCAAAGGAAGGAAGGAGATAAAGATGGTGTGATGAACTCCTTGAGTGAGAAAGGAAGGTTAAGGGTGTGAGAGGTGGATTAAAGGTGTTTTGGTGGATGAAGGTGAAGTAATGGAGGAGGGGGAAGGAGGAGAAGGCTTCGGCCTAGAGGGTGGAGAGGAGGAGAGGTATGATGCTTGGTTTTCTTGAAGGTGAGAATGATAGCCAAAGATTGGTGAAGAGAGAAGGTGTGAGCTATTTATAGGGATTTTGAGGCTTTAGGGTATTTAGGACTTTTTGCTTTGATTGGGCTCTAGGATTGGATCTTAATTTTGAATGGATGGTTAGGATTGTTGGTCACATGGATCAAGGGTATTTAGAAAACACAAGTGTGTGAGATAAATGGGTGAAGGTGGCGCATAAAAGGAGGAAAAAGGGAAATTTATGAACAAAAAATCTAATTTGGGAATGGTGATTTTTGTAAAATAGGGTTAAGGGTATTTTGGTGAGGGAATGTTCTCAAAAAGGTAAAATGGGGTTTTTGGTGGAAAGGTTAGTGTAAGTGTATGGGTTAATTTACCAAAAGGGCAACATTGAGGATATGATCAAATTAAAACTTGGTGAGTAAGAAATGGAGTGTGTAGAAACTTCTAGAAGGAGGGAGAGGGGGTATGTGGCGCATAATATGCTGAAATGTGAGGGGAAAAATAAAAAAAATGATGGCTTTTTGGTGTTTTGTCTTATTGAGGACACTTCCCATTTTTGTTTTTTTGAAATTTAAATTTTTGGGCATGTAAAATAGAAGTGCACCTATTGGAAATATGTAACATGTTTTTGGGCACCATAAAATAGTCTCCCTAATTATTTTTAGACAACCAAAATTGTCATTTAATAATTTGGGAAATATTAAATGGTCTTTTAATATTTTTATGCAATAAAAATAAGAAAAGTGCATTTTAATTATTTTAGGCTAGGATATTCTCTCTAAAAATTGTACAAAAATTCTCTTGAATAAGAGAAAAATGTACTTTTGGTGTGTGCATATTTTTGACGAGAAAAATCATCCTGCTGTGAAAAATGACCAAAATGCCCTTTACCCTAAAAAGTCCTAATTTGCTAAAAAATGCATTTTTATTCACTTTTGGTTGAAAATTAGGGTGTCGACTTAAGCCGGACAAAATTGGGGTATGACACTCAGTTGCGCCATGGCGCCCAAACCAAAGAACCTTGACCAAAGAACTTGGCACTGCAAAGAACCTTGTTGCGCCAAGGCGCCAAAACAGCAGCCAAATGGCGCCAGGCAGCAACTTTGTTGCGCCATGGCGCCCAATTCCTAGCACAATGGCGCCTAAGTCCTCAGTCCTTGATTTTTTTATCGTTCCAGGCAGCAACTAACACTTAATTCTAGCAACACACGTCATCAAATCACAACGGAGCACTAAAACAACAATTTGGCAATTTAAACACAATTGGGGCGCCAAATTCCTAGCATAATGGCGCCTAGGAGTGTCTAAACCTCACTCCTTGATTTCTTTTACCAATTCTCAGCAACAACCAATATTCAACAGCAATTTAAACACTGAAACAACAAATTGGCAATTCATACACACACCTAACATGTTTCTAAGGTTTATTCATGCATAACATCAAACACATTAAGGGCATACTTTCAACAACAACCTCTCTCACATGGTTAATCAATTTCCAACAAAACCAACAACAATTCTCATCATATTTCAGTTCTACAACTACTCAGAATCCTAACTAGCATAATAGTTTCCAAATTCCCACATAACCCCATCATATAAACCCTTAGGTAGTTTAACCCCCTTACCTTTGAAACTAGATGAAGAAGGTGAAGCCTTCTCGAGTCACCAACGAAAATCACACCACGGATTTCTCCTCAAAGCGCGGCTTCGCTTCTCTCACGATCGCGCTTCTCTTCTTGAACGCACGGAGGAGCAAAAGAAATGTAAAAGGGAAATTGGAATCATACACTTGGAATTATAAGGAAAAGGATGGAGGAAAGAAAATGATTCAATGTTACCTTGAAGCTTGAGAAAACGAATTTCTCTCTCCTCCTTTCCTCGTCGGCCGATCCCTCCTCTCTCAAGCTCTCTCTCGCGATTCTTTTCTTTCTTTCGGATGATGATGATTGTCTCAATTAGAGACCCATTTAGGTCATGCGTAGTGATTGGGCCAACTAGTGGGTTGGGCCCTAATCACACCACTCTTTTAATTCAATACACCTCCTGCAATAAAACCACTCCAATTTATTTATTCTAATTCAAGTAAATATTGTAACCCTCAAATAACTTAATTAAATAATTAATTAAATTATTTTGGGGTGTTACACTCTCCCCCACTTAGAATTTTTCGTCCTCGAAAACATACCTGATTCAAACAACTCCGGATACGACTCCCGCATCTTATCCTCCAGTTCCCATGTCAGGCTTTCACCGGCTGCTCCAACCCAAACAACCTTCACCAGTTTGATCTCCTTACCTCGTAAGGTCTTCACCTCCCGATCCTCAATTCGTACAGGCATAGTCTCCACAGTGAGATTATCCCGCACCTCCACGTCATCTATTTGAATCACATGAGACGGATCCGCAATATACTTTCGAAGTTGCGACACATGGAACACGTCGTGCAAGTTCGAAAGATTGGGCGGCAAGGCCACCCGATATGCAACACTCCCAATTCTTTCCGTGATTTGATACGGCCCAATGAAACGAGGAGTCAACTTTTTCGATTTCAGCGCACGCCCAACACCAGTCATAGGCGTGACCCTCAAGAACACATGGTCACCCGCTTCAAACTCTAAGTCCTTCCTTCTCTTATCATGATAGCTTTTCTGTCTACTCTGCGAGGCTTTCATCTTCTCTTGAATCATCTTCACCTTCTCTGTGGTCTCCCGTACAATCTCGGGGCCTAACACCACACTCTCTCCCGATTCATACCAACACAAGGGTGTCCTACACCTCCTACCATACAATGCCTCGAAAGGCGCCATCCCGATACTCGCATGAAAGCTGTTATTATAGGTGAATTCAATCAATGGCAAATGAGAATCCCACGACCCTCCTTGCTCAAGAACGCATGCTCTCAACAAATCCTCTAGTGACTGAATAGTCCTCTCCGTCTGCCCATCTGTCTGGGGGTGATAAGCGGAACTCAGTCTCAATTTCGAACCCAATGCCTCTTGCAAGCTCTTCCAAAACTCAGAAGTAAATCTAGGGTCTCGATCAGACACGATACTCGAAGGGACACCATGCAGCTTTACAATTGTCTTAACATAGATATCTGCCAACTTCGGAACTGGGTAAGTCATATTAATCGGCAAGAAGTGAGCAGATTTCGTCAGCCTATCAACAATAACCCATATAGCATCAAATCCTTTCGCTGTATTCGGCAATCCAGTTACAAAATCCATAGAGATACTATCCCACTTCCATTCCGGTACATCCAATGGCTGCATCAACCCCGCCGGCTTCTGATGCTCTACCTTAGATTTCTGACACGTCAAGCAAGCATACACAAATTGGGCTACATCACGCTTCAAGCCGGGCCACCAAAACAGCTTCTTCAAATCTTGGTACATCTTTGTGGCTCCCGGGTGGATACTCATTTTACTTCGATGACCCTCTTCCAGAATTGATTTCTTAATCTCCTCATCATCGGGGATACAAATCCTCCCTCGGTATCTCAACACATCTTGCGCATCTAACTCATAATCTTTAACCTCGGAGTGATCAATCCCCACTGCCAATTCAACTAGTTTAATGTCTTGCTTTTGAGCCTCCCGAATAACATCTAAAAATTCGTTATGGATTTTCAACATTCCCAACCGTACACTCTTAGGCGTCACCTCGCAGACCAAACTCAAATCCCGAAACTGCTCAATCAATTCGAGCTCTTTCACCATCAATGCAGACACATGAAGGGACTTCCTACTCAAGGCATCGGCTACAACGTTAGCCTTTCCCGAATGGTAATTCAAACTAAAGTCATAGTCTTTCAACAATTCCAGCCACCTTCTTTGTCTCATATTCATTCCTTACGGTCAAACAAATCGCAACCCCTTATGATCACCGAACACCTCAAACTTAGAACCATACAAATAGTGCCTCCATATCTTCAAAGTAAAGACGATTGCGCAAGAAGCTCCAAGTCATGAGTAGGGTAGTTCTTCTCATGAACTCTCAACTGCCTAGACGCATAGGCTACTACCTTACCTTCTTGCATCAGTACACCTCCCAAACCCATCTTGGAAGCATCGCAATACACCACGAACGGTCGGTCTGGAACAGGCAATACCAAAATAGGAGATGTTGTCAACCTCCGCTTCAACTCGTTGAAGCTCTCTTCACACCGTGCATCCCAAACGAAGGCCTTTCTCTACACGTCGCCGTTGAGTCAACGGAAGAGCTAGCTTAGAGAAACCCTCAATAAACCTCCTGTAGTACCCAGCCAACCCCAAGAAACTTCTGATCTCAGTCACTGACTTTGGGCTCTCCCATTGCAACACAACATCAACCTTGGCTGGATCTACAGCTATACCATCACCGGAAATTACATGGCCCAGAAAACTCACCTTGTTCAACCAGAACTCGCACTTTGACAACTTCGCATAGAGCTTCTTTTCCTTTAACACCTCTAGCACTAACCTCAAGTGTTCTGCGTGCTCCTCTTCTGTCTTGGAATACACCAAAATATCATCTATAAAACCACCACAAAACGATCCAAGTGACTATGGAAGGTACGGTTCATGTACTCCATAAACACTCCAGGTGCGTTGGTAACACCAAACGGTATTACAGTATATTCATAGTGCCCATATCTAGTTACAAAGCCGTCTTACGAACGTCTTCATCTTTCACCTTGATTTGGTGATAGCCCGACCTCAAGTCGATCTTACTAAACACTTTAGCACCCACCGGTGGTCCATCAAGTCATCAATTTCGGGAGTGGGTACTTGTTCTTGATCGTTACTTTGTTCAAATTGTCTATAGTCCACGCAAAGTCTCATGCTTCCATCCTTCTTCTTCACTAGCAACACCGGCGCCCCCAAGGCGACACACACTAGGCCGGATGAACTTCTTCTCAAGTAACTCTTCTAATTTGTTTCTTTAACTCGAGATAATTGAGATCTTCGACATCCCATGCGGCGCCATAGACACGGCCTCGTGCGGTGCAAGGTCAATAGTAAATTCATCCTCCCTCTCCGTGGAACACTCGGAATCTCATCGGGAATACTTAGGAAACTCGCACACTACCTTCAACCCTTCAATGACATCTTGACTCTCGTGACAGAGACGCCATCAAAACAAATAGATGAATTTCTTCCTCATTATCCTACGCAATTGACCCGGAGGCAAGAACACGTATTCTTCCCTTCGGGAGGAAGGAAGTCTACTGATTTTCTAGCAGCGGTTGATATGCACATGGTTATCAACTAACCGACCCATACCAAGAATAACGTCCATTCCCTCCAAAGGTAAACAAATAAGGTCAACAAGAAAATCTTCTGCCAAGGCCGACAGAGAGACACTTAGCACACACTAGGGATGTAGTTTACGAAACCCTTATTTTGGAGTATCAATAACCACCTCCCTCATCATAGAAGACAAATCAAGATTCAATTTTTCAAAGACACAATTTGGCAATGAATGAATGAGTAGCACTGTGTCTACTATAGCAATTACAGGAGTACCATAAATAAAACAAGTACCTCGAATCTCGTTAGCATCCTCGGATCCTGCCAAGGCAAACACTTTTCCCTTAGCCTTCTCTTTCTTGGGTTTGGAGCATTTGGTACTAATGTGCCCCGCTTCCCCACAGTTGAAGCATATCATATCCTTTTGATCACACTCCGACATCCTATGACCCTCTTTCCCACAGCGGAAACATCTTGGTACCTCGGGCTTACACTCAAAACTCTTGTGACCTGCCTTCCCACACTTGTAGCACACAATAGCCGCGGGGGCGTCTCCCCCACTTAGTTTCCTACCAGCAACAACCTTCTGCTTACCCTTACCAGTCGTAACCTCATATGGCTTTCCTCTAAACTGATTATTCCTCTTCTCCTTCACAGCCTTGTATGCAGCCAAACTATCCTCCTCATAGATCCTACACTTATCAACCAGCCTAGCAAAATCCCGAATCTCCTGATATCCAATCGCTTTCTTTATATCCGGGCGCAGACCACTCTCAAACTTGACGCACTTGGAAAATTCAGAATCAGCTTCATTGGCATAGTAAGGACAAAATTTGGCCAACTCCTCGAACTTGGTGGCATACTCAGCTACCGTCTTATTTCCCTGTTTCAGCTCCAAAAACTCCACTTCCTTCTTAGCTCGCACATCCTCAGGGTAATACTTTCTCTTGAACTCCCTTGTGAAGACCTCCCAAGTAACTTCCTCACCAGCACCTTCCAACCTCCGCGACATTCCCAACCACCAATCGTCAGCTTCCTCTCCCAGCATATGGGTCCCCAACTTCACTTTCTCAGCAGCAGTGCACTCCATGACACGGAAGATCCGCTCTATCTCCTTCAACCAGGCCAAGGCCCCATCGGGGTCATACCGACCCTTGAAGGTGGGTGGGTTTTCCCTCTGGAACGTTGCTAAGTTGCGAGCATTCACATTAGCAGCAGCGTGTTGATTCCCGACAGCTTGGGCTATTGCTTGCAGAGCAGCAGCCAAGGCAGCATCATCGCGTCTCGCCATCAATTCAGATTTCTACACAAAGGGAACACAATTAGATACAACAGATACGACACTTAGACACTTGGTCGGACAGACCAAACTTTTGCTCTGATACCACTATGTAACACCCCGATTCTACCCCATTTATTTATTTAATTATCAGAGTGTGAAAAGAACAATCAGCATGCATCGAAGCGTTACACATCAACATTTAAACTCAACATTTAAACGACATTAATAATCGAATTTGGTCTTTCATTAAGACGACGAATAAGTACGTAGCACAACTCAAAAATTCATCACAACGCAGCGGGATGTAATGATCTATCACATGCATAATCTCAACCAACAACTTAGTGTGAAATACACTTCATATAAAACAATAAACGCAAATAGAATGATAGTCTAAAGTAAAAACAGCAAAATCAGCAGTGTTCGTCTATCCCCCAGGTGCTACGTATCAGAGCGACTCGACACTGACTCTAAATAGGAAGGAGGGAAGGTCCTTCATACGCGGCTACCTGCATGTCACCCACGTAGGGGTAACATTAAAACAGAGAAAGGGTGAGTCCAACAACATAACGGATTATATGATAAGTAATATGTAAGGTCTCAGCAACTATAAGTACTAGTCATAACAACGTACAAGAGCAACCACTGTCAACAGCACAACAAGCAATACATTTAAACTGTAGAAATAAAAATCTCTGTCCATGTTTTGATGATACAAACTTAAGTGATGAGTTAAGCTTTCTAATCTTATTATGATTTAACAAGTTTTCAATCAAGTGTATTAAAGAACAGGGAATAAGTTTCATAGCAAAAGTTCTTGGCCTTACAAAATAAACTGGTTTTCAAAGATAAATGTGCCAAAAGAAGGTTACCTTACAGAAGGTTGAATACAGAAGGTTAACCCATCAGAAGGTTGACTACAGAAGCTTAAACGATAAAGTAACTTTCTTCAGAAGGTTGACTAAATGTCAACACAAGGTTGACCAATAGTCAACAGAAAGTTTGATTGAAGTCAACAGAAGGTTGAATTACTTCTTAAAGAGGTTCAGAAGGTTAAGAGTTCAAGAAGGTTAAATGAAGATTAAAGACTTCAAAGTTTCTGGATTCTGGAAACATACTTATGCTCGAAGTCTTGACTCAATATGCATCAAATGAGTATTCAAGGAAGAATATATTGTAATATAATTATCCTAGAAAAAGAGGAACTACTTGATCTTTGATGTATCTCAAAAAGTATGTTTGTTCATGTTGTAAAAGCTTTAGAAGCTTCAGGTTTAAATCATATAAAGCATTATATAGTACATGAACAGGAACAGAAGTGATAGAAAGGAAGAAAAGCAAGTAGAATGCTGACATGAAGTGACCTTATGGAAAGATAAAGCACCAAGGTTGCTTTAGAAGGTTGAAAAGGCTACAACTAAAGCACACATGTCATCATTGCCTACCTACAAAGCTACAACAACTTCCAAATGACTCTTTCTCCATTCCAAATGACTATATTTTCAGATTGGGAGTCTATATAAATGCTGCTCAATTCAAATACAAATTATGAGTTGATATTGGAACCTTCAAGTCAAGCTTCTAAACGAAATCCAACCTTCTCATCCACACTTCAAGCTACTACAAGTTCAGAATTGGGAAATACTATCTTGAGTGTGTGCTTGCTTGTTATGCTCTTTGAAACACATTGTATTTATCTATCAACAAGCTCTTAAATCATCCCAAACCCAAACCCCTTATTGTAAGAAATATTGTGCTTGTTTCTCAATGCACTACCTAGTTGAAGGTGAGTGGTGTTGGTGATTCTAAGTTGTAATCCTCTCAACAAACTACCTAGGAAAAAGTGAGTGTTGTTGGTGAGTCTAAGTTGTAGGTATCTCAACAAACTACCTAGTAAGAGGTGAGTGTTGTTGGTGATTCGGTTTGAAGGTTTCTCAACAAACTACCTAGTGAAAGGTGAGGGTTGTTGGTGATTCAGTTCAAAAGTTTCTCAACAAGCTACCTAGTGAAAAGTGAGGGTTGTTGGTGATTCTATCTGTGGAAGTTAGCACTTGTCTTTTGTGTGTGATCAAAAGAGAGTGAAGGTGAAAGTCTTTAGCAAGTGAAGCTAAAGCAAGTGTAAAATCTATTTGGAAAATAGTGGAAACTCTCACGAGGACGTGGGGAGAGGAGTAGCCACAGTTTGGTGAACCTCTATAACTCTCTACTTGTGTTATTTTACGCTTTACTTACCATTTGCTTTAAGCTGTCTAACAATCACCAAAGTTTTCAAAATACTTTAGAAGGTTAAATACACCAACCTTTCGAAGTCAAAATCTTAATTTTAAATAAGCTAAACTTTGATTATCTTTTGAAAACTACACTCTTTGCTAAAAAACAGACATCTAAAATCATCAAAGTTAATTATCTTTTACTACTATCACATTTGCTTATTGTTTGTGCAACTAACATTCAACCTTTCGATATCCAAGTTATCTTGAGAAACCATACGTAAGGTTGCAGAATTAAAAGCGAAAAGATAGCACAATTCAATCCCCCTTTCTTGTGCAAATTAGTCACTTCAATTGGCATCGAGCTCACCTCTCAGGGCTGAGCACACTTTGCGGTGTGAGAGGAAAGATCACGGAAGAAGTGATGAGTCATCATTCCAACTCTGTAATGTTCCTTCTGAAGGAGCTTGAAAAGAATAGACCACCGGGATTCACTGGTGAACATTACTATTATTGGAAAGATCAAATGAGATTGTTCCTAGAATCTCAAGACACCGACATTTGGGAATTGTTGAAGATGGTCCTTTGAACCTACTACAACTCTTGATGATGGGACCACTATGAGCAAACCGAAACACTGGACACCGAAGATAAACGCATGGTACTTCTAAACTCTAAAGCTAAATTTTATCTAACATGTGCTCTAGGTAGAAGTGAATATGATAAAGTTGCTGGGAAAGAAACTGCCAAAGAAATCTGGGATACATTGAAGACTGCCCATGAAGGAACAGACCAAGTCAAAGAAGCAAAGATCAACCTTCTTATTCATAAATTTGAAACATTCAAAATGGAGGAGCAAGAAACAATTTCTGAAATGTTTAGCAGATTCACAACAATAACAAATGATTTGAACTCTCTGGGAAATACCTACTCAAATCAAGCCAAAGTGAGAAAACTCCTGAGATGTCTTCCAAAGGTATGGAGACCTAAAGTAACTGCTATAATGAAGCTAAAGATCTCTCTATTCTCAAAATAGAAGATCTACTTGGATCTCTAAAAGTTCATGAACAAGAAATCATGGATGAACTTCAACCCAAGAAGGTTAAAACTATTGCACTCAAAGCTTCTCAAAAATCTTCACAACCTTCTAAAGCTATGGCACTTAAAGATCAAGAGGATACTCAAGAAGAAAGTGAAGATGATGAAAATGACATTGATGATGAGGATGAAATGGCTCTAATCACCAGAAGGTTGAGAAGATGGGCATTTAGAAAGAAAAGTGTGAAGACCCTTCTTCAAGAAAGATCAACCTAAAGGTGAAGGAACTAGCAAAATTGATCCTGTGTGCTATGAATGTAACAAACTGGACACTTCAGAAATGAATGTCCAAAGTTGAAAGGAAGCAACAGAAAGTTCACACCTAAGAAAAAGGCTCTACTTGCAACATGGGATGACTCTGAAGATACCAACTCAGACCATGATGAAGAGACTGCAAACTTTTGTCTCATGGCTAACTCTGAGGAGCCTTCTCAAATATCTCCTACATCAAGTATGGAATCAATCAACTCATGCTTCATAGGAGATACTGACCTAGAAGAGGTAAACACTTCTAAATCACAAACTTGTGCTTCATGCAAAAGATCTCGAACATGCTTTTGAAAACCTATTATCTGATTCAAATACTTTGGCTCAAAAATGTGTGATGTTCAAAAATCAACTCTTGAATGCAAAAAGGGAGAATGAAGAGCTTCAAAAACAAAATGAATATTTGATAAAAACAGTTCAAACTCTTCAACATTCTCACTTTAAACTTTCTGAACAACACAAAATTTTGAAAGACAAGGTCTCAGAACAACCAAATCTAATACACTCTGACCTTGAAAAACAAAACAACCTTCTCAAAGAAAAAGTTTCTGTTTTAACTAAAGAACTAGCTATGTCTATACAGAATACTTTTGAGCTACCTATAGAAAAACAAACTGAGAAGAATCATAGGACTAGAAAGCCTAAGACAAAATGCACATATTGTAAACATTTTGGTCATGATATTTCTGTATGTTATAAAATGAAAAGAAGCTTCTACAGGAAGAAAACTAACCATGAAGGACCCAAAAGATATTGGGTACCTAAATCATTACTAACATCGAAACAGAATGCCTCTTAGCATCCAAGAAAAAGTGTGGTTCTTAGGCGGTGGATGTTCGAGGCACATGACAGGGGAAAGAGATAAATTTCTCTCAATGGAGAGAATAGATGGAGGCTATGTCATCTTTGGCAATGATGATAAAGCTTGCATCAAAGGTATAGTACTATAGGTAATTCTAAATCCCCTAAAATTAAGAATGTTCAATATGTAGAAGGTTTAAAGCATAACTTGTTAAGTATTAGTCAACTATGTGATAGTGGTCATAAAGTTTCTTTCAAATCGATAAATGTTTTATTAAAGAAATCTCCTCCGGTAAGGTCTTGTTTATCTGCATCTAGAAATAAAAATCTATATAGCCTATGTCTTGATGAACTTTCTCAAGAAACTTGTCTTATGTCTTATGAAAATGACAAATGGATTTGGCATAGAAGAACTGGTCACATAAGCATGCAAACCATTTCAAAGCTTTCCAAAAAGGAACTAGTCAGAGGACTACCAAAAATCAATTTTGAAAAAGATAGAGTGTGTGAAGCATGTGTTCATGGTAAACATGTCAAATCAAGTTTCAAACCTAAAAACATGATCACATCCCAAAGATCACTAGAACTGCTTCACATAGACTTATTTGGTCCTACCAAAACTGTTACCAAGTGGCTTCAGTCTCAAGAGGGGGGGTGAATTGAGACTTTAAAAACTTTTCCCCTTTTTAAACGACTTAGATTAATTTTCGCACAGGTTTATGGAATGAACAATTAGAAACAAAAACGAAGAAATAACACAGGAGATTTATACTGGTTCAGCCACCTCCTAGTGACCTACTCCAGTCCTCACAAACCCTTTGTGAGATTTTCACTATCAAACAAAGCTTAAAACGGGTGCTTTGAAACCCTTACAGACTCAGGCGCTCTTCACCTAGGATACCCCACCTTGTGCAAGAGCCCTTAACAACAATTACAACAAGAGATACCCCACCCTTGTTACAATCAAAAACCCTAGAGAGATACCCCACTCTCTAGTACAACCAATTGACATACAAGAGATACCCCACCCTTGTTACAGTCAAAATCCTAGAGAGATTCCCCACTCTCTAGAAAAACCAATTACAGTAAAATCAAATTACAAGAAAAATAACAATACCTCTAAGAAGGTGAATACAACAACTTGAAGATTCCCAACCTAACCCTTGAGAGAGATCAGCTCAAAAAGATGGAAACAAATGAAGAACCCGAGTGTGATGGTGTGCGATGTGCGCGTTCCTCTTTTTGAGAATTGTAGGTTGTGTGTTTTGTGAAGCCCTAAGTCTCTATTTATAGAGGTTGTAAAAAATATGACCGTTGGAAAATTTCTACCATTGTTTTTATAAGTGGATAGTCGATTGTTTGCTTAAGATAACTTGGTTGGAGATCGATTGTGTGCTTTAAAAAAATAGGCCAAGAATCGATTGTTTGCTTCCAAAGTGAAGCTTGAAATCGATTTTGAGCTTTACACAACCAAGACAAGAATCGATTGTTATCTTTAAAAACAGAGCCATGAATCGATTGTTTCCTTTAAAGAAAAAGCCATGAATCGATTTTGTGGAAGCTATGAATCGATTTGTGTTTTAAAATAGGATTTTGTGGAAGCTATGAATCGATTTTGTGGAAGCTATGAATCGATTTTTCACTTCAAAAACAATATCTTTTAAAACACTAAGCCATGAATCTATTCCTTTAAAAACAAGTGCCTAACCTATTTAACATGCTTTTATCAATTGAATACATAAGTTAGGTTCATTGTGTGAGTGTTAGTGTGTTGAGAGGTTTGAGCCGATCCTCAAAAGCGGTTTACATTTATTCCTAAGACACGACCCAACTTCCTAGCAACTACCCTTAACACGGACTTACTTCTTGGGTTGGTTGAGCCTTGGAATTCCATTTGTCACTTTGTCTTAGATTACTTCATCATCAAAACTTAACCTGCAACACAAGATATCCACATTCTCCCCCTTTTTGATGATGACAAAATTTTAATTCATCTTAGGTGGGAGGTTAGTTCATCAAGCAAAAAACAATGCGCTAATATTAAAGATATGTATCTAGACTCCCCCTTACTTGATGCTCCCCCTATCTAAATGCAAAGTGACAATCCTATATTTCTCCCCCTTTTTGTCATGATCAAAAGGGTTAATGCGAAACTTAGTTGGTGAGTCGAAAACGCAGCTAATAGTAACAGTGAGTCCATTGAAAAAAAAATAGGCATAAACCACAAAATGGCATGAGAGTCGGGTTTCAACACAAGATAGCCAAACATAATTCAATCAATAGTTCATATTTCATTCAGCTAAATGATAACTTAATGACTCCAAGTTTTCTTCGAATGAAAAATAAATTGTCTTTTTGCAATGGTTTTGTAAAAATATGAGCTAGCGGTTTTGAATGCTCAACTAAACAATCACATAATCAACTTTTTCAACATGATCTCTAGAAAATGATGTCTAAAATCGATATGCTTAGTTCTAGAGTATTGAACGGGTTCTTTGATAGATTAATCGTTTGTGTTGTCGCAAATAATCGAATGTGATATATATAGACACCATAGTTGAGATGTTGTTATTTACTCTATTTCCTATTATTCTAACTTGTTTATTGATTAGTCCTCAATGGTGCATAAAACAAAATCGACAATGATAATCACATATTTGTCTAATGCTCAGTAACTTATGCTTAAGATATTCTACATAAAAGCACAATGCAAATAGAGGTGAATAAGTCTTTACCAATCTTGCCTTCACCGAGGATTCTTCCTCTTTTCTTTGTTATCACAAGTCACATGACCGCTTTTTACGGGGGTGAGTGTTAAGAGCTTTGTCATATCTTCAGTCATGTGCTTTGAACATTTGCTATCAAGGTATTGATTTTCCCCATACCTTGAAGCATACCCGCATTAAGATCAAGTTGCAAATTTTGGTACCCAAATTTCTTTGGGTCCTTGTGGGTTAGTACTTGGCAGAGTCCCTTTGGGAACCAGGACCTTTTCACAACTTGTCTTCTTCTAGCCATACACACAGATGCAAGTATGTCCTAGTTTGGCACAAGAATAACATCTAATATATGGACTAGTAGTGAACTTAGGTCTATAATGCACATGTCTTTTCATGAAATTATTTCTTGGAGACCTAGGATGCACATGTTGTATGTTGGACATTTTTCCTATTGTCCATTCAAGCTCATGAATTTTATTTTCATATTCAGCACACTTATCACATACATAATTTTCTTTAAAGCAACTAAGACTATAATTTTCATTTCTAAGTTCTAATCTTTCCTTAGTTAAAGCAATAACTTCGTTTTGAAGATGAGCAACAGTTTTCTTTGATTGGGTTAATGCTTTAGCTAATTTTAGAGAATCATTATGCAATTCAAGAAATGCTTCATGTAATTCATCATATGCATTTTGTGAAGTTTCAGAGTTAGAATCTACCTCAGTTTCATTTTCACTGTCGTGGTCGGCCATGAGAGCAATTTGAGCTTCTTCACTTTCTGAATCATCTGATGAGTCCATGTCATTTTCTTCCCATGCTATGTAAGCTTTTCTACCCTTGTTTCCTTTGGATACCTTTTTCTTAGACTTTGATAGTTTTCTTTGTAAGTTCGGGCACTCCATCTTCATGTGTCCGGATTTGCCACATTCGTAGCAAGTTGGAGGACTTGAGAAGTTTCCTCCTTGCTTGAAACTCTTTTGGGTGAAGAGTTCTTCTTGGGGAAGCTTTTCCTTCTCATGAACTTTTTGAATTTTCTAACCATTAGATCTATATACTCATCGTCTTCATCATCTTCATTTTCCGAATCATCATTATCATCGGATGGATTTGAACTAGAAGCCTTGAGAGCTAAGCTTTTCTTTTTCTTGTCTTTTTCTTCATGTTCACTAGACGAGTGAGCTCTAACTCATGCTCTTGTAGTTTCCCAAAAAGAGTGGCAAGAGTCATGGTAGCTAAATTCCTTGATTCAGCTTATAGCATAGATTACCTTCGGTTGCCATTCTCTATTCAAACACCTTAGCACTTTGTTGATCAAGTCTCAAATAGAAATGATTTTCCTAAAGAACCCAATTGATTCACTATGTGAGTGAACCTCTTTTGCATTTCTTGTATGGTTTCTCCTGCATTCATTCTGAATAATTCATATTCTCGGATAAGAGTGTTTGTTCTTGCCCTTTTTACCTCACTAGTACCTTCATGAGTGACTTGAAGATTGTCCCACATTTCTTGAGCAGTTTTGCAATTCGACACCCTAAAGAACTCATCAGGGCTTAATGCGGAAGTGATGATGTTCTTGGCACGGAGATTATGTTGAACTTTTCTTTTATCATTATCCGTCCATTCATTTCTTTCTTTGATAGTGAGAATACCATTTACCATGTGCGTGGGGATAAATGGTCCATTTTCCACAGCATCCCATACATCTATATCTACCCCTTCAATGAATATTCTCATTCTTTCTTTCCAATATGCATAATCTTTCCGTTGAATCCCGGGGGAGGGTAAGAGATGCACCCTCTTTTGCGTAGACCAACCTGAAGCCATTTCTCTTGAAGCTGCTAGGCCCTTTAAACAAGAGTCTAGCTCTGATACCACTTGTTACCAAGTGGCTTCAGTCTCAAGAGGGGGGGTGAATTGAGACTTTAAAAACTTTTCCCCTTTTTAAACGACTTAGATTAATTTTCGCACAGGTTTATGGAATGAACGAATTAGAAACAAAAACAGTAAATAACACAGGAGATTTATACTGGTTCAGCCACCTCCTAGTGACCTACTCCAGTCCTCACAAACCCTTTGTGAGATTTTCACTATCAAACAAAGCTTAAAACGGGTGCTTTGAAACCCTTACAGACTCAGGCGCTCTTCACCTAGGATACCCCACCTTGTGCAAGAGCCCTTAACAACAATTACAACAAGAGATACCCCACCCTTGTTACAATCAAAAACCCTAGAGAGATACCCCACTCTCTAGTACAACCAATTGACATACAAGAGATACCCCACCCCTTATTTACAGTCAAAATCCTAGAGAGATTCCCACTCTCTAGAAAAACCAATTACAGTAAAATCAAATTACAAGAAAAATAACAATACCTCTAAGAAGGTGAATACAACAACTTGAAGATTCCCAACCTAACCCTTGAGAGAGATCAGCTCAAAAAGATGGAAACAGTGAAGAACCAGTGTGATGGTGTGCGATGTGCGCGTTCCTCTTTTTGAGAATTGTAGGTTGTGTGTTTTGTGAAGCCCTAAGTCTCTATTTATAGAGGTTGTAAAAAATATGACCGTTGGAAAATTTCTACCATTGTTTTTATAAGTGGATAGTCGATTGTTTGCTTAAGATAACTTGGTTGGAGATCGATTGTGTGCTTTAAAAAAATAGGCCAAGAATCGATTGTTTGCTTCCAAAGTGAAGCTTGAAATCGATTTTGAGCTTTACACAACCAAGACAAGAATCGATTGTTATCTTTAAAAACAGAGCCATGAATCGATTGTTTCCTTTAAAGAAAAAGCCATGAATCGATTTTGTGGAAGCTATGAATCGATTTGTGTTTTAAAATAGGATTTTGTGGAAGCTATGAATCGATTTTGTGGAAGCTATGAATCGATTTTTCACTTCAAAAACAATATCTTTTAAAACACTAAGCCATGAATCTATTCCTTTAAAAACAAGTGCCTAACCTATTTAACATGCTTTTATCAATTGAATACATAAGTTAGGTTCATTGTGTGAGTGTTAGTGTGTTGAGAGGTTTGAGCCGATCCTCAAAAGCGGTTTACATTTATTCCTAAGACACGACCCAACTTCCTAGCAACTACCCTTAACACGGACTTACTTCTTGGGTTGGTTGAGCCTTGGAATTCCATTTGTCACTTTGTCTTAGATTACTTCATCATCAAAACTTAACCTGCAACACAAGATATCCACAAAAACTGCTAGCCTCAATGGAAAAAGATATGGTTTTGTAATTGTAGATGATTTCTCTAGATTCACATGGGTGCTATTCTTGAAAAACAAAGATGAAGCGTTTGAAGCATTCAAAGTGTTTCTAAAGAAAGTTCAAAATGAAAAAGGAACAAATGTTATTTCTGTAAGAAGTGATCATGGGGGAGAATTTGAAAACTTCTCTTTTCAAAACTTTTTTGATGAAAATGGAATTACTCACAATTTCTCTTGTCCTAGAACTCCACAACAAAATGGAGTTGTAGAAAGGAAAAATAGAACTTTGCAAGAAATGGCAAGAACACTTTTAGAAGATTCAAAAATTGAAAAATATTTTTGGGCAGAAGCTGTAAACACAGCCTGCTATATTTTGAATAGAGTTTCCATTAGAAAAATTGTTGAGAAAACCCCCTATGAAATTTGGAAAAACAGAAAACCAACCATTGCATACTTTCGTGTATTTGGTTGCACTTGTTTCATTTTGAATAACAAAGACAATCTAGGAAAATTTGATTCTAAATCAGACAAAGGAATTTTTCTGGGATATTCAACATCATCAAAGGCTTATAGAGTTTATAACCTTAGGACTCAAACTGTAGAGGAAAGCATGCATATTGTATTTAATGAAACTAACAGTTCAAATGAAGAAATTGATGTTGATGAGACCAATCAGAACAAAGAAGAAGGTACGAACAGAAAGCAGGTTGGAGAAGGATGAACCGAAGCTTCTGTTCAACCTTCTCAACAATCAAATGAAGCTACTCAAGCTTCTGATGAACCTTCTCAATTACCAAGAAGTTGGAGAATGGTAGTACATCATCCACAAGACCAAATTATTGGTAGCACTTCAGATCCTGTTAGAACTAGAACTTCATTTAGAGACAATCTTTCTTTGGAATGGCCTTAATCTCGAAATAGAACCTAAGTCAATCAATGAGGCCATACAAGATCAATCATGGATAGAAGCAATGGTGAAGAACTCTCTCAATTTGAAAAGAATGAGGTATGGAACTTAGTGATACCTCCAAAAATCGATCTATTATAGGAACCAAATGGGTGTTGAAACAAGCTAGATGAAAATGGTAAGGTGGTGAGAAACAAGGCAAGACTTGTTGCTCAAGGGTATAACCAACAGGAAGGTATTGACTATGATGAAACTTTTGCTCCTGTAGCAAGGTTAGAAGCTATTAGAATCTTACTTGCATTTCTTTGCACACAAAAATTTCAAATTATTTCAAATGGATGTTAAAAGTGCTTTTCTAAATGGCTTTTTAAATGAAGAAGTTTATGTCAATCAACCTCCTGGTTTTGTTGATCAAAAGAAACCAAACCATGTTTTTAAACTCACCAAAGCTCTATATGGGCTTAAGCAAGCTCCTAGAGCTTGGTATGAAAGGTTAAGTAACTTCTTGATCAAAAACAAATTTACAAGAGGAAAAATTGATACTACATTGTTTAAGAAAACTCTTGATAAAGATTTGTTGATTGTTCAAATTTATGTTGATGATATCATTTTTGGATCAACAAATGAAAAATTATGCAAAGATTTTGGGAAACTTATGAAAAGTGAATTTGAAATGAGTATGATGGGAGAATTAAGTTTCTTTCTAGGACTTCAAATCAAACAACTTGATGAAGGTATCTTTATTAGTCAAGAAAAATACATCAAAGATCTTCTCAAGAAATATAAGATGAATGAAGCTAAAGCCATGGCAACTCCTATGCATCCTTCTGTACAAATTGAGAAGGATGAAGAAGGAAAACCAATTTCTGAAAAAGAATACAGGGGTATGATAGGTTCTTTGTTATATTTAATCGCTAGTAGACCGACATTGTGTTTTCGGTTGGCCTATGTGCTAGATTTCAAGTTTCTCCAAAAGAATCTCATCTCACTGTGATAAAAGAATATTCAGATACTTAGTGGGAACAACTAATCTTGGTCTATGGTATAAAAAGAATACTCATTTTGACCTAATTAGCTACCGTGATGTTGACTATCTTTGGTGATAGAATTGTGAGAAAAAGTACTAGTGGATCATGTCAAATTCGGGGAATCCTTAATCTATTGGTCTTGTAGAAAAGCAGAATTCAATTGCATTATCAACTCATCAAGCGAGAATATGTATCTGCTTTGCTTTGGTTGTTGTTCTCAAATTCTATGGATCAAGAATCAATTGGAGGACTACTCTATAAGGTACACATGCACTCCCATTTATTGTGATAATACTAGTGCTATCAACTTATCAAAAAATCCCATCCAACACTCTAGGTCTAAACACATTGATATTAAACATCATTTTATCAGAGATCATGTTCAAAAGAAGAATGTGGAACTTATTTTTATTGACACCAAGCATCAATTAGCTGATATATTTACCAAGCCTTTGTTAGAAGAAAGTTTTAATTTTATTAAAAAGGCTTTGCACATTTTAAAATGTCCTTAGGAGAAAAATATGTCAAAAACCCCAACCTTACAAGTCTTGAAGGTTCATTAGAGAGAATCAAATTGAAGGTTGAATTTGAGAAGGATAAATTAAAGTCAAAATTGGGGACGGTTATTAAAGCAACTAAAAACTGACTTCTATGACAGTTATGTCTTGTCATAACTGCACACATCAAGTCACAACGGCTAGTCTCTCTCTCTCTCTCTCTCTCTCTCTCTCTTTCACTTTCCTCCACGCACGCCCAAAACAAACTGAACTCATTCTCTCTCAAACCGATTCTCTTCTTCTCTTCCTTCCCTCTTCGCGAAAAATTCTTCTCTTCTCCAAAAATGGTGAGAACAAAAATCCCATGTGTGAAGAAAGCCAACAACTCCCACAACCCATGACCTTCCACCTGCATTATTGAATGCTTCTAAACCTACACCTACCCAGTTGATGCTCCATCAGAACAAAAACCTTCCAAATCATCACCCACTCCCTCACGAAGGTCTACAAGAATCAAAACAAGTTCTCTCAAGGAAATACAGGGTCCTGGAACAAGAAGGAGTCAACCAATCACCCTTGATGATGATGATTCTACTGCATGCGAAATGATGGCGAGAATCAAAGCTGGAACTCGAAAAGGAAAGCCTCTCTTCAACCCCAATCTTCTTCCAAAAGACCAAAATTTAAGATAAAGTTTGGAGGAAGTAAAGGAAAGGAAAAGGTTGATGAAGAACAGAAACTTGATCAACCTTCTGAAGTTGAAGAACAAGTCCTGCCTGTACAAGTGTTTGATAAGGAAAAATGGGGAAAGAGGAATGTTCTTATTGGTAGAATTTATCTGTTGGAGGAACCGAAAGCTTACGGATGGAATATACAAGAACACATTGAGTATCAAGGTTGGCAAAATATTCTGTCCCAAGGGGAAACCATTTATCCCAACCTTATAAGAGAATTCTATGGATATATGAATGTGAGTGAAAGCAGAATCCTCTTTCACTACTCAAGTAAAAGGAACCACCTTTGTGGTAACTCCAACCACAATAGCAAATGCCCCGAAAATTCACGAGAATGAAGTTTGTGCGTATGGGAAAGATTGGTATGGCCAAACAGAAATTACACAAGAGGAAATCATGAAGCTTCGATGAAGAATTTCGTGAGAAGCTTAAATCATCAAAGACTAAAGGATGAAGCAGTATCATGCACAATATGGTGGTCCACTCTCTAATTCCTAGAGCGGGGAAGTTTTGAGCAGGTAAAACCTATTGACCTACTCTTAGTCTATCACATGATCACTAGGAATAAGATTAACTCGCCATACATTATCTTCCACTACATGATAGATATGTGCAAAACCATTAGGCAAATCTCATCCTTACCCTATGGTATGTTCTTGACCAAATTATTTAGATTTAAGAAAATCTCGTGTCTAAAGAAGAATCTATCAAAGAGAAAACAACCTTACGGTCTAAGAGTGCAAAAGCAGATGGATTTGAAACCTTTTAGCAAGAAACTAGAAGTCTTTCCAGAAACAAAACCTGTTCATGATGAACCAATCCTAGAACCAAGTCCTACTGAAAATGCACCTATGTCAACTCCTCAGGGGGAGTCACTAGAACCAGAAACTGTTATTAGAATTGAGCCCATAAATTTAGCCCCACCAAATCCCACAATTGAGAATTTAGTTGAGACAGAACCCTCTCAAGAATGGAGAGAAATTTTTGAAAATCCTTTAGACTTGAATGACACTCCAACTGAAAAAGAACAACCTGAACAAATGGAAAAAGAAGCTTCTGATGAGAACCTTAGCACAGACCTTGAAAAACCTAAGAATCAAGCTTTCAAACCATTCTTTGTTATGGACTCCTACCTTCCGATAGAGCTATTTATTACCCATTCTCTCGGGAGTGATTTGTATCGCCATATGTCACCTCTCACGAGGAACATAGAATTGCGGAAAGGTACACCAAGGGTCTAGCTCAGGGGAGCTAAATGAAAATCAATCCAAAGTGAATGAGGAACAAGGAAATGAACCTACAAGACCACTATCTCCTATCTCTCAAGCTGTTCATGAGATAGTGAGGGACATTGAAGACCAAGATATACCTGAAAACCCTGAAAATCAAGCCATTAGCCCTGAAATTATGGCTTCTATTGCTCTCACAGAGTTACTTCATACTCCTGAACCCTCCATTGGTCCAAATGCAGAATCAACTCCTGCACCTCTTCATCATGATGTTCAAGGATCCACTGATCAAATCGCAAATCTATTTTCACAATGGCGTGACAATCCCAAAGTATCACATGGAGATACTTTTGCTTCTGAAAACCTACAAAGATTCATGTTCTCTCCTGTGTATGACTCCTCTGCACCAAAGGTACCTGAAGGTTCAGGACCTTCTAAGCTACCTTCTGATCTGCCAAAACAATTTGGATCCCTTGGATCTTTTTGTCAGACTATGAATGCACCTCTTTCATCATCTGACAAGGCACACTGTAGCAAAGAAACCTTACGAAAACAAGGATGATTCTTTCACATATCCGATAAGAAGAAATCATCAAGGCAATGAAGAAAATGAGAGCACACCATGAGAAACAAATGAAGAAGATGAGGGTGCAGAACAACAAGCTTCTGAGGAGTATTGGAATACTTCAGCAAGAAAATAGGCTTGAAGCACAGAGAAACTATGCCTACCAAGAATGGGTGATGCAGAACATAGTGCCTACTATGGTTCCTGGTGTTCCAGTCCCTGATCTCCCTCCTCCTCAACCCTTCCAGGACATTCCTCAACCTGCTTCATCCTCAAACTCTTCAGATGATTCTTCTCCAACCAAGTAGCAAGCTAATTTCCCTTTCTTCCCTCCTTTTTGTTGTTGACAAAGGGGGAGAATGGAGATTATTAGCTACTTAGTTAATAGTGATATATTTTGGGGTTTCTGTTGACAATTAATTATCTTTTGGACATGTTTAATTTGTGTTAAAGATATGGTTTGTAATTGATAATTATCAGAACTATGTATGTTTGCTGTTTGCTGCGCTTGTTATTGCTGTACTCATACATGATAATTATCCTTTTGCTATGAATGTGCTTAATTCATTTATTGTGTATTAAAATGTCTATTCCTGAGAAACAGAAAACTTAAAACATACTCTCAAGTTTGTCATCACCAAAAAGGGGGAGATTGTAGAAATAAAAATCTTTGTCCATGTTTTGATGATACAAACTTAAGTGATGAGTTAAGCTTTCTAATCTTATTATGATTTAACAAGTTTTCAATCAAGTGTATTAAAGAACAGGGAATAAGTTTCATAGCAAAAGTTCTTGGCCTTACAAAATAAACTGGTTTTCAAAGATAAATGTGCCAAAAGAAGGTTACCTTACAGAAGGTTGAATACAGAAGGTTAACCCATCAGAAGGTTGACTACAGAAGCTTAAACGATAAAGTAACTTTCTTCAGAAGGTTGACTAAAAGTCAACACAAGGTTGACCAATAGTCAACAGAAAGTTTGATTGAAGTCAACAGAAGGTTGAATTACTTCTTAAAGAGGTTCAGAAGGTTAAGAGTTCAAGAAGGTTAAATGAAGATTAAAGACTTCAAAGTTTCTGGATTCTGGAAACATTGACTCAATATGCATCAAATGAGTATTCAAGGAAGAATATATTGTAATATAATTATCCTAGAAAAAGAGGAACTACTTGATCTTTGATGTATCTCAAAAAGTATGTTTGTTCATGTTGTAAAAGCTTTTAAGCTTCAGGTTTAAATCATATAAAGCATTATATAGTACATGAACAGAAGTAAGTGATAGAAAGGAAGAAAAGCAAGTAGAATGCTGACATGAAGTGACCTTATGGAAAGATAAAGCACCAAGGTTGCTTTAGAAGGTTGAAAAGGCTACAACTAAAGCACACATGTCATCATTGCCTACCTACAAAGCTACAACAACTTCCAATGCTCTTTCTCCATTCCAATGGCTATATTTTCAGATTGGGAGTCTATATAAATGCTGCTCAATTCAAATACAAATCATGAGTTGATATTGGAACCTTCAAGTCAAGCTTCTAAACGAAATCCAACCTTCTCATCCACACTTCAAGCTACTACAAGTTCAGAATTGGGAAATACTATCTTGAGTGTGTGCTTGCTTGTTATGCTCTTTGAAACACATTGTATTTATCTATCAACAAGCTCTTAAATCATCCCAAACCCAAACCCCTTATTGTAAGGAATATTGTGCTTGTTTCTCAACAGACTACCTAGTTGAAGGTGAGTGGTGTTGGTGATTCTAAGTTGTAATCCTCTCAACAAACTACCTAGGAAAAAGTGAGTGTTGTTGGTGAGTCTAAGTTGTAGGTATCTCAACAAACTACCTAGTAAGAGGTGAGTGTTGTTGGTGATTCGGTTTGAAGGTTTCTCAACAAACTACCTAGTGAAAGGTGAGGTTGTTGGTGATTCGATTCAAAAGTTTCTCAACAAGCTACCTAGTGAAAAGTGAGGTTGTTGGTGATTCTACTGTGGAAGTTAGCACTTGTCTTTTGTGTGTGATCAAAAGAGAGTGAAGGTGAAAGTCTTTAGCAAGTGAAGCTAAAGCAAGTGTAAAATCTATTTGGAAAATAGTGGAAACTCTCACGAGGACGTGGGAGAGGAGTAGCCACAGTTTGGTGAACCTCTATAACTCTCTTGTGTTATTTTTGCTTTACTTACCATTTGCTTTAAGCTGTCTAACAATCACCAAAGTTTTCAAAATACTTTAGAAGGTTAAATACACCAACCTTCTGAAGTCAAAATCTTAATTTTAAATAAGCTAAACTTTGATTATCTTTTGAAAACTACACTCTTTGCTAAAAGAACAGACATCTAAAATTATCAAAGTTAATTATCTTTTACTACTATCACATTTGCTTATTGTTTGTGCAACTAACATTCAACCTTCTGATATCCAAGTTATCTTGAGAAACCATACAGAAGGTTGCAGGAATTAAAAACGAAAAAGATAGCACAATTCAATCCCCCCCTTTCTTGTGCAAATTAGTCACTTCATAAACTACGACGTCAATCAACAGCAACTCGACATGTAACTATGTATGAAATGCAACCCACAACACGGGTATATGCATGTGGTACCATTCAACATAAAACAGCCTTTATGGCTTCAACTTCAACACTTTGAGCAGAGCTCCAAGACCGCAGCCTTCAACACGGGGTATGCATATGCCATGCGATGGGACTCATGAACAACGCAACAAGAACAACGACTCGGACCCTTCAACAACAACAACCACCTAAATAAAGGTCTTATGGACCCACAACAACAACAACCTGGTTTGGTCTCACCAACCCAACAACAAAGAACAACAACTTAAATAAAGGTCTCATGGACCCACAAAGAACAACAACAAAGAACTTAATATTTACTCTTCAACTACAAAAGCAACAACACAATACGTTCATCCACATTTAAGCATAACAATTCAAAATGACCCAAACGCAACACAAAGTGGCACCAAACAAAGCACCTATTGGTGCCCTACGGTAACGGGCAACTCGGGTGCCACAAACAACAACAAAGAGGCGCGGCGGAAGAACTCCGTTGCGTGGCGCTAAAAATTCCACCCAGTGGCGCTAGCAAAGAACTTGGCTGCACTAGGCGCCAAAAACCTAGCGCGGTGGCGCCTAGCAAAGCAACTTGGCTGCACTAGGCGCCTAAAACCCAAAGACTTTGGCGCTGGCAAGAACTTTGGGCCGCACCGGGCGCTAAAACCCTAGCTTTGGCGCTGGCGGCAAAGAATTTGCCGCACTGTGGCGCCAAACCTCGCAATATGGCGCTAGCAAAGACTTGAGCGCACGGGCGCGAGAATCCTCGCAAAGTGGCGCCAGCAAGAACTTCGATTGCGCCATGGCGCCCAAACCAAGAACCTTGACCAAAGACTTGGCACTGGCAAAGCAACCTTGTTGCGCCAAGCCGCCAAAACAATGACCAAATGGCGCCAGTAAAGAACCTTGTTGCGCCATGGCGCCAATTTCTAACACAATGGCGCCTAGTGGCGCCTAAGTCCTCGATCCTTGATTTTTTTATCGTTCAGCAAAGAACTAACACTTAATTCTAGCAACACACGTCATCAAATCACAACGGAGCACTAAAACAACAATTTGGCAATTTAAACACAATTGGGGCGCCAAATTCCTAGCATAATGGCGCCTAGGAGTGTCTAAACCTCACTCCTTGATTTCTTTTACCAATTCTCAAAGAACAACCAATATTCAACAGCAATTAAAACACTGAAACAACAAATTGGCAATTCATACACACACCTAACATGTTTCTAAGGTTTATTCATGCATAACATCAAACACATTAAGGGCATACTTTCAACAACAACCTCTCTCACATGGTTAATCAATTTCCAACAAAACCAACAACAATTCTCATCATATTTCAGTTCTACAACTACTCAGAATCCTAACTAGCATAATAGTTTCCAAATTCCCACATAACCCCATCATATAAACCCTTAGGTAGTTTAACCCCCCTTACCTTTGAAACTAGATGAAGAAGGTGAAGCCTTCCTTGAGTCACCAACGAAAATCACAGCCACGGATTTCCCCTCCCTCAAACGCAGCTTCGCTTCTCTCTCTCTTTCTCTCACGATCGCGCGCTTCTCTTCTTGAACGTACGGAGGAGCAGTAAACAGAAAAGGGGAAATTGGAATCATACACTTGGAATTATAAGGAAAAGGATGGAGGAAAGAAAATGATTCAATGTTACCTTGAAGCTTGAGAAAACGAATTTCTCTCTCCCTCCTTTCCCTGCGTCGCCGTCCCTCCCTCTCTCAAGCTCTCTCTCGCGATTCTTTTCTTTCTTTCGGATGATGATGATTGTCTCAATTAGAGACCCATTTAGGTCATGCGTAGTGATTGGGCCAACTAGTGGGTTGGGCCCTAATCACACCACTCTTTTAATTCAATACACCTCCTGCAATAAAACCACTCCAATTTATTTATTCTAATTCAAGTAAATATTGTAACCCTCAAATAACTTAATTAAATAATTAATTAAATTATTTTGGGGTGTTACAGAATGGATCCATGGTCTCCCTAGGAGACAGCTATAAGAGGGGAGGATGTCCATGACTTGGAAAACCATTATGAAGATTTCTGGACCTACCTGTACAGGCAACTCCATCTCTCCAATGACTTCTCTCTTTGACCCATCAAAGGCTCTCACTAGTGTAGAGCTGGGCTTCATATAGGAACAATCCACGTCTAGCTTTTCCAAAGTGGATTTAGGCAGGACATTCAGGGACGAGCCATTGTCGATAAGCACTCGGGCGAGAGCATACTCCCCACATTTCACAGAAATATGTAGGGGCTTGTTGTGCCCTCTTCCCTCTATTGGAATCTCGTCGTCTGTAAAAGTGAGGTAGTTGCTTGCAACGATATTTCCTACTATCCCGTCTAACTGGAAGACAGTGATGTCTTGAGCGACGTGCGCCTCATTGAGTACTTTCCACTCATGAACAGGGATAGCAAAGATATCTTGGCAGGAGTGTGGTTCAATTGGTCCACCACTTGGTACTCGCTCTGTCTCATGAGTTTCAAGAATTCATTGGCTTCCTGTTCGGACAACACCTTCTTGCTTGTGCTTCCATCAGTAAACCCAAGCTCTTTGTTTTTTCCTTTGCGGGCTCTTTCTTCCTCTTCTCTTGACTTTTCCCCACCGAGTTCTTCAGGAGTATAAATGCGCCCACTTCGGGTCATACCGCTAATCCCTGAGATATTAGTGATATCAGGGTTACTTTGAAGCCCTTTCACTTGAACTTGAACGTCGTAATTCCAGGGGACCGCCTTGGTATTTTTGAAAGGGAAAGGAGCTGGCACTTGAATAGTGATGGGCCTTGGCATAGCCAGTGCCAATTTCGTGTCTGTTTTGTAGCGAATCTCTAGTGGCTGTCGGATATTGCTCGATTGGAGAGTAGACACACTTTCTCCTTCTTCGGAACCCATCTGCATTATGTTCTGGTCTAGTAGGTCTTGAAGGACTTGTTTAAATGATTCACATGCTCCAATGCAGTGAGGGTCAGTACACAGATTTTTGTTGGTTCATCCCCTCATGATGATTCCGAAATGACACAGTTGAGCATGTATGGTACCCAAAGGTGTCCTGATATCTTCCACCTTCTTGATCAAGAATTCCCCTCCAACAGCATTAATAGATGAATTCGCATGCCCTGGTAGAGGATTTGTGGCCACATTCGGACCGTCTTCTTTGAATTTCAACATCTTGGAGTCGATTAGCTCTTGTACTACATGTTTAAATGCCTTGCAGTTTTAAGTTGAATGACCTATTGCCCCAGCGTGGAATCCACAGGCAGCGTTAGAATCATAACCTCTTGGGAAAGGGGGCTGGAGTGGTCTCATCGGTCGGGGAGTGATTAGGTTATTGTTAATGAGGTGGTTGAAGAGGTCCGTGTGAGACATGGGTATGGGGTCAAAGTTGATAGGTCTTCTTTCTGGGTAGTTTTGTGTTTTGTAATTTTGGTAGGGAGGTGGAGTTTGTGGTGTTTGGGCAGGGAGTTGAAAGGTTGGTGAAGGGTTGTTGTAGGGGGCTATTGTGATGGCATTTGTTTCTCCTTCTTTCTTTTTGGGAAATCCAGAGAAGGGCTTTTTCTGATTGTAGGTTCCTGTGGAGCTATGGGCATTGATTGAAGGTAGTGTCACTGGTTCTTT
Organism: Oxytropis ochrocephala; assembly: GCA_020916435.1. Taxonomy (NCBI): domain Eukaryota; kingdom Viridiplantae; phylum Streptophyta; class Magnoliopsida; order Fabales; family Fabaceae; genus Oxytropis; species Oxytropis ochrocephala. Next base: position 56,256,429 of record CM037093.1, on the reverse strand, counting down.
TTGACAGCTCTTCATTTCCTTTTTGCACTACGGATTCCCATGATTGCTGAACTCTTCGAAGCAAATCACTGCATTTAGGCATCCCCTTATAGAGGTAAACACGGGACAACATGCTTTCGGAGGGTGAGTTCCTCATCGGGTAACTGAGTTGCCTTAGGGTCAATGAATGATTGTAATTGATACACCCTTGAGTCCCCATGAGAGGCACGTTTTGAAAGCTTCCACAGCTGAATACCACCGCAGGTCTGTCATCCCAACAAGCAGCTGTATACCATCGGATTTGGAGATCATTGAGGTTTTTCAGAAACTCAACCCACTCCAGAGCAGTTCTGACCTTCACCTCACAGCCTAGAGCATAAGAAATTAGCTCTCTAACATCAGTTCGGTCATGGATCACATGGGTAATGAGCCGGGCATAGACAACATGAGTGGAAAGACACATCTTCTTTTTATGGAACTGACTGTAGCGGGTGAGAGCATGGTATGTGTTAGCAAGAACAGCAGGCACAGGATTGATAGGGTTCTTGGTGTCCTTGAAGGCCAAGAATGCACCGATCGCATCTTCATCAACATACTTTTCTATTTGAGGGAAGAGAACAACCCCAAATATGGTGAGAGCAAGCACTAACTTGAATGGCCCCACTTTTTAGCCAAAGCATAGGATTGCATCAGGCCCTCAAAATACTCTTGCGAATACCCCACTATACCATTTCTTTTTAACTTTTGCAACCTCAATTCGTCCACACCAATCCTAAGAGACATTGCAAGCTTCTCATCAGTGTAGTATTGTCCCTGATATTGGTAAGGCCTAGCGTGAGATTGGAGAACCCCAAAAGTTGCTCATATTCCTCTAATGTAGGTGATAGCTGAAAATTCTTGAAGAAGAAACATCTCACATCAGAGTCGTAGAACTGGCTCAAAGCCACAAGAGCATCCTCTTGAACACTCAACTGCAAAAGCCTACGAATATTCCCATATGCCTGATCAAAGGAATCCCTCTCAATCGGACCCATAAGGGCTGCACACTGCCTCAGACTACCAACCTCAACCTTCTTCATAACTGGGAAGCGAGAAGTGAGTGAAGTCTTGCTATTCAATTCCATTCTGATGCACCTATGACAAGACGGTACATTATTCAGTGGTTCCCGGCAAGCAAATGCAAATGAAATGCAGTATGAATGCAAATATTTACAACATTTAGCCTTAATGAATGCGGCATGATGCGGTTATGATGTGAATGATGCATGTGGAGAAAATAAAAGCGATACATATGGACGGAAGTTCAAAAATTTAGGAGACACACTACGTGCCGCCTCACGCAGTGGTTTATTTGAAGAAGGAAAATATTTTTGTATTTTCTTGGAAAAAAACTTGGAAAAAGTTCCTTTTGAGGAAGACATGTCCTAAATTACCATGCATCACACAATTCGTATGCCCTCGTGTCCTACAAAGGTGGGGATCCTGAGTTCTAGGGAAACTTCAAAGGTTCCTCCCATGTAGTTCTAATGCACACCCTCACAATGGCTACCGAAGCTATAGAATCCTCATGCCGACACCCACAAATGTAGAATGCTACCAAGTGTGGGCGTCATGAGAAAGCGCATGCTCGGTTGAGACTTTCGTGAGTATCGCATGAACAAAGGTCTTGAATGACGATCACTAATCGCCTCCACTCCCTAAGTGTTTGTTGGATCCGGGTATAGGAGCCCACTCATAGCACACAAATCATAAGGTGTGAAAGTGTGTGATCGAGGACATACTTCCTAAAATCTACCCAACCCCACCGCAAGGAAAACCGTAAGCAGTCTGGACAAAAAGGTCGTCTCTACCTAGGGTTCAACACGCATACATCATTTTAATATACAAGCCATCCTAAGAAGTCAACAGCAATTACACACATTTCTTACCTCAAGAAAGGGAGCTAAGAAGGAGGGGACATAATAGAATGGGGAAATGCATGTTTTTACCTTAAGAAAGGGAGCAGAGAGAAGAGGATCATGGGAATTGAGGAATGCATGCATAAGCATAATCATAGACATATAGGAGAAGAGAAAAGAAAAGAAGAAAGGAAACCAATTTTCAAATCAAACAAATAGAACACAATCAAAGTTAACTAGGCTTGACGACCTCATCTTTTTTTTAAAGAAAGAAAAGTTGTCCCCAGTGGAGTCGCCAGTTGTTGCGCCCCGAAAAATACGGTTTGGACTTTTCGTTTGACAACGTGAAAAATAGTAGAGCCGCCACCAATATTTATTTAGGAAAACATTGAAAAAACCTTTTTGGAAAAGCGGGTGGTCTTTTGAAAACACAGAGATGTAGGTTCGGGAATTCGGTTGCGCATGGGAAGGTATTAGCACTTCACGCGCGCCCTTTCTACCGAAAAAGGAACCATTAACTTGATGTGGTTTTGAAATGTTTGATTTGAAATACATCGTTCTACGGGGGAAAAGGAATGTTTTTGGTATCTTTGTAAAGCGGAACAAAACAAAGATTTTTTTTTGAAAAGGGTGCTTGACGGGACATGAACCGGTCCTACGTACCCTCGCGGAATGAGGATCAAAGCTACGTAGTTCTCGTTTTGCGCCCGAAAGCGGCTTAGGGGTTTAAGTTTTGGAGTTTTTGAAGTAAGACTCGAGTGTTCGCGAACACCAAACAAGCGAGAGGCTTCGAGTGGCATTCAATACTAACTCGAAAGAAATGAGAGTTGAACCAGGTAATCAAACAAGCAATGGCTTGGTGATTACAAGTGACAACGTTGCATTATTCTTTTTTTTTTTGAAAATTGTTTTGAAAAAATGGTGAGCATCGATGATAATTACTACTAATAACTCGTGTTATTTTGGAAATTTGGATTAGTTTTTGTTGTTTAATTAATGTGTAGGAGCTTTCATAATAGTCAAACAAGCAAAGGCTTGAGTGACTATCACTAATAACTCCTCATTAGCGATCAAACAAGCAACGGCCGAGTGATGGCTAATGATTTGTTTATGAAAATGCCTTAGGGTTTTTATTTGAAAGAAAAGCATGTAATTTTGAATTTGAAAAGAAATAGAACATTTCAAATCCTTTTTCAAGACAAAACCGAGACAACAATTAGAGAACAAACAAATCAATCATAAGGAGTATTCACAAGTTGCTATGAACAATTGAATGCATGATTAAACAAACATGTGGGTGCAAGAGTATACAATCATGGGATGCAAGGCATAGCATTATTGAGTGCATGATTAGGCAAACATATGAATGCATGAGTATACAATTGTGGAATGCAAGGCATAGCATTATTGAATGCATGAACATATGAAAAAGAGTGCAAGTCATAGTGTTAATGAATGTATGATCATGTGATAATAAATGCAAGACATGACATTAATGGATGTATGAACATGTAAAAGGGTATGAGAATGCAAGAGGCATAGGCGCATATAGATGCATGAACATGTAAGCACAAATGATGAAATGCAAAGTGTAAAAATGTTTTGGGTATTTTTGCAAATAGACAAGTAGTAAAACTTTTAGTAAAAAGTTAATGAATGGTAAAAGTAAATATGCATGAAGTGAATGGTAATTATTTAATGGGATAGTAAAGTAAGAAGTAAAAATGCCTTTTTTAGTTTTGGTAAAAAGTTAATGAGTGGTAAGGTAAAAACATGAATGGATGGTTAAAAAGTGAAAAAACACATTAACACTATTACACACCTCTACACAAGATCAAACACACATTTTAAGCACTAAAATGAACCCTAAAAAGGCCTCTAAGGCCGAAATCACATATGCACAAGACAATACATTATTTCATGCTAAAACTCATAATCCACACATAGAACAAATCATGCAAATCAAGTACATCATGCATTTCATTTACATAACTCAAAAAAATGAAAAAGGAGCAACCAAAAAAACCCTAAATTTCAAGGCCTAAAACCGAACCCCTACACTCATGAATCAAACCAAAGCTCAACTCACAAGTTATGATATGAACAAGAAGATGCATATAATGTATGGAAGTTCTTTATTCATGAAGAAGTGAAAAAAATGAGTGTGAAAATGCAAAACATATGATTAAAACACAAGAACACCCTCTTCAAGACCAAGGGCTTACTTCAAACACCCAAGGCTCCCAATGTCCTTGACATAGTGTTTGAAATGAGCCCTCTAAGCCTCTTAGAGAGGAAGAGGAGTAGAAGGAATATTCACATGCTAATAGTTAAAAATGCAAGAGATAAGATGTTTACCTCAAGATCAAAGCTACACAAGAGTAGAAAAATGAAGATCAAGAACAAATCACCAACAAATGCCACGCAAACTTGAAGAAAACAAGCTCCTTAGTAGAGTAAAAATGTAATCAAGGATGAAAGGAAGAAGGTATATGAATATGGAGTGGATTTGAGGTGATTTGGTGGATGAAACTTGAAAAGAAAATGGAGGAGAAAGGAGAGGGAGGGTTCGACCTAGAGAGGGAGAGAGGAGGAGAGGTTTTTGTTCTAGGTTAAAAATGAGTGTCTCTATCCCTTTGGTCTCTTGCTTTTGGGTTTTTATATGGGGTGCAAACTCAAGGGTATTTATGACAATGTGATTCTTGCAAACCAATAGGATTTGAGATAAAATTTGAATCAATGGTCAAGATGCAATGTCACATGGATTGAGGGTAATTAAAAAGCACAAAATGAGGAGAGAGAGGGGCTGAATGCGCAGCTTAATGAGGGTGGTGAAGTATAAGTTTATTTACAAAATTGTATTTTTCCATGAAGCTTATTACACAAGTGCCATTTTGATTCAAATGAAGGGTGAGGATTGCACACAAAACTTGAATGGAAGGCCAAGATTTAAACACAATTTGCAACCAATAAAATAAATCAAAATTGCATGATTATGGGCTGGTGTGCGCAGCTAGGGAGTGGGAGAGTGAGTGGAATTGCAAATTGTACTATTGTACTATACTTGACCTTTCAAAATTCAAAAGAAATGGAATATCCCTTTCTAGATAATTCTTCTAAATTCATGCCATTTTGGGCCATGTCCCATGATTCAATGATTGGGCTCTGAATTTTATGATCTCACCAATCCCAAAATTGATTTGTTTACCCCACCTCAAATGAAATGACCATTTTACCCTTCTATCCAAAGACTTGATTTTTATGCCAAAAATTTTAATATTTATGCACAAAAATAATCACAATTAGGCACAAATATTCCTCAAATAAAATCATTGATGATTGTTCAGTGATTTGGGACGAAATACTGTTTTTATTGTGAAATGACCAAAATGCCCTTTCACCCTAAAAACCCTAGTTCTTTGCCCGAAGCACATTTTCACTTCAAAAAATGACTTTTTCCCCTAGGAGTGACCTCTAATACCTCAAAAATGCATGTTGAATGACTTGTCTTGAGAAATTGTCCCTTATTCGCAAAATGACCAAAATACCCTTTTGCACTGCAAAACCCTAGCTTGTCCAAAAAGTGTATTCCAACTCCAAAAATGATTTTAGAAATTTTGAAATGACTTTTAGAAACCTAAATGCAATGCATGATGCTCTCTTCTCCTCTATTTATTTATTTTTGTGGAAGATTAGGGTTTTGACCTAAGCCGGACAAAATTGGGGTATGACAGCTGCACCTCTTTATCTAGATTTTAACAAGGAATATGAATTGGCCGAAACATATTCCAAGGCAAAATAGAGATAAAGAATTCAAAAATTATACCGATTTTGTCTACTTAGGAAAAACTCGAATTTTCCTTTTCTTTTTTATCTTCTAGTTTTTCTTTTTGGGTGAATGGATGCCAGCCAGAAACGGCTGTAATGAATGGATGCTCCGTGATGACTTGGCGAGATGAAGGTCGAGTTCAAAGTCGCTGCTTGGACTGTTGATTTGAACTAAACTGAAGGACCCCAGGGTTTGATGGTTCGTCGGTGCTCGATAACGACAGGATCTTGAAGGGACGCATTGGTCCTGAAGGGACACGCGAGACCTGAAGGGATTCACAAATCCTGTTGATTGACTGATTGAGATAGCTACTGTTGGCGCACTGAATTGAGGTACCTGCATATGTCAGTTGATGCAAGGGATGATGCATGAAGCATGGGTGCATGTTATGCAGGAGCATGTTATGCGAGTGCATGCAATGTTATGATTTTGGTGTGATGATGCATGTAGTAGACTGTTTTCTTTTTTTTTTTAATTCTTTTCTGACCAGCTTTCTTTTTTTTGGTCGTTTGATTTTTTCTGTTTTTTTTTTCGATCAGCTTTCTCTTTTCTGATCATTTGTTTTCGCTTTTTTGGCAAAGGCTTGTTCTTTTACTGGTTCAACCGACTCCCGATACTCCTGGCAAGAGACTGAGAAGCCGATAGAGATTGCAGGGCTCATGAATCGAACGCAAGTTTGCTTTATGGTTCGCCGTCTGGAATGGTTTGTGAGTGCAACCTTCTTTGTAAGATTAATTTTCTTTGGGAAGTTGCTTATTTCTCATGACTTTTAAAGATTTCGCCATGATTTGTAATTGTAACACCCCCCTTACTTTATTTAAATATTTAATTAAAAATCAGAGTTTAAAAATTGTTTTTCTTTTAAAAGATACATCCTCAAGGGGATGCTACGTTCACCATACATATGACTTAAAATCAGTCAACGTTACTCTTTCATTAATAAATATATTGCGTGTTACATATCACGACTTAAATGGGGAGAACCCTCAAAATACCTGTTTAGTTTTACAACAATCCAGAACTAGTCCACTAGCACAGCGGAATGAAAATAAGTTTAACTTATCCATTACATAATCAATACATACTCCAAAATAGTTTAATACATAAGTGAAATAACGATACTATACTCCCCCATTCCTAGTCTGACTATACAGAGCTTGACACGATAACTCAGGAAGGCCTAGGCACCTTCACTCGGAATCACTGTTTGTCGCCACGAGAGCCAGGCAACAAGAAATGCTAGGGTGAGTCTCTTTACATAAATAATAACAAATAATATAAGTATTATACGAGGAAGGAAACAGAACACGTTCTACAACCATACTAACATACGTCACTAAATACAAATCTCGAGAAGCCTCACTATTCAATTACACAAACACTCATCATCAGTCATATAGCATTCAACTCTCACTCATCGGGAGGCATCAATCAAATGTATGAGTATATGCATGTATGCAATATGCATGTGGATCCATACTCACCACCAAACCCCGTCGAACAACACACCACCATTTTGGCGAAGCCACATCACCATCCTCACCTTCGGCGTAATGCATATGATTTATGTGACACTATGACAAATGCATCATCACGATCCATCAAAATATATATTAAATTACCTTTGGGACCGAAGCCCACGTCATTTATTAACTCACCACCATTGTCAATCCTTGACCATCACCATCTCAATTATTAATCACCACCACCTCAATTATTAATCCTCACCACCTCAATTATTAATCATCACCACCTCGATTATTAATCATCACCTCATCATTTATTAATCATCCTCCATCATTTATTAATTTAAATCACACCTAAGGACCTTTTCTTCACTTAGGGACCATTTTGACACACGAGAATAAATTTAAGAACTTAGGAATTCAACAAAGACAAGGTTTTGGAAGATCCCCATCGAGGCGCGCACCGGGCGCGCGAGAAGAGAAGCGCGCAAGATGGCGCGCGGATAGACGCTCTAACTCTCAAAGTTTACGTCCTTGATGAGAGGTGTCTTGCGCGCGAGGTTACGCGAGGGGGGGACGCAGCGCAAGATGGCGCGCGCTGATCTGATCAATCCTTGGCCTTCTTGCGCGTAAGTTTTTGCGGCGCAAGATGGCGCAAGAAAGACACCATTTCGGACACAGCGCCAAGTTGCCCAAAGAAGCTGGCGCCCCCTCCCCACACACACACACACACACAGTTTTAATCCCCAGGCGCCAAGTTGCCCAAAGAATGGCGCCCGCACAACCCCACACGCCCAATTTCGTGAAACCAGCGCCAAAATGCTAGGCATTTGGCGCCCCTTCCAACCTATGCCCAACACACTTCAAAAGCCTAATTTCTTCCAAACAAATTAATTCTCACATAACCACACCAACATAGCCAATGAATTATTAATGCTAATTATCATATTTACTTGTTCATGCTCATATGACCAAATCATCAAACATACACTATGCATATGTCACAACTCATGCTTCCAAAACAATCCAAATACACCTAACACCCATTTATTCACAACAAAACAACCACACTCATAATCCACACAAAAATGCATATCAATTCCATTTCAACAACAACAAAGTGTTTTCCTCAAAAATCAATTCAACACACAACAATCAACCAAATAACACTCAATCAACATATAATCACTATTCATCATCGCACTAAATAATTCAACAATTATTTAAAACCCTAACCTCCATACAATACAAATCTTATAAGCTATTATGAATGAAAGGACCCACAACCTTAGGAATTGTAGACAACCTAGCTCTTCCTCCTTCACACCTTCAACAAGCCAAACACCAACACTTTAAGCTTCCAACTCCTCTCATGGTGAAATGCAAAATAGAGAGATTGAGAGATGGAAACTAGTATAAATGGAGAGAGCATGAAAAACTAGAGAGATTGGAACCAAATTCAACTTACCAAATCAAAGGGTGGAGAAAACCTAACCCCCAATTCAGCCCACTCACTACAAATTTCCCCTCCTCCTCCTTGGCCTCCTCCTCTCTCTCTCTCTTCTCACTCTTGCGCCACCGTCTTCCTCTCTCTCCTTCTCCTCCATGAGCTCCTCCTTCCCTCTCCTGCTCCTCGCCGCCTCTCTCTCTCTCTCTCTCTCTCTCTCTCTCTCTCGGTCTCTCCTTTCTCGATCTCTCCTCTTTCTCTCGGTCCCTGTTCTCTCATTCCTTCCTTCGTGATTCATTTCTTTCTTTCATTAACCCACAACAATTCAATTGGGCCTCAATGGGTGGGCTCCTATTCGCACCCCCCCCCAATTTAATTCCACTACTCCCAACTTAATAACATCACCACATCTTATTTACTAACTCTCATCCCTAATTTAATTAAAACACCTAATTCATTTAATTAAATATGACTAACCACATAACTCCTAAGTAATCAATTAAATAAATATTCAAATCATTTTCGGGGCGTTACAACTCTCCCCCACTTAGAATATTTTCGTCCTCGAAAATACTCACGAAACAATACCCAACATTCTTCACACCTCTAACCGTACTTATCATAATCTATCGTACACTAAGGTAACAAACCACACACCTTTTCTACACTCTTACCCTTAGCAGATATTCTAACCTGTAGGATATCCAGATCCTACTCGACTACTCAAATACCATCTATTCTGATGCAGTAACACTATACCCTCAACTACGATTTGCGATTAGCTTACCCTCTTTAAGTTTTCAATCTCTGGTGCTCACCTCCGAACTCAACCTCCTAATCAACCTATCTCATTCATCTAATTGACCTACTCGTCGTCATTACTAATAATTCCACCCCGAGTTCCATGACAACCGCCCCAGTGCTCCTAACCACAATCCTAAACCACGTTAACCTCAGACAGCATCTCGGCACACTCACTCTGGATCTCGGCATCTGTACTTAGGTATATTTATACACTACCCTGTAGCCACTACCCTCGACTCCCATGGACTTAAGTTTATATACATCACACTATACTTCTACAACTTCAATATTTCCGACACTTCTACTCTAACTTAGAGAAATACACTTAGCCATTACTCGTTCCGACAACTCTGTACTTCAACTTACCTACGTTTCGTCAAACACTAACTTCGACTTACACCTTACCTCAATATCTCCACAACTGTACCATACTAGATTTCGATATACTTAATTGCACATACCTACTACTAGATTTGACAACATATACACTTCGACAGACATACTCTTCACTTAGATACTTACACCTATTTCAACAACTCTGCTCTTCTACCATGCTTACATTCCGACTCATCCATACTTAGTTAACACCACTCTAACCACACAATTCAATTACCACTTTAAACATGCATCAAAATTCCTAACGAAAATTCGGCAGAGTTTCCTCTGTAATATGGACATCCCAAAAATAATTTTTACCTGTATAACCAGTCCAGACATCAATTTTTGTTCAGAAATCATTAATTCGTGCACGTATACAAAATTTACGGTTTTCCAAAAGATTTGTGAATTCAAATTTAACACGGATCCACGATGGAAACCATATTCAAGCATAACAATTTAACAATCAAATCTTTATGGTTTCGTTCTAAGTTTCAAACAAACATAATTTCTCAAAATGGCGTTTTTTGACTCGAAAATTCACGAAATTCCAATTTTCGAAAACCGTTCAAACCTAACATAGCAAGCATTATCGGAATTAACAAACAAATATTCATTAGAAACCTTAGAGTGTCTAGTTTCCAATGGAACAGAAATCATTTTCAGTCGGATATTCTAACACATGGTTTACATACAACTAAAGCATAATTTCACCAATTCACTCAAGCACAATCGAGTTACAAAGTCACAAACCAAAACATGCTCAAAAACCGTAAAATTTCCGATTTTGTGAAATTTGCACTTTCTCCATAACTAAACTTCCCATCACAGTAAATAAACACATGACAACACATAAACACACAAACACGTTTTAAAATTCTCTAAACGTGAGTAAAACTCACCTTTTCGTTTCAAAAGATTTTATCTCGTCAAACCATGAAATTATTTTAAGACCTCGTCATTTTCAAAATTTAGTTTCCGACATAACTCAGAAGTTAGAAAAGTCAATCATTTCATTTCTGCCAAAAAGGAGACTATACGCGAATCCTAACCTTACTTGTTATAACCAAGCACCGCATTTCATTTCAGTACATAACTTCAAAACAATTTAGCGCAAATCAAAATTAAACTCATGTGCATTTACGAAACAATCAACCTATATAAATCTTGTCAATCAAGGGTAACAATATTCACAAGCAATCCTTCAAATTTTGTCTATCCACTACTCTTAGGCTTATTCACAACTCACTTCATCATCTACACCCAGTCACTTCACCTTTTACTATTACACTTAGGCACTCTACACCTAAGCACTCCCTAACCTTGGCCATTACACTACACAACAACTCGGTACACTCTTTTGGCACCTCGGTTCTCTACACTACGTCACGGTAAGCTTCACTACACTTACTATTCAAACATACCTAAACATCGGTACTACACACTATGATCATACTTAAGCCAACTACTAAACCGCTTCCCTACACAACTAGTCCAACACTCATTAAGAATTTCAAGGAGGTTACAACATCCTTAGGCATACTTAACCTACACATTTACTTTGTACCAAAACTCTATTTTCAGGTCACCAAAGTCTCACTAGATTATCCAAACACCATTAATTTATCGCTAGGGGACTACGCCATATCAATCATTTAAGTACTAATGCTCCTATCTTATGTCAATCCATATCCAACCCACAAACAATGCCTTCCTCATTTCGGCATTCCTACTCTTAAATCACCGAATTTTTACTCATCTAATCCTCAAAGTTACACACTATCATCTAGATCCTAGATAGGTACTCCCTCGACTATCATACTTTTAAAGACGATTTCCCTACCTTAGGCTCTCCAGAAAACATATTTCTAAACTCTTCCAAAAAGGCATGCTCTATTTTCTTTGTACGAACTTCAAATCCAAAGTGTCAATCCTTATTTTGACATCTCTCCAAATCAAACTCAACCTTCCATAAGGCCCCATTTATCTAAAAATTAATAGTCAATCAACTTGCACACACCACTCAATCAATCAAGATGAAATTAATATATATTCAAAATTTATAATAGTTACGAGTTATTGTCACCTCTTTCATTGGGAATGAGTTATCGGGGTGATCAGTCCCTCCTACTCACGCATCCAACTAATTAAGGTCACAAAACTACGTCTTTTCAAAATTCACACCTTTCACATTGAAGGGCCTTTTAACACGATCCAGTACGAAGGCGTCGTCCACGATTCCTACTCCGTGGGCGTCGTTAAAATGCTCTCCTAATCACACATACCTCACTCAATACAATCCAACGATCACAAGCAACTACAAGCAATGTTACTATCAACAATTTGCAACAACCAAACAAAATCTCTAACAAAGTCTCTGTTGGAGATCAACGAGGATCTCTCGAGACACTACATTTCGACAAACTTGGCGGACAGACCGAACTCGCTCGATACCAACTTGTAACACCCCCTTACTTTATTTAAATATTTAATTAAAAATCGAGTTTAAAAATTGTTTTCTTTTAAAAGATACATCCTCGAGGGATGCTACGTTCACCATACATATGACTTAAAATCGACCAACGTTACTCTTTCATTAATAAATATATTGCGTGTTACATATCACGACTTAAATGGGGAGAACCCTCAAAATACTGCATTTAGTTTTACAACAATCCGAACTAGTCCACTAGCACGGCGGAATGAAAATAAGTTTAACTTATCCATTACATAATCAATACATACTCCAAAATAGTTTAATACATAAGTGAAATAACGATACTATACTCCCCATTCCTAGTCCGACTATACTGAGCTTGACACGATAACTCGGGAAGGCCTAGGCACCTTCACTCGGAATCACTGTTTGTCGCCACGAGAGCGAGGCAACAAGAAATGCTAGGGTGAGTCTCTTTACATAAATAATAACAAATAATATAAGTATTATACGAGGAAGGAAAGCGAGAACACGTTCTACAACCATACTAACATACGTCACTAAATACAAATCTCGAGAAGCCTCACTATTCAATTACACAAACACTCATCATCAGTCATATAGCATTCAACTCTCACTCATCCGGGAGGCATCAATCAAATGTATGAGTATATGCATGTATGCAATATGCATGTGGATCCATACTCACCACCAAACCCCGTCGAGCAACACACCACCATTTTGGCGAAGCCACATCACCATCCTCACCTTCGCGTAATGCATATGATTTATGTGACACTATGACAAATGCATCATCACAGTCCATCAAAATATATATTAAATTACCTTTGGGACCGAAGCCCACGTCATTTATTAACTCACCACCATTGTCAATCCTTGACCATCACCATCTCAATTATTAATCACCACCACCTCAATTATTAATCCTCACCACCTCAATTATTAATCATCACCACCTCGATTATTAATCATCACCTCATCATTTATTAATCATCCTCCATCATTTATTAATTTAAATCACACCTAAGGACCTTTTCTTCACTTAGGGACCATTTTGACACACCAGAATAAATTTAAGAACTTAGGAATTCAACAGCACAAGGTTTTGGAAGATCCCCACTCGGAGGCGCGCTGCCGGCGCGCGTTAGAAGAGAGGCGCGCAAGATGGCGCGCGGATAGGACGCTCTAACTCTCAAAGTTTCGTCCTTGGTGAGAGTGTCTTGCGCGAGGTTCTGTGAGGGCGCTTGTAGCGCAAGATGGCGCGCGTGATCCCGATCAATCCTTGGCCTTCTTGCGCGTAAGTTTTTGCGCAGCGCAAGATGGCGCGCGCAAAGACACCATTTCGAACACAGCGCCAAGTTGCCCAAAGCAATGGCGCCCCCCCCGCCACACACACACACACACAGTTTTAATCCCCAGGCGCCAAGTTGCCCAGCAACTGGCGCCCCCCCCTGCACAACCCCCACACGCCCAATTTCAGTGAAACCAGCGCCAAAATGCTAGGCATTTGGCGCCCCTTCCAACCTATGCCCAACACACTTCAAAAGCCTAATTTCTTCCAAACAAATTAATTCTCACATAACCACACCAACATAGCCAATGAATTATTAATGCTAATTATCATATTTACTTGTTCATGCTCATATGACCAAATCATCAAACATACACTATGCATATATCACAACTCATGCTTCCAAAACAATCCAAATACACCTAACACCCATTTATTCACAACAAAACAACCACACTCATAATCCACACAAAAATGCATATCAATTCCATTTCAACAACAACAAAGTGTTTTCCTCAAAAATCAATTCAACACACAACAATCAACCAAATAACACTCAATCAACATATAATCACTATTCATCATCTGCACCAAATAATTCAACAATTATTTAAAACCCTAACCTCCATACAATACAAATCTTATAAGCTATTATGAATGAAAGGACCCCCTAACCTTAGGAATTGTAGACAACCTAGCTCTTCCTCCTTCACACCTTCAACAAGCCAAACACCAACACTTTAAGCTTCCAACTCCTCTCATGGTGAAATGCAAAATAGAGAGATTGAGAGATGGAAACTAGTATAAATGGAGAGAGCATGAAAAACTAGAGAGATTGGAACCAAATTCAACTTACCAAATCAAAGGGTGGAGAAAACCCTAACCCCCAAATTCAGCCCCACTACTGTGACCCCTCCACCTCCTTGGCCTCCTCCTCTCTCTCCTCTTCTCACTCTTGCGCCACCGTCTTCCTCTCTCCTTCTCCTCCGCGAGCTCCTCCTTCCCTCTCCTGCTCCTCCGCCGCTCTCTCTCTCTCTCTCTCTCTCTCTCTCTCTCTCGGTCTCTCCTTTCTCGATCTCTCCTCTTTCTCTCGGTCCCTGTTCTCTCATTCCTTCCTTCGTGATTCATTTCTTTCTTTCATTAACCCACAACAATTCAATTGGGCCTCAATGGGTGGGCTCCTATTCGCACCCCCCCCCAATTTAATTCCACTACTCCCAACTTAATAACATCACCACATCTTATTTACTAACTCTCATCCCTAATTTAATTAAAACACCTAATTCATTTAATTAAATATGACTAACCACATAACTCCTAAGTAATCAATTAAATAAATATTCAAATCATTTTCGGGGCGTTACAGTAATGGTCTATGATGTATGCACATGTTTTACAGTTCAGGATCACCATCATCATAAAACGCTTATTTTGAGCAGAAAAAGCAGAAATAAAAACAAACAAGACATGAGAAAATTGAGCTTTATTGATGTGGAAGCCGATCGTATAGAATGTTACGACGATTTATTCAAAGTACATTTGTGATTTTAAACTACAAAAAGACATTTAAAAAAAAAAGAGAAGCTAATTTCGATTGTCTCAGTCTCTGTGGAGCGATCTTGAGCATTTGCGTCCTTAATCTTGATCACTCCTCATCCAAGTCTTGGGGGTAGTTGTATGCCTTTCTTTACTTTTCATGCTCAAGTTTTCGACCCTAATTTTTGCTGGATCGCCCTTTGCGGGTTTTCAATCCAGGGTCACTCGATCTTGCCGGGCCGCCCTTTCGGGTTTTCAACCTAGCGAGCTAATTCTTACTTGGTTCGTCTTTCTTTTTTCACTTATTTCTTTCGGGCATAATACTTCTTCATAGTATGCGAATTGGTGGGTTCTTGAGATCTTCGCCGTCCATATTTGTGAGTATCAGCGCTCCCCAGTAAAGGCTTTCTTGACTACATACGGGCCGCCAGTCATAAGTGGCGTCCACTTCCTCGGGGATCACTCGAATGGCGAGAATCTTCTTGAGTACGAGATCCCTTGCTTGAATTCACAGGTCGGACTTTCTTGTCGAAAGTCGTTCTCATTCTCTGTTGGTACGATTGCGTGACACAAGGTGCAATTCTTTTCTCCTCAATGAGATTTGGTGATCCAGACGAGCACTGCACTCCACTCGGCTTCTTCCAACTTGGTTTCCATCAAGACCCGCGGTGAGGGTATCTCAACCTCAATAGGGAGGATCGCTTCGACCCATATACCGAGAGAGAAGGGGTTGCCCGGTCGAAGTCGCGCACCGAGGTATGATAGCCATGCAAAGCGAAAGGAGCATTTCATGCCGTCTTTGTAGGTTACCACCATTTTCTCGCACTATTTTCTTGATATTCTTGTTGGTTGCTTCAATTGCCCCATTCATCTTTGGGCGGTAGGGAGAGGAATTATGATCTTTGAATTTTGAATTCTTTGCATAGGTCCTTCATCATTTCTTTATTCGGAGTTCTTTGCCGTTATCCGTGATGATCTTGTAGGGAAGACCATATCGGCAAATCGGATCTTTCTTCACAAATTTGGCAACCATCGAATGGTTATCTTCGAGTATGAAGCGGCTTCAACCCATTTTGTGAAATAGTCAATGGCGACCAAGATGAAAGCGATGCCCATTTGATGCTTTGGGTCCAATTGGACCTATGGCGTCCATGCCCCACATTGAGAACGACCAAGACGCAAATCGAGCGTTTAATTTGGCGAGCGGTACATGGATATGATCATCATAGATCCGCACTTGTGGCACTTTCTTACAAAGCTATATGATGCGATTCCATCTCGCAACCGCGGTAATAACCGCCCTTAGGATCTTTCTAGCCATGGTATGTCCTTTGGAATGGGTTCCGAACGAGCCCTCGTGCACATCTCTCATGGTTCTTTCTGAACTTCTTCTTTGGCAACACACCTCGGAGAACCATATCGTAGTTTCTTTTGTAGAGAACTTCACCACTCAAGAAGAAATTCCTTGACAATCTTACGAGAGTTCTCTTGTCATTCTCGATGCCCGTGTGGGTATTCACGATTAGTGATGTATTGCTTAATGTCATGATACCAAGGCTTCTCGTCGGGTTCCTCATCTATTCTTTGTCATGTAGTGATCTGTGAGCGAGCTCGGTCTTTGAATTCGATATTAGTCGGGCTCTTGTCACGGCTAACATTGAACATAGCGACGGTGTTGCCAATTCGTCACCAACCTGGTTTTCTCCTCGAGGATATGCTTAAAGGTGATCTCATCAAAAGACTTCATCAACTCTTGCATATAATCACAATAAGGAATCGATTTGGGATTTACGGTCTCCCAATCACCTCTTACTTGATGAATAACTGTAGTGAGTCCCCACACACATCTAGCCTTTTAACTTTCCACTCTAAGGTGCTTGAATACCTAGGATGCACGCTTCATATTCTCGCTATGTTATTTGTGACATAGAAGCTCGATCTTTGCGATGTGAGGAATGAAGTGGTTGTCGAGAGATATCAACACAGCGCTTTGCCCCATGCCCCATACATTTGGCGCACCATCGAATATCATTCTCCATCTTTCACTTTCTTGGATTTTCTCCTCGTCGAGCGAGTGCCATGATATCTTCATCGGGAAAATCATGCCGCATTGGTTGGTAGTCTGGAATCGGCTGACATGCCAAATACTCAGCAAGTGCACTACCTTTAACTGCTTTTTGCGTGACGTACAAGATATCGTATTCGGACAATTGCATCGCCAGCGGAAATTCGTCCGTGAGAGGTGGCTTCTCAAATATGTACTTGATTGGATCCATTTTGACACCAACCAAGTTGTGTGACTTAGCATGTCTTGCCTTAAGCGATGAGCGGCCCAAACTAGGGCCCAACAAGTCTTTTCCAGCATAGAATATCTTGTCTCAAAGTCGGTGAACTTTTTGCTTAGATAGTATATTGCATGCTCCTTTTTCCCGGATTCATCGTGCTGCCCCAACACACAACCCATTGAATTATCTAAAGCTTCGTAAGGTATAAGATGAGAGGCACGCACGACACGGTGGCATTAAGGTAGTGGATTCTGCAAGTACACCTTGATTTTCTCAAAGGCAGCTTGACACTGATCATTCCACTTCGACTCTTGACTTTTGCATAGCAATTTGAAAATTGGCTCACAAGTAGCAGTCAGCTGGAAAATGAATCGGGAGATGTAATTCAACCTTCCGAGGAAACCACAGACTTCTTTCTCCGTTTTGGGTAATGGCATTTCGAGGATAGCTTTTACTTTGTCTGGATCCACCTCAATTCCTTTCTGGCTGACAATGAAGCCTAACAGCTTCCCTGATCTCACCCCAAACGTGCACTAGGCTGGGTTCAATTTGAGTTTATATTCGTCAACCGTTCAAAGAGCTTTTCCAGATTGACAATGTGCTCCTCGTCGGTTTTGGATTTTGCGATCATGTCATCAACATAAACCTCAATCTCTCTATGCATCATATCATGGAAAAAGGTAACCATGGCCCTCTGGTAGGTTGCGCCAGCATTTTCAACCCAAATGGCATGACCTTATAACAGAATGTTCCCCAAAGTGTTATGAAAGTTGTCTTTTCAATGTCCTCAGGGTCCATCTTGATCTGATTATATCCCGAATATCCATCCATGAAGGAGAATAACGAGTGTTGAATTGTATTATCCACTAAGACATCAATGTGAGGCAAAGGAAATTCGTCCTTAGGACTAGCACGATTCAGATCTCGGTAGTCGACGCACATTCTGACCTTCCCATCCTTCTTGGGAGCGGGACAATATTGGCAACCCAGCTGCTGCGGTGCCAGCCCGCTGCTAGGAACCCCGCATCAAATTGCTTCTTCACGCCGTCTCGATTTTGAGGACATCTCGGCTTCATCCTTCTCAACTTCGTTTGTGGTGGGCATTGAGCTCGATCGGTAACTTGTGTACCACAAATGTCGGTGTCAACCGGGCATATCTTGGTAGGACCATGCAAACACATCCACATAATCGCAACAGCGGTGAACCAACTTCATGCGATTTTCCTCACTCATGGTGTTACCCACTTTGACCTCTTTCTTATTCTCAACTGTACCCAAGTTGATCAACGATAGATTCCTCGTGTGGCTGAATTACCCTTTCTTCTTGTTTCATTAACCTCATGAGTTACGGAGGAGCTTCCCGGTCTTCCTCAACATCCCCTCGGCTGATTGATGGGGTGATCAAAGTCAAAAGGTGGGTATCGACCCGCCATTTTCGAGAGACTATTCTTTGTGGATCCGCATTTTTTGCGGCGAAAAAGCGAGAATGAAAGGCGAAACAAGAAAACAAACAAATAATAAAGCAGTAAAAGACTCACGCCATGAAGAGAAAATGATTTTTATTGGTTGAGAAATTCAAAACAAACGTTTTTATTGATGATGATGATGATTTAGAAAATAAAAACATGTGTGCCCCTAACAAATCGATCCTATGGCCTTGGCGAGAGCCACGGGGTTGCATTACAAATGATTACTTTAAATTAAAAGTCACGGGAGAATCGTGACCTTCCAATTCTTTAACTCTTCACCGGTATCGCAGCGACGAACCAGACTCGCCCCACCCTTTTCAGACTCAAAACCATCTCCGAGGACAGCAACTTGGTTAGGATCCAATAAACCAAAGACTCACAAAACTCGTGATGTCATGGCCGGGATCCTCTGGGGCCATGGATCTTCATACGGATTTGGCTAACCATCTGCTCTTTCGTTCGTCCACCATTATCCGTCTTTCCTCCTCACTTGGAGTGTATCCCAGCCCGCAACGGTCCTTGTAACACCCCAAAATAATTCAATTAATTAACTTAGTTGGGTTATTAAGGGTTTGCAACATTTTACTTTTAAGTCAAGTAATTCATTAAGTGAAGGTTAAGCATGTGTTGCATTTTAGGAAAATGTCTAAGTTAGGAAAGGGTGTGAGTAGAGGAAGCCCACGGCCTAATAAGGCCAAGGCCTCATTTAAGTCCCTTAGGACAAGTTATATGGTGCCTTCGTAGGGGACCATTTCCTTTGTTCCAAAAATAGTTAAGTTTCCAAATTAAGAAAGTTGAGAGAGAAGTGAGACTTAGAGAGAAGGAAGAGAACCGAAGGGAGAAGGAAGAGAACAGAAGTGAAGAGTGAAATTTGAATCTTCAAGGATTCCTAGAAGTGCTAGTGAAGAGGGTGTGTCTACGGTTATAATCAGGTTAGGGGGCTCTTTTAATCCTTGTAATGTTTTGTGTTTGATATTGTTTTGGTGTGAGTGGTTCTGATCACCTTGCATGTGTGTTTTATGTGTTGTTCTTAACATGTTTTGCTGTGTTTTTGCTCTTTACTGTGATTGTGGTGAGGTACAATGGTGGATCGGTTGGGAAAGAGAGAGGAGTGTAACACTCTCTCCGTTCTGTGTGGTATGAAGAGAGCATTGCATGGTGAGGCATCAGAGTGTGAATCGGTGTAGTGTGAAGAAAATGAGCTTGCATGTAGAGTTAGGGAGAGGATCAGAGCAATGGAGTGAGTATCCGAGTGTGCATGAGTGTGGTGAGCTGGAAATGAGTTTGCATGTGGGGTTTAAGTAAAGAAACAGCGTAAAACCGAAGTACCCTTCAGCTTAGAGTGAGAAACCGAGTTGAGGGAAGTCAACACCTAGAATGTCTTAGTGTTGAGAGTCTGTTGGTGAGTTTGAGGGAGAGTATGTGCCTAAACACCATTAGCGAGGGGTAGGGACGCATAAACCGAAGTGTAGGTGTTTCGCCTTAAGGTTACCGAGGTGTAGAGGGAGTGAACCGAGGTCCTCAGGCCGAGGTAGCGTCACCGAGGTGAAACGCCCAAATGCCTAAGTGTAGGTGAACTGAACCAAGGAATGCCGAGAAGTGAATCCCCATGAGTTAGATGATTTTAGTGTAAGGGAGTGCGTAGCTGTGAGCGCACTACCGAAGTGAGGGTTTGAGTGTAACATGCCGAGGTGCCAAAGCTGAGCTAGTGTGCCGAGGTAATGTTGAGTAGTTAGCCGAGGTGCACACATAGTGTGCCGAGGTGATGTTAGGCGCCAATGTTGCCTAGCACATTGTGGGACGCCACTGTGAGTGCTATTTTAGCACCAAGTGTGCCAAGTACTGGAGCGATTAAGTCCATTTTGGTCCTTAGGTGACATTTTGGTCCCTAAGTGTCGTTGCGGTCCTCGGTGTGACAACTAGTCCACCATGGAGTGCCGAGGTGATTGGGAGGTCGGTTGTAGGTCCTAGGGTGATTCTACCGGTGTAGTAGGGTCGACCTTAGCACTGTGATGATGTCTAGATGGTGTGGACGCCAGAGTGGCGGCGGAGTAGAGCGGCGAGTAGTAACGCAGCGGAGTAAAGCGACGGTGAAGCAGCGGTGTAAGCATTCACATGCGTTGTAATTGATTGGTGTGTGGTTGCATTTGTCATGTGGTCACATATTCATGTGCATATAACGACGGAGGAGGTTTCGACCTCGGATGTGGTAGGACTTCGGTCTCCATATCAAATAACGGCGAATGCTTGACGGAGGCCGATAAAGGCTAAATAACGACGGTGGAGGTACCTCATTGCATAATGCCCCGTGGTTGGGTTGCATACATTTCATAATTTAATGTGTTTTTGGTGATTGATAATTGTTGTGGTTAATTGAATTTACGTGAGTGGTTGTGTTAGCTGAACCGAGGTGCTTTAGTGCTATCTCTAACCTTAAGCTTCTTTCACATTATATTACTTGTGTTAAGAGACTCACCCTAGCTGCTTTATGTTGCTTCTCATGTCGGCAACTTGCAGGTACTCATGAGTGATGGTTGTGCCTAACTCAAGTCGGTTGTGTCCGCTCCAGTCGTGTAACACCTTGGGTTGGGGCCGAGTAGATTTTAGTGTTTTGTTTATCTTTGATCTTGTGTATTTTATGCTAGATAGCTTTTGAACTAAAACTATCACATTTTGTTGTAACTTTTACTATGTATTATGACTTGATGCATACTGGCCGAGGTGCCTTATGTTATGGCCGAGGTGCCTTATGTTATGGGCTTAGACCCACTGTAGATGTGATGCGCATGATACATGTTTAGTATAATCTTTGTGCGATTGTTGAACTTAATTGAATTTGTTTTCCTTTTCAATCATCAAATGTAGCCTCCTTTGAGTGGAATTTTCAAACTCGATTTTAATTTAGTAGATCGAATTGATTAGATAAGGGTGTTCTGATCCTTGTTTTCCTTCGGTGGATGGGAGCCAAAATTCCACGACGGACTTTCCCCAAGCCGAACCAACCCGGTATCCTTGGGCCAACATAATTTTAGCGATCATCTCCTCTTCCTTGGTCCTTTCAAATCCGCATTGGCGATCTCCAAGGGTGAAAGGTACATTTTCCAAAGACTCTTCAATGGCTTCCACATATTTGAACTCGATGACTTATTAACGAGTCTCTTCCTCACTAAATACTACCACAACCTTGTCATCAACCATGAATTTGACCCGTTGGTGTAGAGAAGAAGGGATTGCCCCAACCATATGGATCCAGGGTCTTCCTAGCAAACATCTATATGAAGAGGTAATGTCCATGATTTGGAAATTGATCTGAAAACCGGGACCAATGCGGATGGGAAATTCCATCTCTCCCAACACTTCCTTTTGGACCCATCAAATGCTCGCTTTTGTCGAACTTGGTTTCATGTAGGAGCAATCAACATCTAACTTGTCCATGGTTGACCTCGGCATTACATTCAGTGAAGACCCATTGTCAATCAGTACTCTGGCCAGCACATAGTCCCCACACTTTACTGAGATATGCAGAGCCTGATTGTGTTCTTTTCCGCTCGAAGGCAACTCATCATCAGCAAATGTTAGGTGATTTGCAGCCACTACATTCCCCACAATTCCATCAAACTGATTTACTGAGATATCCTCTACAACATGAGCCTCGTTGAGCACTTTCATCAACGCCGCTCTATGTGCTTCCGAGCTGAGCAACAATGATAGCATGGATATCTTGGATGGTGTCTGCTTAGTGATCAACCACTCGATAATCACTTTCTTAGGACGATCTTCAGGAATTAATTTGCTTCCTTTTCCATTACTTTCTCTGGAGCAACCTCTGGCTCTTTTCCTTCCTCTTTACAAACTCTCTGCTCAGCCTCTCTAGAGGTTTCTTCCCGGAGGGTTTCTGGAGCATACACTCTTCCGCTTCTTGTAATCCCACTTGATCCTGCTATGTTGGTCACAGTGGTAGTGTTTGGAGAGCATTCTGCTGTGTATTTCCATGGAACTGCCTTATTTGACTCTTAGAGAAATGGAGCTGGCACTTCAATCACTATCGGCTGAGCATTTCCTCGCACCAATCTGGGATTGAAATTGTAAGGAATTTCAATGGGCTTTCTGATTCCTCTATCTCCGTCAGGGCATAGTGTCCACACCTCTTCAGATTCAGAACTATCCATGATGACAGCCACTTGGTTGTATTGCTCATCTTCTTCACCCCATCCTGTAGGTTGGATATCTTCCATTCTGATTCGAGCACTTTCGGGGAGCATCATATCGACCAAGTAATCAAACTTTCCACTGGGCTCCCCTAGGGTATCCCAACATCCCTCTTTTGTAGGCACCACTGTTACGTCTTCATTGATTTCTTCCTTGTATGGGAATGGAACTGGGTCTTCAGTGGCTATTGGTCGAACCCTGGCTTGAACCAATCTCGGATCAGGATTGCACATAATTTCAATTGGCTTTTTGGTCTCCCTACCAGCTTTGTCAGAATGTAGAGTCAACACTTCATCTTTCATACCATGGGTTTCTACCGGACCACATATCGGTCCATCAGGTCCTGCTAGGATCATCTTGAAGCTTTCACAATCTCCCACGCATAAAGAGTCAGCACACCCTTCTTCGTGGCAACACCCATCTTTAATAACCTCAGCCCGGCATAACTCAGCGTAGATAACACTCAATGGAGTTTTGATCTTACGCACTTCCTTACCAATTCCCGACGAAACTTTCTATAGCGTTGGCGGTGGCCCCGATGACTGGCAATGGATTAATTGTTGTATTCGGTACGTTACGCTTAAACAAGATCCAACCCGGCATCTATCAAGTCTCGCACCACATGTTTAAAGGCTTTACATTCTTCCACAAAGATGACCGACCCCGTTTCCATGGAAGCTGCAGTAGCATTAGCATTGTACCTCGGGAAATGGTGGGTGAACGACTTTCATTGGCCGAGTGTTGATCGATTATTGGAGGTCAAGTGATTAAAGCATTTCGGTGTATGTCATCGGAATTGGGTCAAAATCGGTCCGCTTCTTGAACTAATAACCCCGAGCCTTGGGGTCATCAATGCCTTCACGAGGTGGCACGGGAGTAGAGAATGGAACAGTTTGTGGTGGAGGTGTACCAAAAGATGAATTTCCCATGAGATGACATTAGTTTCTCCTTCTTTCTTCTTAGGGAAATGGGGTTGGTACTTCTTCTGAGTGTTTGAACCGCCATAATTTCCTGCATTACTGAGGTGATTCGAGATCTTCCCACTTCAAAGGCCATGTTCAAGTCTTTCCCAAAGATTATCATATCGAAGAAAGCTGGTGAAACACTCATGTCACTGTCATAGTAGATTCTTTGGCGGGGTTTCGAGAACATGTACACCATTTCCTTCTCGATCGAGAGGAGGTTGAACTGAGCGGTGTGCTTCGCCATTTCTCGAGCATACTCCTTGAAAGTCTCCTTTTCGCCTTACTCATGTCTTTGCAAGCTGCGACCTATCAGGGGCCATGTCCATGTTGTACTTATCTTGTCTCATGAAAGCTTGGACATATCCTTCCAACAACGGATTTGAAGATTGCAATTTCATATACCAATCTAGAGGAGCTCATTACCTAAACTGTTTTGGAAGCGATAAATCAACGACTTGTCATCGTTGGCATAAGGACCCATTTTTTGGACGAACATTGTAACATGGCTCTATGGGACGATCGATCCTCTGCACTTGTCTACCTCGGGAGCTTTGAACTTTGGTGGTAAGACCAAATCTGGGACTAAACACGACTCACGGGCTTCCTTGGCTCTAACACGCAGTACCTCTGCCATTTGTCATACCCCAATTTTGTCAGAAAAAAAAATAATAATTAAATTAAAAAGTAAAAACATCATGCATTGCATTTAGGTTTTAAAGTCATTCCAAAGTTTCTAAAAACATTTTTCAGAGTTGGAATGCACTTTTTAGACAAATTAGAATTTTTCAAAGTGCAAAAAGGTATTTTGGTCATTTCGCAAATAAGGGACAATTCCTCAGGACAAGTCCTCCAACATGCATTTCAAGGTATTAGAGGTCACTCCTAGGGTGAAAAATCATTTTTGAAGAGGAAATGTGTTTCGGGCAAAAAACTAGGGTTTTTAAGGTGAAAGGGCATTTTGGTCATTTCACAATAAAAGCGGTGTTTAAATCCCAAATCATTGAACAATCATCAATAATTTGTTTGAGAAATATTTGTGCCTAATTGTGTTTGTTTTGTGCACAAGTATTAAACCTTTTGGCCTAAAAAACCTAGTTTTTGGATAGAAGGGTAAAATGGTCATTTCCTTTGAGGTGGGGTAAACAAATCAATTTTGGGATTGATGAGATCATAAAATTCAGAGCCCAATCATTGAATCATGGGACATAGCCCAAAATGGCATGAATTTAGAAGAATGATCTAGAATGGAATATTCTACATTCTTTTGATTTTTGAAAAGTTAAGAATAGTACAATAGTACAATTTGCAATTCCACTCACTCTCCCACTCTCCATAGCTGCGCATATCAGCCATATACACCCCATTTTGATTTATTTTTATTGTTTGCAAATTGTACTAAATCATGGCCTTCCATTTAAATGCGAAATACAATCCCCACCCTTCATTTGAATCAAAATGGCACTTGTGTAATAAGCTTTATGGTAAAATACAATTTTGTAAATGAGCTTATCCTTCACCCCACTCCTTATGCTGCGCATTTCAGCCCCTCTCTCTCCTCATTTTGTGCTTTTAATTACCCTCAATCCATGTGACATTGCATCTTGACCATTGATTCAAAATTTATCTCAAATCCTATTGGTTTGCAAGAAGCACATTACCCTAATTACCCTTTAAGTTTTTACCCCATATAAAAACCCAAAAGCAAGAGAGCCTCATATACACACACTCTCATTTTACCCTAGCTAGCATACCTTCTCCTCTTCTCCCTCACAAGGCCGTAGCCTTTCCTCACTCATCCACCATATTTTCTTGATTTCTTTCTTCATTTTCATCTTAAAAATCCATTACTACTCCATACCTCTCCATATTCTCCTACTCTAGTTCATATTTGCATCATCAAAAGCTTGTGGTTTGAAGATTTGCTTGGAGATTTCCTTCAAGTTTTGATCTTGCTTCCCCTTTTGCATTCTCCATTCCTTTTTCTAGTTGATTCTTGAGGTAAGACAACTAATCCCTTGCATTTTTAACTATTAGCATGTGAATCTTCCTTCTACTCCTCTTTCCTCTCTAAGAGGCTTAGAGGGTTCATTACAAACACTATGTCAAGGACTTTGGGAACCTTGGGTGTTTGAAGTGAACCCTTGGCCTTGATGAGAGGGTTCTTGTGTTTTCAACCATGTTTTTGCATTTTTCACACTCATTTTGTCACCTTTTCATGAATAAAGAATTTTCATGTGATATATGCATCTTATTGTTCATGTCATAACTTGCAAGTTTGAATCTTGTTTTGGTCTTGAGGGATGTAGGAGGTTCGGTTTTAGGCCTTAAGAGTTAGGGTTTTTGTTTGCCTTCCTTTTACTCTTTGATTTTTGTGTAAATAAATGCTTGATGTACTTAATTTGCATGATTTTGTTCTATGTGTTGGCTATGAGTTTTGGCATGAAAAAACTTGTTGTTTATGTTCATAAAGGGTTCGGCCTTAGAGGCCCTTTTGATGCTCATCTTTGTGCTAAAAATTGTATTGCTTGATCTTGTGTAGATGAATATAAATGTGTTAGGTTGTTTTTAACCTTTTCAATCATTCATTTATTTTTTTACCTTACCACTCATTAATTTTTTTTACCAAAAGTAAAAAACATGTTAACTTTTTTACTTTACTATCTCATCGAATAATTACCATTCACTTCATGCATTTTCATTTTACCATTCATTAACTTTTTACTAAATGTTTTATCACTTGTCTATTTGCAAAAATACCCAAAACATTTTTACACTTTGCATTTTATCACTTATGCTTACATGTTCATGCACTTATATGAGCTTATATCTCTTGCATTTTTATACTCCCTTGAATGCTCATGCATCCATTAACTTCATGTCTTGCATTCATTATTATAGTCATACATTCATTAATATTGTATCTTGCATTCATTTTCGCATGTTCATGCACTCATTTAACACTATGTTTTGCATCCCTTTATCCATTGTCCATGCATCCAATAATACTATGCCTTGCACTTCATAGTTGAATACCCATGCACCCACATGTTTGCTCAATCATGTATTCAATTTGTTCATAGCAATTTGCGAATATTCTTTATGTTTGCTATGCTTGTGTTCTTATTGTTGCCTTGGTTTTGACTTGAGAAGATTTGAAATGTTCTATTTCTTTTCAAACTTGAAATCACATGTTTTTCCAAATAAAAACCTTAAGGCATTTTCCTAAACAAATCATTAACCATCACTCGAAGCCGTTGCTTGTTTGATCGTTAATGAGGAGTTATTAGTGATAGTCACTCGAAGCTTTTGCTTGTTTGGCTATTATGAAAGCTCCCACACCTTAATTAAACAACCAAAAAACCAATTCAAATTTCCAAAAAAAACAACATGAGCTATTAGTGATAATCATCACCGAGGCTCACCACCTTTTCAAAACCAACTTTCAAAAGAATAATGCAACGTTGTCTCGGTAATCACTCGAAGCCATTGCTTGTTTGGTTACGGTTTCAACTCTCTTTTCTTTCGAGTTAGTAATGAATGCCACTCGAAGCCTTTGCTTGTTTGGTGTTCGAGAACACTCGAGTCTTATTTCAAAAACTCGAACTTAAACCCTTAAGTCGTTTTGGACGCAAAGCGAGAACTACGTAGCTTTGATCCTCGGTAGGTGAGTGCGTGAGGACCGGGTTCATGTCCCGTCAAGCACTCTTTCAAAAAAATCTTTGTTTTGTTCCGCTTTTCAAAGATACCAAAAACATTCCTTTTTCCCGTTTTCAATAAAACCATTTCTCAAAAGAAAGAAAAGAAAAGAAAAGAAAAGAGGTAGAACAATATATTTCAAATCAAACATTTCAAAACCACATCAAGTTAATGGTTCCCTTTCGGTAGAAAGGGCGTGTGGGGTGCTAATACCTTCCCCATGCGCAACCGACCCCCGAACCTACATTTCTGTGTTTTCAAAAGACCACCCGTTTTCCAAAAAAGAGGTTTTTTCAATGTTTTCCTAAATAAATATTGGTGGCGGCTCTACTATTTCCACGTTGTCAACAGCTGGCGACTCTGCTGGGGACTTTCTTTCTTTATCTAAAGAGAGATGAGGGTCAAGCCTAGTTAATTTGATGTGTGTTTAATCTGTTTGATTTGAAAGTTAGTTTTACCTATTCCCTTTCTTCTTTTCTTTTCTCCTCTTTGATATATCTATGGTTATGCTTATGCATGCATTCCTCAATGCCCATGTCCCCTCTTCTTTGCTCCCTTTCTTGAGGTAAGTCGTGCATATATTATTGTTTGAAACTTAGTTTAGTTCATTGGCATTCGATATTGAACCCTAGGGTAGACGATATGTTGTTGCTTGTTTTTTCTGCTGGGTACATGCTCGGTTTCCTTGCAGGTGGGGTTGGGTAGATTTTAGGAAGTATGTCCTCGATCACACACTTTCACACCTTATGATTTGTGTACTATGAGTGGGCTCCTATACCCGGATCCAACAAACACTTAGGGGAGTGGAGGCGATTAGTGTAACACACCCTTCTACTACTTATTATATATTTAATAAAATCAGAATTTTTTTTCAAAATTTGTCCACGCACCTCAAAGAGGGTGGTACATTTAACAAAACATCATCAAAACATATTTAAAAATTCAAACGCATCTAGTGCGTAAACTGCATATCATGTCACAAGGGATAAAACCCTAAAACCTGTTTAATGTTTACAATCATCCAAAAATAGTTCACAGCAGCGGAAAGTAAAATCAAGTTCAACACCCTCATTATACAATTTAAATCAGTTCAGTCCAAAACATAAAATAACAATGCTAAGACCCCAATCCCGGGTGTCACTAGATCAGAGCCGACTCAAGACCCAAAAAGCCTAAGTATCTTCACTCAGATTCACCTGCATGTCGCCACGAGAGCAGGCAACATAAAAATGCTAGGGTGAGTCTCTTTACATAAATAATAACAAGTAAGATAAGTGTTATATTCAGAAAACATCTAGTAACAGCAAATCATAGCAATTAAGCATTCACCATTCAGTTAGAACATCAACAAGTCACAACAGAGGATTAATCAAGCATCAATGAGAATTCAAGGAAATGCATGATGGTATGCATGTGTGCAATATGCATGTGGATCCATCATCACCTCAAAAACCCCGTCGGGTACTCACCGCATGTGGCCGAAGCCCTCGTCGCGTAATGCATATGATTTATGTAACACTATGACAAATGCATCACAACACGACAATCACATCACATCAATTTTCAATCACCACTTTATTAATTATCAACCACCACGTTATCAATTATTGATCACCACCACATCATTTATTGACCACCACTCGATCAATTATTACCCACCACATGATCAATTATTAATCACCACCACATCATTTATTAACCACCACATGATCGATTATTAAGTTGATTCTTACCTAAAAAGAACAACCACTTCACAAGGACCCTTTTCTCACTTAAGGACCATTATGACCCACCAAAGATCAATTTAACACTCAAGGGATTATTTTGGCACATTGTGATTAAGCTAGTATTTTAGGGCTTATATTAACCTATTAGGATTAATTGGACTCTAAGGGATTATTTCGTCGCGCCAAAGATTAATTTAATTCTTAGGGACCATTTGGTCACGCCAAAGATTAAATTAATTCTTAGGGACCAAACCATCACTTAGACACATTTTGGGCACTTAGGCGCCAAGGGGCAGCCACTTTGGCGCCCCCACTTAGCGCAACACACACACACTCAGCAACACACACACACCCCACAGCGCCGAGTTTCTAGGAAGCGCGCGCCTCAATGAACCACTCACCAAGAAGACACACACACTGGGCGCCAAGTTCCCAGCGAACTGGCGCCCTCCCCTGCACTCACTCACGCACAAACCACACGGCGCCCAAGCAGGCGCCAAACCCCCAGCACCCCGCGCCCTGTTCCGTGTCACGCTAACACACTCACACGCACCTGTGCACAGGCACCAAATTCCTCAGGAATTGGCGCCCCCCCTGCTGAAACTTGCCCAGACCGTGACACATTCCCCCCCAAACCGTAACACTGGGCGCCATTTTGCCTAGCAAATGTCGCCCCTCCCTGCACAGCCATGTCATCCAGCAATATCTAGCAACATCCAGCAACCTGGCGCCATTTGCTTAGGCATTTGGCGCCCCCCCCACAAAACACTCCCACTCAAAACACTTCAAATCCAATTTTCTCTTCAACAATTTATTTTCTCACACAACCACACATATAAAAACATCAAATTCATTTCATTAAATTATTAAATACACACACCTCTCTTCATGGTCACATTTCCTCAAACATATAGCATACAAAATTCCACAACACATAATTCTTCAACAACAAGTGGCATGTTAGCAACAATTCAAACATCCATACAACAACAATCATAGAATAAAACACAAATTCACACAATCAATTTATGCTAGACTATTTTCCTACATAACACATATTCTACAAGCTATTATGAACATAATGAGAATCCCTAACCTTCGAATTGCCACCCCAAGAAGTCACCTCCACTAACAACCCAAGAATCACCAAAAATAGCTTCTCCAACAACTTGAGCTCCAAAACCCCATCCATGGTAAAATAAGAATGAAGGGGAATTAGTGTAGGATACTCATACTAATTGATAGAGGAAGAAGAATGAGGAAGAAGGGTGCTAAATACACTTACCCAAGACAAACCAATGAAATTTCTCTCCTTCCCCAAGCTTGAATAGCAACCCACGGTTCTCTACAACCTCCCTCCTCTCCTATTTCCTTTCTTTCTGCGTCATTTCCTCCTTTTAGCCGTAAGCCCTCCTTTTCTCACAATTTCATCCCTTTTAATCATCATTTAACCCTAGGCCCAAATTGATTGGGCCTTAATACTTACACCCCCTTTTTATTACAACCACTCCTAATACTAACACACCTCCTAACTAATAGAAATAAATCTCAACTTAATTATTCCACTTAATTAAATTAGACCCCTCATTTATTTACTACCCTCACTCCTTAAATAAATTGATTACCTTATTATTATTTAAATATGGCTAACTAACATATTACTTAATTAAATTAGTCATAATCACTTAATTAAGTAAATTAGATAATCACCTAAATAAATTAGTTAAATATTCACCTAATTAATTTTGGGGTGTTACAATTAGTGACTGTCATTCAAGACCTTTGTCTGTCTGATACTCACGAAAGTCTCAGCCGGAGTACGCTTTCTCATGACGCCCCACACTTGGTAGCATTCTACATTTGTGGGTGTCGGCATGAAGATTCTATAGCTCCGGTAGCCATTGTGAGGGTGTGAATTAGAACTACATGGGAGGAACCTTTGAAGTTGCCCTAGAACTCAGGATTCCCACCTTTGTAGGACACGAGGGCATACGAATTGTGTGTTGCATGGTAGTTTAGGACATGTCTTCCTCAAAAGGAGCTTTTAAAAGTTTTTCCAAAAAATATACAAAAAAATATTTTCCTTCTTTCAAATAAACCACTGCGTGAGGCGGCACGTAGCGTATTTCCTAAACTTTTGAACTTCCGTCCATATGCATCACTTTTATTTTCTTCACATACATCATTCACATCATAGCCGCATCATGCCTCATTCATTAAAGCTAAATGCGTAAATATTTGCATTCATACTGACATTTCATTTGCATTTGCTTGTCGGGGAACCACCGAATAATGTCTTGTCTTGTCATAGGTGCATCGAGAATGGAATCGAATAGCAAGACTTCACTCACTTCCCGCTTCCCAATTGTGAAAAAGGTTGATGTTGGTAGTCCGAGGCGGTGTCGCAGCTCTTATGGGCCCGATTGAGAGGGATTCCTTTGACCAGGCATACGGGAATATTCGTAGGCTTTTGCAGTTGGTTGTTCAAGAGGATGCTCTTGTTGCTTTGAGCCAGTTCTACGACTCTGATGTGAGATGTTTCTTCTTCAAGAATTTTCAGCTATCACCTACATTAGAGGAATATGAGCGGCTTTTGGGGTTCTCCGGATCTCATGCTAGGCCCTACCAATATCGAGCGTCTTATCTTGATGAGAAGCTTGCAATGCTTTGCTTAGGATAGGTGTGGAGGAATTAAGGTTGCGAAGCTAAAAGAAATGGTGTAGCGGGGTATCCGCAAGAGTACTCGAGAGGCCTATTGCAATCTTATGCCTTGGCTAAGAAGTGGGGTCCATTCAAGTTGGTGCTCGCTCTTACCATATTTGGGATTGTTCTCTTTCCTCAAATAGAGAGATATGTTGATGAAGATGCAATCATGTGCCTGTTGTTCTTGCTAATACATACCATGCTCTTACTCGCTACAGTCAATTCCATAAAAAGAAAATGTGCCTTTCTTCTCATGTTCTCTATGCCCTGCTCATTACCCATGTGATCCTGGCCGAAGTGATGTTAGGGAGCTAATTTCTTATGCTCTAAGTTTGTGATGTGGAGGTCGAGGCGCTATGGGTTGGGTTGAGTTTTTGAAAAACCTCAATGAACTCCAAATCCGTTGGTATACAGCCGCTTGCTGGGAGGACAGACCTGTGGTAGTGTTCAGTTGTGGAAGTTTTCAAAATGTGCCTCTCATGGGAACTCAAGGGTGTATCAATTACAATCCTTCATTGACTTTAAGGCAACCTTTCGGTTGCAGATGAGGAACTCACCCTCCGAAAGCATGTTGTCCGTGTTTACCTCTATAAGGGGATGCCTAAATACGGTGAATTGCTTCAAGAGTTCAAAGCAATCATGGGAATCCGTAGTGCGAAAAGGAAATGAAGAGCTGTCAAAAAGAACCAGTGACATCACCTTCAATCAGTGGTTCAAGGAGAAGCTTCAAAGTACAAAATCACCAAGTTAAGGGATGCTTCCCCTTGAGGAGGAGGTACCAGAACCCTATGTCCCTACTTATGAGGAGCTGAATGAGGTCAAATCCGCTTTAGCAAAGGTAGAAGAGGAAAAGAAAGCATTGCAGGCTAAGTTAGGGGAGATGGCTTTAGAGAAGGAAAAACTAGAAGAAGAAAACAATGTCAAAATGATCGATGTGGAAGAAAGTGTTAAGCGATTCAAGAAAGAAGAGCAAGGCAAGATAGAAGCTCAGAGATATCTGAAGGGAGCCAGAGAGGAGCTCCAAAGGTATAAACAAAAAACAAGGAAGGCACTTGAAGAAGCTCAGGAATGGAAGACACTGGCCTTGGAATCGGGGCAAGAATCACATCTGGTGGCAGAGTTGAGGGGTCGGCTGAGAAACCTCGAGCAAGAGAGAAGTGCCATTAATGAAACTCTCAAGGAATACCAGCAAGCTTTGAGCTTTGAAAGAGAAATATTTGGTGAATTGAAGAGGGACCTTCGCTGTCTAGAAGATGCCTATAGGCAGGTCCGAGCTGAGAGCCAATACTGGGAAAAGCGCTTCCTAGATTTGATCGGAAAAATTGAAGATCAAGAGATCATTAAGGAGCTTAGGGATGAGATCTGGTGTGGAAGAGCAAGTTTTCAAAGTTATCGAGTTGGCGGTCAAAGGCTATGTTGGGGTCCCTAAGAATCGAGGATGATCGAGTAGGGATGCATTTCTTCAATACCCCACCCGAGGTGTATCGGTTTGTGAAATCTTGCAGAGCGTTGATCACAGAGTTCAAGGAGCAATCTCAAGGTGCAAGTGTAAGCAAGAAGAGGAAGAGAGTTGGGGAGCTTGAAGCTATTTGTATTTGAGTTGTCTACTTGTATTTTTCAACTTAAGAGTTTATTTTGAGCTTTGTATTAAAGAATATTGTCTCGTTCTTTTTATGAACATTGTCTTTATCTTGTCCCTTTAATGAAAATTGGTGAAGCTTTGAAATCTTGATGAATGAAGTATGCTATTTCGATTCCTTGTTTACTTCAATTCAGTAAATCAAAAGTTTATGCGCTTATGACAAGATAGGGTATTAGTGGTTCCGGCATCAAGCAAACATTGTGCATGCATTCATACATTCATTCATGAATTTATCTTGTTTCTTATGCAATAAGTGTCTAAATAAACAGAAAAGGCACGCTGGTTCTCCGTCACCGATACTTCACCCGACTACAAGCCAAGCTAATGGCTCATCTGCAAGAGCATCCGGAGGTTGAAATTGAGAGTAATCCAGAACAGGAAGATGTGGGCATACAAATTCTGAATCCTAAGCAGCTGGCTCAGGAAAACCAGGCTTTGAAGGATAAGATGGGTACTATGGATGCCCAAGTCCATGAGATGATGGTCATGTTGCAAGGTTTGAAGAGTGGGACAACTGCTGAAGCCGTCGCCGTAGTGGGTCCAGATGGGGTCACTTCTTTTGTCCTCCTCGATGATCGAATCGCACACTGACCACAGTTCCTCGGGATGCAGGGTCGATCATCCGTGTTTGCTTGAGAAATGAATGTGTCGAACCAAGATGCTCGCGAGAGATATCCTTGGGGTATGCTTGCTGGGTACCTGCCGCAACCTGTTAGACTTACTCCGTTGGTGTAGCTGCACCTAATCAAGTCACCGTCGCGCGTGCACGGGGAACTACTAGGAGGACCGAGAATCGGACTCCTATCCTCATGTCGCGTACGGTTCCACTCTGGGGCTTACAAGACGACCTCAAAATGTTCTTGACCAGAGAGGAGGGTATTACTATAGTATGGGAGTCACCCTGTGGGTACACGTTTGAGGAGCTCGGCCAAATGATCCGATCCGCGCACTTGAAGAAAGAGTAAGGGCAATGGAAGGCACCGGTGTTAGAGCCAAAGAAGCCCGTGAGTCGTGTTTAGTCCTGCATTTGGTTTTACCACCAAAGTTCAAAGCTCCGAGGTAGACAAGTGCGGAGGATTGATCGCCCAGAGCCATGTTACAATGTTCGTCAGAAAAATGGGTCCCTATGCCAATGATGACAAATTCTTGATTTCGCTTCTAAAAGCGGTTTGGCGGGAGCTCCTCTAGATTGGTATATGAAGTTGCAATCCTCTGAAATCCGTTGTTGGAAGGATTTGTGCAGAAGCTTTCATGAGGCAGTATAAGTACAACATGGACATGGCTCGGATAGAGTCGCGATTGCAAAGCACATGAGTAAGGGTGAGAAGGAGACTTTCGAGGAGTATGCTCGAAGAAATGGCGAAGCACAACCGCCTGAGTTCAACCTCCTTTGGATCGAGAAAGAGATGGTGTACATGTTCTGGAAACTCTGCGGCCAATTTATTATGACAGGTGATCACAAGTGTCT
Organism: Oxytropis ochrocephala; assembly: GCA_020916435.1. Lineage (NCBI taxonomy): Eukaryota > Viridiplantae > Streptophyta > Magnoliopsida > Fabales > Fabaceae > Oxytropis > Oxytropis ochrocephala. Next base: position 56,221,179 of record CM037093.1, on the reverse strand, counting down.
CAACCGGTTTCCCGACATGATAGTCTTCTGGGAAAGACTTGAACATGGCCTTGAAGCGGGAAGATTTTGAATCACCTCTGTAATGCAGGAGCTCGGTGGGTCCAACAACGTAAAGAAAAGTACCAGCCCCATTTCCCCAAAAAAGAAAGAAGGAGAAACTAATGTCATCTCTGGGGAAATTCATCTTTTGGAACTCCTCCACCCCAAACTATTCCATTCTCTGCTCCGTGCCACCAAAGAAGGCATTGTGAGTCCCAAGACTCAAGGTTATCAGTTCAAGAAGCGGACGATTTTGACCCAATCAGATGACATATATCCGAAATTTGTTTAATCACTTGACCTCCAATAATCGATCAACACTCGGCCCATGAAAGTAGTTCGACCACCATTTCCCGGAGGATACAATGCTAATGCCACTGCGATTTCCATGAAAGCGGGTCGGTCATCTTTGTGGAAGATTGTAAAGCCTTTAAGCATGTGGTGCAAGATTTGATAGATCTTTGGTTGGATTTCGTTTAAATGAGAACCGTCCAAATACAACAATCAATCCATTACCGAGTCATCGGGGGCGGCTACCAATGCTATAGAAAGTCTTTGTTGGCAAGTTGTTGAAAAAAGTGCATGAGATCAAGACTCCTCTAAGTGTCATTTATCTTTGAGTTATATGCCGGGCCGAGGTTGTTAAAAGGGGTGTTGCCATGAAGAAGTGTGTCTTGACTCTTTATGCGTGGGAGGTTGTGAAACTTTCGGGATGATCTGCAAGACTGATGGAGCGGTATGTGGTCGAGATAGGAACCTATGGTATGGAAGATGAAGTGTTGACTCTATATTGAGACGGTGGTAGAGAGGCCAAAAAGCCAATTGAAATTACATGCAATCACGAGCCAAGATTGGTTCAAGCCAGGTCCGACCAATAGCCCCTTTGAAGACCCGGTTCCGCCTTCTCATGCGAGGAAGAAAGCAATGAAGATGTAGCAGTGGTGCCTACAAAAGAGGGATGTTGGGATACCCTAGGAGAGCCTAGTGGAAAGTTTGATTACTTGGTCGGATATGATGCTCCAGAGTGCTCGAATCCGAATAGAAGATATCCGACCCTACGGGATGGGATGAAGAAGATGAGCAACACGACCAAGTGGCTGTCATCATGGATAGTTACGAATCGAAGATGTGTGGGCGCTATACCCGAGCAATGATAGGGAATCGAAAGCCCATTGAAATTCCTTACAATTTCAATCCTAGATTGGCATGAGCAAATGCTCACCAATAGTGATTGAAGTACCAGCTCCATTTCGTTATGAATCAAATAAAGCGATCCACTGGAAGTATACTGTGAGAATGCTCTCCTAGCGCTACCATCTTTGTAACCAACATAGCGAGATCAAGTGGGATCACAAGAAGCGGAAGGGTGTATGCTCGAAACCCTCCGGACAGAAATACCTAGAGAGGTGAACAGGAGGCCGTAAAGAGAAGGGAAAAGAGCGAGAGGTTGCTCCGAGAAAAAGTAATGGAAAAAGAGGCAAATGAATTCACGAAGATCATTCGGCAAAGTGATTATAGAGTGGTTGATCGGTTGAAACAGAGCGCCATCAAAGATATCCATGCCATCACTTTGTTGCTCGGTTCGGAAGCACACGAAGCGATACGATGAAAGTGCTCGGTGAGGCTCATGTTGCAGAGGACATCTCGGTGAATCAATTTGATGGAATTGTCGAGAATGTGGTGGCTGCAAATCACCTAACATTTCGCGATGATGAGTTACCTTCGAGCGGAAAAGAACACAATCAAGCTCTTCATATCTCGATAAAGTGTGGGGACTATGTCTTTGGCGAGTCTCGATTGACAATGGGTCTTCAATGAATGTAATGCAAGAAGTCAACCATGGACAAGCTAGATGTTGATTGCTCCTACATGAAGCCAAGTTCGACGCTAGTGCGAGCATTTGATGGATCCAAAAGGAAGTCTTTGGGAGAGATGGAATTTCCCATCCAGTTGGTCACGAAGTTTTCGCATCAATTTCCAAATCATGGACATTACCTCTTCATATAGTCGCATGCGCTAGGAAGACCATGGATCCACATGGTGGGGCAATCCCTTCTTCTCTACACCAAGGTCAAATTCATGATTGATGACAAGGTTGTGGTAGTGTTTGGTGAAGAAGAGACTACGGTTAATAAGCCATCGAATTCAAATATGTGGAAGCCATTGAAGAGTCTTTGGAAACTTGACCTTTTCAGTCCTTGGAGATTGCCAATGCGAGATTTGGGAGAACCAAAGATGAGGAGATGGTTGCCAAAATTATGTTAGCCTAAGGATACAAGGTTGGTTACGGCTTGGGAAAGTCCGGTCAAGGGATTCTAGCTCCTATCCAATGAAGGAAAACAAAGACCGTCATGCAGTGGGATATACTCAAGTGAAGAGGAAAGGAGGAAAATGGCGGAGCGATTTAACGAAAGCGCGGATGGTTAGCCAAATCCAGAGGCGAAGACCCATGGCCCCCAGAGGATCCCAATTTGCGACATCGGTCGAGTTTTGTGAATCTTTGGTTTGTGGGATCCCAACCAAATTCTTGTCATCAAGGATGTTTCGAAGTGAGAAGAGAGGTGGGACGAGTCCAGTTCGTCGTTGCTATGTATCGGTGAAGAATTAAAGAATTGGAAGGTTTGCTTGATTCTCTGTGACTTTTAAATTAAAGTAATCATTTGTAATGCAACCCGCGCGGCTCTGCCCAAGGCCATAGGACCGCTTGTTAGGGGCACACGTGTTTTTATTTTCAAAATCATCATCATCAATAAAAGCGTTTGTTTTGAATTTCCCAATCAATAAAGATCATTTTCTCTTCATTGCATGAGTGCATTACGCTTTATTATTTGTTTGTCTGTTTGTTTCGCTTTTCATTCTGCTCTTTCGCTTCGGCAAAATGCAGATCCACAGCAATAGTCTCTGAAAATGACAGTGTCGACAGTCCACCTTTTGACTTTGATCACCCCATCAATCAGGCTGAGGGGGATGTTGAAGAAGACTGGGAAACTCCTCCAGAACTTTTGAGGTTAATGAAACAAGAAGAAAGGGTAATTCAGCCACACGAAGAATCTATTGAAGTGATCAACTTGGGTACAGCCGAGAATAAGAAAGAGGTCAAAGTGGGTACCACCCTGAATGATGAAGATCGCATAAAGTTGGTTCAGCTGTTGCGCGATTATGTGGATGTGTTTGCATGGTCCTACCAAGATATGCCCGGGTTGGACACCGACATTGTGGTACACAAGTTACTAGTCAAGCCCGAATGCCCGCCTGTTAAACAGAAGTTGAGAAGGATGAAGCCGAAGATGTCCCTCAACATCAAAGACGAAGTGAAGAAGCAATTTGATGCAGGGTTCCTAGCAGTGGCCAAGTACCCGCAGTGGGTTGCCAATATTGTCCCAGTTCCCAAGAAGGATGGGAAGGTCAGAATGTGCATCGACTACCGAGATCTGAATCGTGCTAGTCCTAAAGACGATTTTCATTTGCCTCACATTGATGTCTTAGTGGATAGTACAGCTCAACACTCGTTATTCTCCTTCATGGATGGATATTCGGGATATAATCAGATCAAAATGGACCCTGAGGACATGGAAAAGACAACTTTCATAACACTTTGGGGAACATTCTGTTATAAGGTCATGCCATTCGGATTGAAGAATGCTGGCGCAACCTATCAAAGGGCCATGGTTACCTTATTCCATGATATGATGCATAAAGAGATTGAGGTTTATGTTGATGACATGATCGCAAAATCTAAAACCGACGAGGAGCATATTGTCAATCTGCAGAAGCTCTTTGAACGTTTGAGAAAATATAAACTCAAGTTAAACCCAGCCAAGTGCACGTTTGGGGTGAGATCAGGAAAGTTGTTAGGCTTCATTGTCACCAAAAGGGATTGAGGTGGATCGGACAAAGTAAAAGCCATCCTCGAGATGCCGGTACCCAAAGCGAGAGAAAGAAGTCCGTGGTTTCCTCGGAAGGTTGAATTACATCTCTCGATTCATCTTCCAGTGGACTGCTACTTGTGAGCCAATCTTCAAATTGCTATGCAAAAGTCAAGAGTTGAAGTGGAATGATCAGTGTCAAAGCGCGCTTCGAGAAAATCAAGGTGTACTTGCAGAATCCACCAGTCTTAATGCCACCTGTGTCAGGCAGGCCTGTCATCTTATACCTTACAGTGCTAGATAATTCAATGGGCTGTGTGTTGGGTCAGCACGATGAATCCGGAAAAAGGGAGCATGCAATATACTATCTAAGCAAAAAGTTCACCGACTGTGAGACAAGGTATTCTATCGCCGAAAAGACTGTTGTGCTTTAGTTTGAAATTTGCTCATCGTTTAAGGCGAGTACATCTTTGAGTCACACAACTTGGTTGGTGTCAAAAATGGATCCAATCAAGTACATATTTGAGAAGCCAGCTCTCACAGGACGAATTGCCCGGTTGCAGATGCAATTATCAGAATACGACATCCTGTATGTCACACAAAAGGCAGTTAAAGGTAGCGCACTCGCTGAATATTTGGCATGTCAGCCGATTCCGGACTACCAGCCAATGCGGCATGATTTTCCCGATGAAGACATCATGGCCTTTGTTCGGGGAAATCCATGAAAGTGAAAGATGGAGAATGATATTCGATGGTGCGTCAAATGTATGGGGGCACGGGGCGTGTCTTTGTGTTGATATCTCCGACAACCGCGTTTCATTCCCTTCACTGCAAGACTGAGCTTCTATGTCACAAATAACATAGCAGAGTATGAAGCGTGCATCCTAGGTGATCGTACCTTGACCAATAGAAGGACCTGGGTCATTGAGGACCTGGGTCGTAGAGGACCTGGCTGGAACCAGGGGTCTTGGCCGCACGGAAGGACCTGGCTCGGTCGCTGATGGAAGGACCTGTGAGGAAGGACCTGGCCTGGACGTTGAGGAAGGACCTGGCCTGGACGTTGAGGAAGGACCTGGCCTGGATGTTGAGGACCTAACTCGGTCGTTGAGGACCTAACTCGGTCGTTGAGGACTGGTGGAAACTGGGGTCTTGGCGCGACGCTGGTGGTACTGCAATGACACTCCGGACGCTCAAGTCGGTGGTGTGCTCTCTGGCAGGATTCACAAGGTAGGAAAACGTACCTGATTCTCGGGATTTGTGCTGCTTTTATAGTGGCACAGGTGCTCTGGCCATATCTTGTGGAGCACGCCAAGTTGGGCCGTGTTGGGCCTATTAAACTGTACTAGGCCTTGAGCCCACTCCGGAACACTAGGTGTTCAAGCAGCCCTAGATTGGAATGTTAAAAGGCTAGATGTGTATGGGGACTCAGCCCTGGTTATTCATCAAGTAAGAGGTGATTGGGAGACCAGAGATCCCAAATTGATTCCTTATTGTGATTATATGCAAGAGTTGATGAAGTCTTTTGATGAGATCACCTTCAAACATATCCCTCGAGGTGAAAACCAGTTGGTCGACGATTGGCAACATTGTCTTCCATGTTCAATGTTAGTGTGACAAAGAGCTTGACTAATATCGACCAAAGACCGGAGCCTACTGCGCATCACTCACGCACGGCAATAGATGAGAGCCCGACGAGAAGCCTTGGTATCATGACATTAAGCAATACATCACTAATCGGGAATACCCACGGGGCATCGAGAAAATGACAAGAGAACTCTCGAGAAGATTGTCAAGGAATTTCTTCGTGAGTGGTGAAGTTCTCTACAAAAGAAACTACGATATGGTTCTCCGAGGTGTGTTGCCAAAAAGAAAAGTGAAAGAATCATGAGAGATGTGCACGAAGGCTCATTTGGGACCCATTCAGTGGGCACACTATGGCTAGAAAAATCTTAAGAGGCGGGTTATTACTTTGGTTGCGGATGGAATCGATTGTTATAGCTTTGTAAGAAGGTGCCACAAGTGCCGGATCTATGCCGATCATATCCCATGCACTTTGCCAAACTAAAGCGCTCGACCGCATCTTGTCCGTTTTCAATGTGGGGCATGGGCGTCATAGGTCCTATTGAACCCAAAGCGTCAAACGGGCATCGCTTCATTCCGTTGCAATTGACTACTTTACCAAGTGGGTGAAAGCCGCTTCATACTCCAAAGATAACCAATTTCAATGAGTTACCAAATTTGTGAAGAAAGATCTCGATTTGCCGTTATGGTCTTCCAAACAAGATCATCGCGATAACGGCAAAGCAACTTCGAGCGAAGAAATGATGAAGGACTCGTGCGAAGATCTCAAAATCCAGCATCATAATTCCTCTCCCTACCGCCCAAAGATGAATGGGGCAGTTGAAGCAGCCAACAAGAATATCAAGAAAATAGTGCAGAAAATGGTGGTAACCTACAAAGACTGGCATGAAATGCTCCCTTTCGCCTTGCATGGCTACCGTACCTCGGTGCGTACATCGACTGGGGCAACCCCCTTTTCTCTGGTATACGGGTCAGAATTAGTACTTCCCATTGAGGTTGAAATACCTTCCCTGCGGGTATTAATGGAAACCAAGTTGGAAGAAGCAGAGTGGGTACAGGCCCGTATGGATCAGCTAAACCTCATTGAAGAAAAGAGGATTGCGACTTTGTGCCATGGACGGTGTACCAACAGAGAATGAGAGCGCGCCGACAAGAAAGTCCGCCTCGTGAGTTCAATGAGGGAGATTTAGTACTCAAAAAGATACTGCCTATTCAGAGTGACTCTCGAGGGAAGTGGGCACCCACTAATGATGGTCCGTATGTAGTCAAGAAAGCCTTTTCGGGAGGAGCGCTGATACTCACCAACATGGATGGAGAAGATCTCAAGAACCCAGTCAATTCAGACTCAGTAAAGAAGTATTATGCCTGAAAGAAATAAGTGAAAAAAGAGAAAGACGAGCCAAGCAAGAATTAGCTCGCTAGGTTGAAAACCCGAAAGGGCGGCCTAGGCAAAATCAGAGCGACCCGGTGGATTGAAAACCCGCAAAGGGCGATCCAGGCAAAAATTAGGGTCAGAAAACTTGGGCATGAAAAGTCAAGAAAGGCATACAACTTCCCCGAATACTTGAATGAGGGAGTGATCAAGGTCAAGGACACAGATGTCGGCATTGCTCCATAGAGACGGGCAGTCAGAATTTAGCTTCTCTCTTGTTTTTCGTGTCTTTTTGTAGTTTTAAAACTTTCAAATGTACTAAACAGTCGTCGTAACGTTCTGTACGATCGGCTTCCACATCAATAAAGCTCAACTTTTCTCATGTCTTTGTTTGTTGATATTTCTGCTTTTTCTGCTCAAAATAAGCGTTTTATGATGATGGCGATCCTGAACTGTAAAACATGTGCATACATCATAAGGCATTATAAATTATTGCGAAATATTTAAAAGTCATGGGAAGTAAGCAACTTCCTAAAGATAATTAACCTTACAAAGAACGTTGCACTCACAAACCATTCCAGATGGCGAACCAAAGAGCAAACTTGCATTCGATTCATGAGCCCTGCAGTTTCCATCGGCCTCTCAGTCTTATGCCAGGAGTATCGGGAGTCGGTTGAACCAGTAAAAGAATAAGCCTTTATCAAAAAGCAAAAATAAGTGATCAGAAGAAAGAAAGCTGATCGGGGATAAACACGAGAAAAAACAAATGACCAGAAAAAGAAAAGCGGGTCAGAAAAGAATCAAATAAAAAGAACAACAAAAGAAAACAGTCTACTGCATGCATCATCACACCAAAATCATAACATTGCATGCACTCGCATAACATGCCCTTGCATAACATGCATCCTCGTCCCATGCACCATGCATTTGCATCTGCTAACATGTGCAAGTACACATTATCAGAGAAAGTTTAAGAAGAGTCCTACTATTCCAGAGCAGACTCCCTAAAGCGGTGTAGTGGCATTGACCGCCGGAAGGTTCCTAAAGAAAGGTCCGCTAGCCAGAGCAGACACCCTGGATCAGTGCAACGACATTGATCACCAATCAGAGGAAGCAGAAGGAAAGTCCGCTGGGCGGCGAGCAGCACTCGGATCAGTGGAACGACATTGATCACCAATCAGAGGAAGCAGAAGAAAGGTCCGCTAGCCTGAGTAGACACTCGGATCGGTGCGAAGCCACGAATGACTAAAACAGGATTCGTGAATCCCTTCGTGACTGGCGTCCCTTCAAAAGCAGACTTCACCTCATATTCGAGCCGCGGGTACTGTGACATCCGGGGCTGAGGAGGGCGGGGAGTGATCGTCGGTGCCCAAAAAGGTGGCATGGCAAAGAGCGGCTCTGGCGGCTTCAAAGCGGCGGGCGCGTGAATGAACCGAATATGCACCGGAATGAGAGGATCCCGAGGTCGTGCGGTGTATGGGCCCATGCTGATTGAAGGAAGGCTTAAAAGAATTGATTTGGACTACCTATACCAACAAGGTGCATCTTCTTTTCGGGAGCTCGTCCCATAAGAACTCCATAGTTAAGCGTGCTTGGCTTGGAGTAGTAATGGGATGGGTGACCTTCAGAAGTTTCGGAAAGCATGCAAGTGAGGACAAAGTGCTGAAAAGACTCGTGTTGGTTCGTGAGGGCGATCGGCGCTTCCGAAGCGATGCAGGATGTCACAAATGGTATCGAGCGGCAGACCTCTCTTAGTGCGGTGTGGTTCGGGGACGAACCAAGCTAAGGCCAGTGGGCATGTGACATCCGGGCTGAGGAGGGCGGGGAGTGATCGTCGGTGCCCAAAAAGGTGGCATGGCAAAGAGCGGCTCCTGGCAGCTTCAAAGCGAAGGGGCGCGTGAATGAACCAAATATGCACCGGAATGAGAGGATCACGAGGTCATGCGGTATGGGACTGCATGCTGATTGAAGGAAGGCTTAAAAGAATTGATTTGGACTACCTATACCAACAAGGTGCATCTTCTTTTCGGGAGCTCATCCCATAAGAACTCCATAGTTAAGCGTGCTTGGCTTGGAGTAGTAATGGGATGGGTGACCTTCTGGGAAGTTTCCCGGAAAGCATGCAAGTGAGGACAAAGCTGCTGAAAAGACTCGTGTTGGTTCGTGGGGCGATCGGCGATTCCGAAGCGATGCAGGATGTTACGGTACACTCACCTCAATACGCCAGCATTGGCCATCTCAATCAGTCAATCAACAGGATTTGCGAATCCCTTCAGGACTCACGTGTCCCTTCAGGACCTACGCTTCCCTTCAGATCCCGTCGTTATCAAGCACCGACGAATCATCAGACCCTAGAGTCCTTCAGTTTAGTTCAAATCAACAGTCCAAACAGCGACTTTGAACTCGACCTTCACCTCGCCAAGTCATCACGGAGCATGACGGATCGACCCCTCAGACCTCGCGTGCTTCATTTTGCCAAGTCATCACGGAGCATGACGGATCGGCCCCCCAGACCTTGCGTCCTTCAGACTAGATGTGTCGGCATTAAGCATAGCGTAAGTCCATCAAGGTAAAAGGTATCAGTCCCCACAACTTGATATTGAACCTCAGGCCGCTCGAATAGGCCACCTTTAGAGCCCAAGTGTTCCATCAGAGCCCAAGTGTTCCTTCAGAGCCCAAGTGTTCCTTCAGAGCCGCAAGTGCTCCTTCAGAACTCAAATGTTCCTTCAGAGCCACGAGCACTCCTTCTTTACCGCACTCTTTATCACTTTCTTCCCTGCCAATTGTCGGCCACAGAGGTCAAGACCTTCTTTACTGTTTTATTTACCACTTTATTTCTTGCTGTTTATGCCACCCGAGGGTTGGCACTAATTTACTTCTTGTTTTTGCTACCTGAGGGTTGGCACCAATTTATTTCCTGTTTTTGTTAGCTTACTGAGGGTTAGCACTTCCTTCGTTATAGTCATTTCTGGCTGGCACCCATTCACCCAAAAAAAAAAAAAAAAAGAGTTCGGGTTTTACCTAAGAAGACAAAATGGGTATAATCTCTGAATTCTTTATCTCTATTTTGCCTCGGAATATGTTTCGGCCAATTCATATTCCCTGTTAAAATCCAGATAAAGAGGGGCAGCTGTCATACCCCAATTTTGTCCGGCTTAGGTCAAAACCCTAATTTTCCCCAAAAAAATAATAATAATTAAATTAAAAAGTAAAAAACATCATGCATTGCATTTAGGTTTTAAAGTCATTCCAAAGTTTCTAAAAACATTTTCTGGAGTTGGAATGCACTTTTTAGACAAATTAGAATTTTTCAGTGCAAAAGGGTATTTTGGTCATTTCGCAAATAAGGGACAATTCCTCAGGACAAGTCCTCCAAGATGCATTTCAAGGTATTGGAGGTCACTCCTAGGGTGAAAAATCATTTTTGAAAAGGAAATGTGTTTCGGGCAAAAAACTAGGGTTTTTAAGGTGAAAGGGCATTTTGGTCATTTCACAATAAAAACGGTGTTTCGTCCCAAATCATTGAACAATCATCAATAATTTGTTTGAGGAATATTTGTGCCTAATTGTGTTTGTTTTGTGCACAAGTATTAAACCTTTTGGCCTAAAAAACCTAGTTTTTGGATAGAAGGGTAAAATGGTCATTTCCTTTGAGGTGGGGTAAACAAATCAATTTTGGGATTGATGAGATCATAAAATTTAGAGCCCAATCATTGAATCATGGGACATAGCCCAAAATGGCATGAATTTAGAAGAATGATCTAGAATGGAATATTCTACATTCTTTTGATTTTTGAAAAGTTAAGAATAGTACAATAGTACAATTTGCAATTCCACTCACTCTCCCACTCTCCATAGCTGCGCATATCAGCCATATACACCCCATTTTGATTTATTTTTATTGTTTGCAAATTGTACTAAATCATGGCCTTCCATTTAAATGTGAAATACAATCCCACCCTTCATTTGAATCAAAATGGCACTTGTGTAATAAGCTTTATGGAAAAATACAATTTTGTAAATGAGCTTATCCTTCTTCCCACTCCTTATGCTGCGCATTTCAGCTCCTCTCTCTCCTCATTTTGTGCTTTTAATTACCCTCAATCCATGTGACATTGCATCTTGACCATTGATTCAAAATTTATCTCAAATCCTATTGGTTTGCAAGAAGCACATTACCCTAATTACCCTTTAAGTTTTTACCCCATATAAAAACCCAAAAGCAAGAGAGCCTCATATACACACACTCTCATTTTACCCTAGCTAGCATACCTTCTCCTCTTCTCCCTCACAAGGCCGTAGCCTCTCCTCACTCATCCACCATATTTTCTTGATTTCTTTCTTCATTTTCATCTTAAAAATCCATTACTACTCCATACCTCTCCATATTCTCCTACTCTAGTTCATATTTGCATCATCAAAAGCTTGTGGTTTGAATATTTGCTTGGAGATTTCCTTCAAGTTTTGATCTTGCTTCCCTTTTGCATTCTCCATTCCTTTTCTAGTTGATTCTTGAGGTAAGACAACTAATCCCTTGCATTTTTAACTATTAGCATGTGAATCTTCCTTCTACTCCTCTTTCCTCTCTAAGAGGCTTAGAGGGTTCATTTCAAACACTATGTCAAGGACTTTGGGAACCTTGGGTGTTTGAAGTGAATCCTTGGCCTTGATGAGAGGGTTCTTGTGTTTTCAACCATGTTTTTGCATTTTTCACACTCATTTTGTCACCTTTTCATGAATAAAGAATTTTCATGTGATATATGCATCTTATTGTTCATGTCATAACTTGCAAGTTTGAATCTTGTTTTGGTCTTGAGGGATGTAGGAGGTTCGGTTTTAGGCCTTAAGAGTTAGGGTTTTTGTTTGTCTTCCTTTTACTCTTTGATTTTTGTGTAAATAAATGCTTGATGTACTTAATTTGCATGATTTTGTTCTATGTGTTGGCTATGAGTTTTGCATGAAAAAACTTGTTGTTTATGTTCATAAAGGTTTCGGCCTTAGAGGCCCTTTTGATGCTCATCTTTGTGCTAAAAATTGTATTGCTTGATCTTGTGTAGATGAATATAAATGTGTTAGGTTGTTTTAACCTTTTCAATCATTCATTTATTTTTTTACCTTACCACTCATTAATTTTTTTTACCAAAAGTAAAAAACATGTTAACTTTTTTACTTTACTATCTCATCGAATAATTACCATTCACTTCATGCATTTTCATTTTACCATTCATTAACTTTTTACTAAATGTTTTATCACTTGTCTATTTGCAAAAATACCCAAAACATTTTTACACTTTGCATTTTATCACTTATGCTTACATGTTCATGCACTTATATGAGCTTATATCTCTTGCATTTTTATACTCCCTTGAATGCTCATGCATCCATTAACTTCATGTCTTGCATTCATTATTATAGTCATACATTCATTAATATTGTATCTTGCATTCATTTTCGCATGTTCATGCACTCATTTAACACTATGTTTTGCATCCCTTTATCCATTGTCCATGCATCCAATAATACTATGCCTTGCACTTCATAGTTGAATACCCATGCACCCACATGTTTGCTCAATCATGTATTCAATTTGTTCATATCAATTTGCGAATATTCTTTATGTTTGCTATGCTTGTGTTCTTATTGTTGCCTTGGTTTTTGACTTGAGAAGATTTGAAATGTTCTATTTCTTTTCAAACTTGAAATCACATGTTTTTCCAAATAAAAACCTTAAGGCATTTTCCTAAACAAATCATTAACCATCACTCGAAGCCGTTGCTTGTTTGATCGTTAATGAGGAGTTATTAGTGATAGTCACTCGAAGCTTTTGCTTGTTTGGCTATTATGAAAGCTCCCACACCTTAATTAAACAACCAAAAAACCAATTCAAATTTTCAAAAAAAACAACATGAGCTATTAGTGATAATTATCACTGAGGCTCACCACCTTTTTCAAAACCAACTTTCAAAAAGAATAATGCAACGTTGTCTCTGGTAATCACTCGAAGCCATTGCTTGTTTGGTTACCAGTTTCAACTCTCTTTTCTTTCGAGTTAGTAATGAATGCCACTCGAAGCCTTTGCTTGTTTGGTGTTCGAGAACACTCGAGTCTTATTTCAAAAACTCCAGAACTTAAACCCTTAAGCCGTTTTCAGACGCAAAACGAGAACTACGTAGCTTTGATCCCTCAGCCGGTGAGGGTGTAGCGACCGAAAATCCGGGAAAGGATTCTTCGAAAGGTTCTTTAGGAAGCCGCCACCAAATTTTAGTTTAAGGGCAAATTCGGAAAATCCCTTTAAGTTTTAAGATAAGGCGTTGTTAGGGCTCGGGAGTCGTTATGTGTGGAGAAGGTATTAGCACCCCACGACATCCATTGTCTAATTAATTTAAGATTTATTTTAATAATTACCCTTTTATTTGTAGAAAAAATGACTTATTTAAGTTTTTGGTTTTTAGTGCTTGACAAGAGTTGAGTCTTGCTCCTACGTACCTCCGGATGCAATGGAGGAATCAAAGCTACGTAGTTCTTCCTGAAAAAGGTTTGTTGGTTGGTGTTTTTTAGTGTAGGGGTCCTAGGATTCCTTGAACTGCATGTACCATCGATTCTAGGACGCTGACTAACCCGATTGTACAAACCGACTTAATCCCCTACTTTTTGAAAGTATTTTTGAGGTTTTTTGAAATAAGTTTGTTTGATGTGAGGTGAGTTGGTTTTAGAATAGGTATTCTAGAACTCCTGAACTGTACAGCTCATTAGTTCTAGAACGCTGACTAACCCGGTTGTACAACCGACTTAGTCCCCTATTTTTTAGGAAAAATAATTTATTCGTATTTATTAAATTTTCAGGGTTACTGAACTGTACAGCTCATTGGCCGTAAAATAATGACTAAGCCGGTTGTACAACCGACTTAGCCGTTTATTTTTAGGAAAAATGATTTATTTACAATTTTATAAATTTTTAGGATTACTAAACTGTACAGCTCATTGGTCCTAGGATGATGACTAACCCGGTTGTACAACCGACTTAGCCGTTTATTTATGGAAAAATGATTTATTTATATTTTATTAAGTTTTTAGGATTACTGAACTGTACAGCTCATTGGTCCTAAAATGATGACTAACCCGGTTGTACAACCGACTTAGCCGTTTATTTGACTTCAAGAGAAAAATTACTTATGTTTGAGTTAGAAAAGAATTAAAAAGAAAGTAAGAGGGTGAAAATTGTAAATTGAGGTTTTATTAGTCTCAGGGGGTTGTATAATTAATAGGAGGTGTAAAAAACAAGCCCAGTTCGCACATGGGAGCCTAGTATGCGAAACTGGGCTTAAGTGAGGGAGGGGCGCGCGCGTGAACAGGAGGGGTGCGAATAGCGTTCTGAATATTAAAAAAAATACAAAACAAATGGACACTACATGAGGCCCAAACCCAAAACTAAAAAAACCTAAAGAATCTGATTCCCTCCTCCTTCCCTTTAGCGGCGCCGTGAGAGAGGGGGAGCGATTTCAGGGCAAGATTCTCGCCGGATTCATCGCGGAGTGAGAGAGAGCCAAACACGCGAAAGCTTCGCGGGGAGAGGGAACGAAGGCGGAACCTTCGCCGGTGCTGTGATGGGTCGGTTTCAGGCAGTGGTAATCTTGCGAACGGAAGGAGCTTCGCTAGCGGCTGGGAGAACGGCCAAAGGAGGTGGTCTTGCGTTGCTGGCTCGGTTTTGGGTGAAGTGGTGGCTATTTCGTGGTGGCTCGCCTGTTTTGGGTTGTTGGTGGATCGTTTTTGGATGACTCTCACTGGTTTTAGTTCAGATTTGAATAACTTTTGCTCGAGCTCGCCGAGAAGATGGCCGAGCTCCGTGAGTCGCTCACAAAAGTTAGTTTCTTCACCTATTTCGTTCTCCTTTTGGTTCTGTTTCGATTTTTTTGGTTCCTTTGCTGGTTATTGTTGTTGTTTTAATGACTACACTATTTTTTTTAAACACTCCAATCCTATGATCTGTTATTTTGGAAGAAACCTCTAGTGCTGGTCACGATTGATTCATCATAAAAACACTAAGACATAACCTATTTCATCTATTTAGAATGCTAAAACAGGTCCATTTTGCAACTTGCTCGTAATTCAAACGTGTGGACCGATCCAAAGCTTAGACCGCTTAGCTTTATTTTTAGAACATTACTCAGATTTCAGTTTCTTTTAAATTGGTTTGTATGGAGTAAAATATCTACTTGATAAAACTTAAACATAGGGACTTACCACTTAACCAGCTCCAGTTTGGCTCCTGATTGCTGCTATTTGTGACTGTGTGATTGCAACTGTTGTTGTGTTTCCTTTGAACTGCTACTACTTCTTTCTTTAGATCATAGAAACCCCAGGACCGTGTTTAGTGGATTAGGGTTTCGATGTGAAACTCTAATCCTATTTTTGGGTGATTTTTAGCAGTAGTTGTCTGCCTTGGTTTCTGTCCTTTGACTGCTAGTAGACTGCTTATTTATAGTATAATACTAGGTTAAGACATTTATTATTTTTAACCAGGCTTTTACCCTATTTCAAAGTTGGAACCCAAGCCCAATAGCGGTAGTGACTTGGAATGTCGCTTGAAACCCCGATTTGCTATTTATTTTTGTATTTTCGGATTTGTTATTTTTGCATTTTCAGTATTTATTTATTTTTGTAGTTTTGGACTTATTTGACTCTTAAGTGCTTCTAATTTGTAAATTAAACTAAGTAGAATTATTTTTGATATTTTTGGACTCTTAAACACTTTTAAATCAGTAAATTAAACTAAATAGAACTTTTGGATTGCATAAACAAAATAAGAATAAAAATAATAAGAAAAAGGAATCGGGCCAAATACAAAGACGAACGAGCCGGACTCGACAAATACGCTAAAACTAGACCAAAAATAAAAGAAATGGCGCGTTGACTAAGAGACCACAAAATTAACTCGATCGCATTACTAAGTCCGAATTTAAACCAAATTTTGAGAAAAATGACTTTAGGTAGACTGTTCACGTCGCACCAAACTCGAATACGGATATTAAATTGAAGAACGCGCTAAAAGATCGATCATTCGCGTGCGTGCGTTCGATTTAAACAATGATGCTTTCGATTTAGTTGAACGGAGTGATTGAAATTAGTAACCGAGACTCTACACTAATAATTCTCGTAATCATGCGACTCCAAAACACGCCCTTACTAAAAATAAACGACTAAAGCGAGAAAAAGAAGACAGATAAAATTGGGGTATAACAGAGAGGTGCGTAGGACCAGGGTTCATGTCCCGTCAAGCACTCTTTCAAAAAAATCTTTGTTTTGTTCCGCTTTTCAAAGATACCAAAACATTCCTTTTCCCGCTTTCAATAAAACCATTTCTCAAAAGAAAGAAAAGAAAAGAAAAGAGGTAGAACAATATATTTCAAATCAAACATTTCAAAACCACATCAAGTTAATGGTTCCTTTCGGTAGAGAAAGGGCGTGGGTGCTAATACCTTTCCCATGCGCAACCGAATTCCCGAACCTACATTTCTCGTGTTTTCAAAAGACCACCCGTTTTCCAAAAAGAGGTTTTTTCAATGTTTTCTAAAATAAATATTGGTGGCGGCTCTACTATTTCCACGTTGTCAAACGAAAAAGTCCAAACCGGATTTTTCGGGGCGCAACAATAGCCCTTACTCTTTCTTCAAGTGCGCGAATCAGATCATTTGGCTGAGATCCCTCAAACATGTGTCCTTGGGGGTGGCTCCCCATATTGTAATAATATCCTACTCCTGGCTGAAGAACATTTTGAGGGTATCCGCAAACCCGAGAGTGGGACCGAGCACGTGATGCAGGCTAGGAGTGCGAATTTGTGGTCCTCCGCAGCTCCCCTGCACACGGATGGTGACTTGATTAGGTGCAACCACACCAACAGGAGCAGGTCTAACAGACTGCGGCATGTACCCAGCAGGCATACCCCAAGGATATCTCTGTGAAGTGCATTGGTTTGACACATTCATTTCTGGAGAAAACACGGGATGACCGACCCCGGATCCCGGAGGAACTGTGGCTGTAGCATTCACTGATGTTGGAGGAGGAACGAAAGAAGTGACACCATCCGGACCCACTACGGCGACAGCTTCAACGGTTGTCCCACTCTTTAAACCTTGCAGCATGACCATCATCTCATGCACCTAGGCTTCCATAGCACCCATCTTATCTTTCAAAGCCCGGTTCTCCTGAGCTAGCTACTCAGGGTTCAGAATTTGCATGCCCACATCTTCCTGTTCTGGATTACTTTCGGTTTCAATCTCCGGATGCTCTGGTAGATTAGCGATCAGCTTGGCTTGTAATCGGGTGAAGTATCGGTGACGGAGAACCAGCGTGCCTTTTCTGTTGTGTGAATGCATGCACAGTGTTTGATTGATGCCGGGAACCACGGGATACCCTATCTTGTCATAAGCGCATAAACTTTTTATTTAGGAATTGAAATAATCAAGGAATCGAAATAGCATACTTCATTCATCAAGATTTCAAAGCTTCCACAATTTCCATTAAAGGGAAAAGACAGTACAATGCTCATAAAAAGAAAAGTACAATATTCTTGAATACAAAAATCAAAATAAACGCTTGTTCGGAAAAAAGTACAAGTAAACAACTCAAATACAAATAGCCTCAAGCTCCCAACTCTCTTCCTTTTATTGCCGACACTTGCACCTTGAGATCGCTCCTTGAACTCGTGATCAATGCTCGCAAAGATTTCACAAACCGGTACACCTCGGGTGGGGTATTGAAGAAATGCATCCCAAACCTCACCATCCTCGATTTTTGGGAACCCCAACATAACCTTATCTTGGCCAACTCGATAGCTTCGAGAACTTGCTCTTCCACAACCGGATCTCATCCCTAAGCTTCTTAATGATCTCTTGATCTTCAATCTTCCCAATCAAATCTAGGAAGCGCTTCTCCCAATATTGGCTCTCGGCTCGGACTGCTCTGTAGGCATCTTCTAGACAATGAAGGTCCTCTTCAATTCACCAAATACTTCTCTTTCAAACCTCAAGGCTTCTTTGGTATTCCTTGAGAGTTTCATCAATGGCACTCTCTCTTGCTCGAGGTCTCTCGGTTGACCCTCAACTCGCCACCGATGTGATTCTTGCCCCGATTCAATGGCCGTGTCTTCCACTCCTAAGCTTCTTCAAGTGCCTTCCTTGTCTTCTGTTTATACCTTTGGAGCTCCTCTCAGCCCCTTCGGATATCTTTGGGCTTCTATCTTGCCTTGCTCTTCTTTCTTGAATCGCTTAACACTTTCTTCCACAAATGATCATTTTGACATTGTTTTCTTCTCTAGCTTTTCCTCTCTAAAGCTATCTCCTCTAACTTAGCCTGCAATGCTTTCTTTTCCTCTTCTACCTTTGCTAAAGCGGATTTGACTTCGTTCAGCTCCTCATAGGTAGGGACATAAGGCTCTGGTATCTCCTCCTCAAGGGGAAATGTCCTTTGACTCGGTGATTTTGTACCTTGAAGCCTCTCGTTGAGCCATTGATTGAAGGTAGTGTCACCGGTTCTTTTGATGACTCTTCATTTCCTTTTCGTACTACACTGATTCCCATGATTCTTTGAACTCTTCGAAGCAAATCACCGCATTTAGGCATCCCCTTATAGAGGTAAACACGGGACAACATGCTTTCGGAGGGTGAGTTCCTCATCGGGTAACCGAGTTGCCTTAGGGTCAATGAATGATTGTAATTGATACACCCTTGAGTCCCCATGAGAGGCACGTTTTGAAACCTTCCACAGCTGAATACCACCGCAGGTCTGTCATCCCAACAAGCAGCTGTATACCATCGGATTTGGAGATCATTGAGATTTTTCAGAAATTCAACCCACTCCAGAGCAGTTCTGACCTTCACCTCACAGCCTAGAGCATAAGAAATTAGCTCTCTAACATCAGTTCGGTCATGGATCACATGGGTAATGAGCCGGGCATAGAGAACATGAGTGGAAAGACACATCTTCTTTTTATGGAACCGATCAGAGCGGGTGAGAGCATGGTATGTGTTAGCAAGAACAGCAGGCACAGGATTGATAAGGTTCTTGGTGTCCTTGAAGGCCAAGAATGCACCGATCGCATCTTCATCAACATACTTTTCTATTTGAGGGAAGAGAACAACCCCAAATATGGTGAGAGCAAGCACTAACTTGAATGGACCCCACTTTTTAGCCAAAGCATAGGATTGCATCAGGCCCTCAAAATACTCTTGCGGATACCCCACTATACCATTTCTTTTTAACTTTTGCAACCTCAATTCGTCCACACCAATCCTAAGAGCCATTGCAAGCTTCTCATTAGTGTAGTATTGTCCCTGATATTGGTAAGGCCTAGCGTGAGATCTGGAGAACCCCAAAAGTTGCTCATATTCCTCTAATGTAGGTGATAGCTGAAAATTCTTGAAGAAGAAACATCTCACATCAGAGTCGTAGAACTGGCTCAAAGCCACAAGAGCATCCTCTTGAACACTCAACTGCAAAAGCCTACGAATATTCCCATATGCCCGATCAAAGGAATCCTCTCAATCGGGCCCATAATGGTCGCACACACCGCCTCGGACTACCAACCTCAACCTTCTTCATGGCGGGAAGCGAGAAGTGAGTGAAGTCTTGCTATTCAATTCCATTCGATGCACCTATGACAAGACGGTACATTATTCGATTGGTTCCTGCAAGCAAATGCAAATGAAATGCGATATGAATGCAAATATTTACAACATTTAGCCTTAATGAATGCGGCATGATGCGGTTATGATGTGAATGATGCATGTGGAGAAAATAAAAGCGATACATATGGACGGAAGTTCAAAAATTTAGGAGACACACTACGTGCCGCCTCACGCAGTGGTTTATTTGAAGAAGGAAAATATTTTTGTATTTTCTTGGAAAAAAACTTGGAAAAAGTTCCTTTTGAGGAAGACATGTCCTAAATTACCATGCAGCACACAATTCGTATGCCCTCGTGTCCTACAAAGGTGGGGATCCTGAGTTCTAGGGCAACTTCAAAGGTTCCTCCCATGTAGTTCTAATTCACACCCTCACAATGGCTACCGAAGCTATAGAATCCTCATGCCGACACCCACAAATGTAGAATGCTACCAAGTGTGGGGCGTCATGAGAAAGCGTACTTCGGTTGAGACTTTTGTGAGTATCGATGCAGACAAAGGTCTTGAATGACAGCCACTAATCGCCTCCACTCCCTAAGTGTTTGTTGGATCCGGCATAGGAGCCCACTCATAGCACACAAATCATAAGGTGTGAAAGTGTGTGATCGAGGACATACTTCCTAAAATCTACCCAACCCCACTCGCAAGGAAAACCGAGCACCTGGATAAAAAGGTCGTCTACCCTAGGGTTCAACACGCATACATCATTTTAATATACAAGCCATCCTAAGAAGTCAACAGCAATTACACGCATTGCTTACCTCAAGAAAGGGAGCTAAGAAGGAGGGGACATAATAGAATGGGGGAAATGCATGTTTTTACCTTAAGAAAGGGAGCAGAGAAGAGGGATCATGGGAATTGAGGAATGCATGCATAAGCATAATCATAGACATATAGGAGAAGAGAAAAGAAAAGAAGAAAGGGAAACCAATTTTCAAATCAAACAAATAGAACACACAATCAGGTTAACTAGGCTTGACCCTCATCTCTTTTTTTTTAAAGAAAGAAAAGTTGTCCCCAGTGGAGTCGCCTGTTGCGCCCCGAAAAATACGGTTTGGACTTTTCGTTTGACAACGTGAAAAATAGTAGAGCCGCCACCAATATTTATTTAGGAAAACATTGAAAAAATCTTTTTTGGAAAACGAGTGGTCTTTTGAAAACACAGAGATGTAGGTTCGGGGGTCGGTTGCGCATGGGGAAGGTATTAGCACCCCACGCGCCCTTTCTACCGAAAGGGAACCATTAACTTGATGTGGTTTTGAAATGTTTGATTTGAAATACATCGTTCTACGGGGGAAAAGGAATGTTTTTGGTATCTTTGTAAAGCGGAACAAAACAAAGATTTTTTTTTGAAAAGGGTGCTTGACGGGACATGAACCTGGCCCCACGCATTCTTACGGAATGAAGGATCAAAGCTACGTAGTTCTCGTTTTGCGTCCCAAAACGGCTTAGGGGTTTAAGTTTTGGAGTTTTTGAAGTAAGACTCGAGTGTTCGCGAACACCAAACAAGCGCAGGCTTCGAGTGGCATTCAATACTAACTCGAAAGAAAAGAGAGTTGGAACAGGTAATCAAACAAGCAATGGCTTCGGAAAGTGATTACAAGTGACAACGTTGCATTATTTTTTTTTTTTTTTTTTTGAAAATTGTTTTGAAAAAATGGTGAGCATCGATGATAATTACTACTAATAACTCGTGTTATTTTGGAAATTTGGATTAGTTTTTGTTGTTTAATTAATGTGTGGAGCTTTCATAATAGTCAAACAAGCAAAGGCTTCGAGTGACTATCACTAATAACTCCTCGTTAGCGATCAAACAAGCAACGGCTTCGAGTGATGGCTAATGATTTGTTTATGAAAATGCCTTAGGGTTTTTATTTGAAAGAAAAGCATGTAATTTTGAATTTGAAAAGAAATAGAACATTTCAAATCCTTTTTCAAGACAAAACCGAGACAACAATTAGAGAACAAACAAAGCAATCATAAGGAGTATTCACAAGTTGCTATGAACAATTGAATGCATGATTAAACAAACATGTGGGAGAACAAACAAAGCAATCATAAGGAGTATTCACAAGTTGCTATGAACAATTGAATGCATGATTAAACAAACATGTGGGTGCAAGAGTATACAATCATGGGATGCAAGGCATAGCATTATTGAGTGCATGATTAGGCAAACATATGAATGCATGAGTATACAATTGTGGAATGCAAGGCATAGCATTATTGAATGCATGAACATATGAAAAAGAGTGCAAGTCATAGTGTTAATGAATGTATGATCATGTGATAATAAATGCAAGACATGACATTAATGGATGCATGAACATGTAAAAGGGTATGAGAATGCAAGAGGCATAGGCGCATATAGATGCATGAACATGTAAGCACAAATGATGAAATGCAAAGTGTAAAAATGTTTTGGGTATTTTTGCAAATAGACAAGTAGTAAAACTTTTAGTAAAAAGTTAATGAATGGTAAAAGTAAATATGCATGAATTGAATGGTAATTATTTAATGGGATAGTAAAGTAAAAAGTAAAAATGCCTTATTTAGTTTTGGTAAAAAGTTAATGAGTGGTAAGGTAAAAACATGAATGGATGGTTAAAAAGTGAAAAAACACATTAACACTATTACACACCTCTACACAAGATCAAACACACATTTTAAGCACTAAAATGAACCCTAAAAAGGCCTCTAAGGCCGAAATCACATATGCACAAGACAATACATTATTTCATGCTAAAACTCATAATCCACACATAGAACAAATCATGCAAATCAAGTACATCATGCATTTCATTTACATAACTCAAAAAAATGAAAAAGGAGCAACAAAAAAAACCCTAAATTCTAAGGCCTAAAACCGAACCCCTACACTCATGAATCAAACCAAAGCTCAACTCACAAGTTATGATATGAACAAGAAGATGCATATAATGTATGGAAGTTCTTTATTCATGAAGAAGTGAAAAAATGAGTGTGAAAATGCAAAACATATGATTAAAACACAAGAACACCCTCTTCAAGACCAAGGGCTTACTTCAAACACCCAAGGCTCCCAATGTCCTTGACATAGTGTTTGAAATGAGCCTCTAAGCCTCTTAGAGAGGAAGAGGAGTAGAAGGAAGATTCACATGCTAATAGTTAAAAATGCAAGAGATAAGATGTTTACCTCAAGATCAAAGCTACACAAGAGTAGAAAAATGAAGATCAAGAACAAATCACCAACAAATGCCACGCAAACTTGAAGAAAACAAGCTCCTTAGTAGAGTAAAAATGGAATCAAGGATGAAAGGAAGAAGATATATGAATATGGAGTGGATTTGAGGTGATTTGGTGGATGAAACTTGAAAAGAAAATGGAGGAGAAAGGAGAGGAGGGTTCGGCCTAGAGAGGAGAGAGGAGGAGAGGTTTTTGTTCTAGGTTAAAAATGAGAGTGTACATCCCTTTGGTCTCTCTTGCTTTTGGGTTTTTATATGGGGTGCAAACTCAAGGGTATTTATGACAATGTGATTCTTGCAAACCAATAGGATTTGAGATAAAATTTGAATCAATGGTCAAGATGCAATGTCACATGGATTGAGGGTAATTAAAAGCACAAAATGAGGAAAGAGAGGGGCTGAATGCGCAGACTTAATGAGAGGTGGTGAAGGATAAGTTTATTTACAAAATTGTATTTTTCCATGAAGCTTATTACACAAGTGCCATTTTGATTCAAATGAAGGGTGAGGATTGCACACAAAACTTGAATGGAAGGCCAAGATTTAAACACAATTTGCAACCAATAAAATAAATCAAAATTGCATGATTATGAAATTTGGTGTCTTGCTTGGTAGGGAGTGGGAGAGTGAGTGGAATTGCAAATTGTACTATTGTACTATACTTGACCTTTCAAAATTCAAAAGAAATGGAATATCCCTTTCTAGATAATTCTTCTAAATTCATGCCATTTTGGGCCATGTCCCATTTTGTTTACCCCACCTCAAAGGAAATGACCATTTTACCCTTCTATCCAAAGACTTGATTTTTATGCCAAAAAGGTTAATATTTATGCACAAAAATAATCACAATTAAGCACAAATATTCCTCAAATAAAATCATTGATGATTGTTCAGTGATTTGGGACGAAATACTGTTTTTATTGTGAAATGACCAAAATGCCCTTTCACCCTAAAAACCCTAGTTCTTTGCCCGAAGCACATTTTCACTTCAAAAAATGACTTTTTCCCCTAGGAGTGACCTCTAATACCTCAAAAATGCATGTTGAATGACTTGTCTTGAGAAATTGTCCCTTATTCGCAAAATGACCAAAATACCCTTTTGCACTGCAAAACCCTAGCTTGTCCAAAAAGTGTATTCCAACTCCAAAAATGATTTTAGAAATTTTGAAATGACTTTTAGAAACCTAAATGCAATGCATGATGCTCTCTTCTCCTCTATTTATTTATTTTTGTGGAAGATTAGGGTTTTGACCTAAGCCGGACAAAATTGGGGTATGACAATTGGGAACGAGACATAAGTCATATGCGTCTCCTACTCCCACATTGGATCTTTCCACAGCTCTTAGACGCTCCTCTAGTATTTGTAGCTTATCCTTTGCTTGAGGATCTTCAGTTTGGTAACCATGAGAAAGGCCACCCACATTGTGGTAGGGATGAGGAACTGGGATCACGACAGGGCGAGTATGATTCTTGAAGTCAGGTTCGAGAACTTGAGAAAGTCCCTGGGTGGTGCCAGAAGTCTTGTGTTGAATTTTTCTGTCTCATCAGCAACATTGTTTCCTGCTATTCCATCTTGATACTGCGCAGCAAACCCAGAAGTATCTCCTTCATAGACAACATCTATTGTTGGAGGCGTGTAATCCGGTGGTAGACCCCATCGAGGCCATTGCGCACCCTGAGTGTTGGGACCAGGATTATGAGGACGGGATATGTTTGTGGCCTGGTTTCCGGTGTTCCCGGCTGAAACACCTTCTTCGTCGTTTTTCTTGGCGAGAAGCTCCACAATTTTGGCCATTTGGTCTTTCGTGCCCAAAGATTTCGGGCATCCGCTTCCTTGACTTCTCAATCTCATCCTTTAGCGCCTGGTTGTCTTGGTTTTCGGCCATATTCCTTGCTTGAGAGTGGGTCCAATAACGATGTTGATGAACCAGTTTGCCTTTTTTCTGTTTTTTTTTTCAAAATGCATGACATGAGTATGAGTATGCATGAATTGCGAATGTATGATTGAATGCATCGCGTCGGGGAATTGTAAGCCATTATTTCGACAAATAACACACAAACTTAGATCAAAACCAAAGGGGTTCATTAATAAAACATGAAAACATAATGTTTGATAATCAGACAACTACACTCAAGCTCTTTTCCTTTTCTTATCCTCGGGCACACGCGCCTTAATTTGGAGTACTTCAATAAGATTCTTGCAGAATTTAACAAATCTAACAACTTTAGTTGGAGTGTTTTCTCTAGTCATAACGAGTTCAGCTGCTTTCAGACGCTCTGGAACTTCTCTGATAGCTTCATTGCCCAGTCCGGCTAAGCATGAGAACCTCTCTTTCTAGTATGTGCAATGATTATCCAACTTCAAGTATTCAGTTTTAAGGCGAGTAAGGTCATCTTCAGTCTCTTTGCAAAGCAACTCATAGTACTCGACGAAACTCTTTGCCTCGGTGGTATTTCTTAACTGTTGTTGTAGGGCCGCTTGACATTCTTCAAGCCTTTCTAACACTAGACCCTTAGCCTTCCTTTCAATCATAAGTTTGCTCTCGTACTCCGCAACTAACTCTTCCAAGTGAGCTCCCCTTCTTTCTAGTTGACCTCGCAAGTCCTTCTCAACTGTTCTAGATCTGCTTAGTTGTGCTTCATATTCATAGGCTTTGTCAATAGCTCTATCTCTATCTTGGTTACGTGCCTTAAGTTCATCATTAGCACTTTTGAGACAGTCTTGCACATCAAAAAGTTTTTTATTGCCCGCGCTCAACCCCTCAACATTTTCAGCGATGCGCTTATCTTTGAGGGCATTCTCTTGCCGCAAACTCCTCTTTTCTTGAAGAGCTCTTTCCAACTGAGCTCGTAGTTCAGCTTTCTCTTGTTCAGATTTTGACAAGGAGTTTTTGAGTTCCTCAACCTCCTCATTAAGGATAGGGGTAGGTTCAGGAACTTCTGGCTTAGCTGGGAGTGCAAGACGGAAGGGTAGTTTGACCTCTTGGACTCTGAGTTAAACCCACTGAAGGTAACTTTCCCCTACATTAGTTCCCCTGCGACCCAATTCAAGGCGGCCTTTCTTGAGTACTCTGTCCCATGCTCGACTGATTCTCCTCAACATATTAAGATCTTCAGAACATCTTTTTCCCAATACGAAAGAGGTCAAGGATTCTGTTGGAGGCGGATGCAGCATCGGATAACCGAGTTGTCTTAAGGCAAGTGTGGGATTGTAATTGATGCAACCCTTAGTTCCTATGAGAGGGACATTTGGGAAACCCTCACATTGGTAAACAACCTCATTTGTGTCTTGAGCAAAGGAACACCATGTTATGTCGTTTCCCCTGAGGCCGGTGATCTATTGCTTCCATTCAGATTTGCTTTTAGCTTCAATGTGATAGTTCCTCTTGAAGATGTGATAGACGAACCAACGATACAACACATGTAGGCAACATATGAGCACACCCTCTTTCTTGTCATGGCGGTCATGGAGCGCGTAATATATGTCAGCAAGGATAACTGAGGCGGGATTCTGTCATCGAGTTTTGAAGGCCAGAAAGACATCAATGGCAGTGTAGTCAACAAAGTCAGGAACATAAGGAAACAAAACAATCCCATAGATAAGGAGTGCTAGGACATCACCGAAGGCAACCCAATAATTTTTACCAGCTAAGATCGAAGTTGCTTCTTCCAGGTATTCTCTAGGTAGACCTTCCATTTTCTCCCTTACCACTACTTCCTTAGATAAGTTTGACACTTTGACTTTAAGGATGCCAGCCAAACTTTTAACCTAAGAGCTGTTTTCAACATATCGGTAGGGCTTACTGTTCTCAGCGGGGAATTGCAGAATCTGTTCGAACTCCTCCAAGGTTGGAGCCAACTAATAATCTTGGAAAGTGAAGCACCGAAGTTGTGGATCATAGAACTAGGCTAGAGCAGTAAGAGCCTCTGCTTGTACGTTGATCTTGAGGAGACTCAAAATATTCCCATATTTGTTGGAGAAGGAATCAC
Organism: Oxytropis ochrocephala; assembly: GCA_020916435.1. Taxonomy (NCBI): domain Eukaryota; kingdom Viridiplantae; phylum Streptophyta; class Magnoliopsida; order Fabales; family Fabaceae; genus Oxytropis; species Oxytropis ochrocephala. The sequence goes on along the minus strand of CM037093.1, from coordinate 56,194,427 downwards.
GTCGCCCTGACGGCATCTTGTTGCTTAGGTCAAGCAAGCTTTTTAGGTCTGGTTGTCTGATTTTCAATTTCACAGTTTTCTTGGTACTTTGATCCATTTTTTTTGTCGAAAAAGGTTTACAATTCCCTGTCAGCACATTAAAACAATGCATGTAATGTGATATATATTTTTTGTATTTTTTCATATGATGCAAAAGAAAAAAAATGCATGTGGTCTATTTTGTGGAAAAATAACAGTTTTGATTTTTCTTGTTTTTTTTGATTTTTGTGTTTGTAAAAGACGGCATGCACTAATATTTGTTTTAAATGCAAGGGTATTAAGCTTCTTTGTGAACCTAGGAAGGTGCCTTATGGAGTGCATCTAAGGTTTCCTTTATAGTGAACCTCCCAAGGGTAGATCTAAAGGATCCTACACAAGGTTCCTAGAGCCAAGGACCCCAGACAAGAACACTGACCCCAACAATAGGCAAGCTATTAGAAGGGATAGCATCCTCAAAAGGAATCAAACTCTAGGTGAGATTTTCGTGACCACCCAACGAGACGTACGTCCCGCAGGCCATCACTACGCAATCTCGTTCTAACTTAGGTTTGCACTCGAGTTCGGGTAGAGGACTTTTCTCACATGTGTGTGATGTGTAGAGGTGTAGTGTGTGTAGGAGCAGTTTAAAATAACCCAAAGCTGCAAACAAAACAAACATTCATACAAATATCGTCTTCTATCCTAGGGTTTACACATCAAATAAATAACAAAATTATGCAAAAGTAAATAAATAAATAAATAAAAGGGTAAAAATTGAATTAATCCTAAATAATTAGACTAGGTTTTGACTCTCCAAAAAGAATTAAGTCCCCAGTGGAGTCGCCAGCTGTAGCGACCGAAAAATCCGAGAATGGATTCTTCGAAGGATCAAAGGAAGCCGCCACCAAATTTTAGTTTAAGGGCAAATTCGGAAAATCCCTTTAGGTTTAGGACAAGACATGTTTAGAGTTCGGGAGTCGTTATGCGTGGGGAAGGTATTAGCACCCCACGACATCCTTTGTCTAATTATTTATAGTGAAAAAGGCCTAAATTTTTATTTTATTTTTAGTGCTTGACAAGAGTGGCCTCTTGCTCCTACATACCCCCGGATGCAATGGAGGAATCAAAGCTACGTAGTTCTTCCTAAAAAAGGTTTGTTGGTTGGTGTTTTTTAGTGTAGGGGTCCTAGGATTCCTTGAAACTGCATACTCATCGATTCCTAGGACGCTGACTAACCCGATTGTACAACCGACTCAGTCCCCTACTTTTGAAAGTATTTTTGAGGTTTTTTTGAATGAAGTTTGTTTGATGTGAGGTGAGTTGGTTTTAGAATAGGTATTCTAGAACTCATGAACTGTACAGCTCATTAGTTCTAGAACGCGGACTAACCCGGTTGTACAACCGACTTAGTCCCCTATTTTTAAGAAAAATAGTTTATTAGTATTTTATTAAGTTTTGTGATTACCGAATCATGATGACTCATTGGTCCTAAAATAATGACTAACCCGGTTGTACAACCGACTTAGCCGTTTATTTAATTTCGAGAGAAAAAGTATTTATATTTGAGTTGGAAAAGAATTAAAAAGAAAAACAGGGGGTGAAAATTGTAAATTGAAGTTTTATTTGTCGCAGGGGGTTGTATAATTAATAGGAGGTGTAAAAAAGGAAACCCAGTTCGCATGTGGGAGCCCAGTATGCGAAACTGGGCTTAAGTGAAAAAGGGATGCGCGCGTGAACAGGGGGTGCAAATAGCGTTCTGATAATTAAAATAAATAAAAAAAAATAAAAAATAGGGGACGCTATAAATAGCTAACCCTAACACAAAAACCCTAAAAATCAGATTCATTTTCAAACACATGTTTTCATTATAAAAACCCTAACTCATTTTTAGATCTATGATAGTACTGATTTATTGGTTTTAACCTTTATTTACATGTTGTTTGAGTATGTGTTTCATCTGAAAAAGGTGTTATTACGAAAAATAGGAAGAACCTACCTCTATTTCAGCCTCTGTTTTGGTCTCCTTGCGTGTTTGTTTGAGTAACAGTAACTGACTGCAACTGTGTTGCCTTCAATCTGCCCCGACCGTTGCTCTCTTCTAACTCAGAATCTAGAACCGTGTTTAGGGGATTAAGGTTTCGATGTGAAACTCTAATCCTATTTTTTGGGTGATTTTGCAGTAGCTTTCTGCCTTTTTCTGTGTGTTTTGGACTGGGTGTTGGCTGTTTATTTATAGTAGAAAACTAGGTTAAGACATTTATGATTTTGATTGTGTTTTGATCTGATTTTCAGGTTTGGGTTTGGGCTTGTAGGAGATGGATACTTGGTGAGCAAGGAGAGGAGCTAGGGTTAGGGATTGTTTAGAAGACGACTCAAGAGCTGCTTGTTGTTGCTTTTTTTTTTGCTTATTTTCGGATTTATATATTTTTATGTATTTTGTATTGTTATTTTTGCAATTTGGACCCTTTTTTGGACTTTAGACACTTATACATTGTAAATAAAACTAAATAGAATTGTTTTGACATTTTTGGACTATATATATGCTCAAAATAAATTAACTGCACAAAATAAAAATAATAATAAGAAAAAGGAGTCGGGCCAAATACAAAGACGAGAACGGGCCAGACTAGACAAATACGCTAAAACGAGACTCAAATAGAAGAAATGGGCTTGTTAACTAACAACACTAAAATTAACTCGGAATCGCATTCTTAGGCCTGAATTTGAAGAGATAATCCAAATTTTTGAGAAAAATGACTTTTGGTAGACCTGCTTATGTACAACTAAACCCAAATACGGAGATTAAATTGAAGAACGCACGAAAAGATCGATCATTCGCGTGCATGCCTAATTTAAACAACGGTATTTTGATTTAGTTGAACGGGGTGATTGAAATTGGGTCGGGTTAGTAACCGAGACGCTATACTAATAATTCTCGTAATCATGCGACTCCAAAACACGACCCTAATAAAAATAAATGACTAAAACAAGAAAAAGAAGAAGGACAAAATTAGGGTATAACAGGTACAGACACTCTGCTCCACAATGCCAGTGCAATACGCGTCCTTAGCTTAATGAATCTTCTCTTTCATCAGACGTAAAATGGCACTGCTGCAACACTAAACCACAACATTAAAACCATCAGAAAGGCACCAATGTGCCATATATTCAATAATCAGACCCTCAATCATGCATTCTCTCAAAACACATATTTACAAACATAAAAGACCAACTTACATGAGAATTAATAATAATTTAAGCTTAGTAACCGCATAATAAGTCTTATAAATAAGAGGTATCACACCTCCAAACTTGAACCATTGCTTGTCCTCAAGTAATGACACTTGAAAAGAGAAACAATAAACAACAGCCACAACAATCTTCATGAAGAATTTTTCACAATCAATTCTAGATGACAAGTTGAGCTTCTACTTTCAGATTGATCCCTCTCTTATATTACCATAGTTCATCAAGATCCCTAAATTTCCTCTTGCTCAGAGTGTGTGTGTGTGTGCAATCTGGTATAGTTCAGTCCATAGCAGCTTCAAAATTACACCTAGCTAAAGAAAGAGAGGTTTTCTTTTGGTAATGCTAAAGATTTTTCAAAAAGAAGGGTAGACTAACAATTCAAGCTCAGAAAGGAGGGATAAGCATGACAAAGGGCTTTGATGTAGCAATCCAGAACTCTAGGCCAGTGCACTTATTACAATTGACAAGGCATTGCTACAGCATTACAAAATAACATAAACTTCATGAACAAACGTTTACTTGACACTACGTTGCATTGCCCTTATTATTAGATTTATAATTGATAATATTTTTGTGTTTTTTTTTTTGCGTAACACTTGGGAAATTGCAACATTTTACATTTAACTCATTAAACTTTCCTAAACTATCTGCACATGACCTAATTCCATTCCTTCATGTTTTGCCTTAATATAGCTTAAAGAACCCCCAAACTTAGTTTCTTATGCTACCCTAAGTTTTTAGTAGAAATTTAGCACAACCTTGGTCTACCAACAACTATCCTAGCATCAGATCATTTATTCACAAACTAAGTAGCTACCTAAACCGAGATTTATGTGTAGAAGCAAGAGTATTTTAGTTCACTTTTCAAAACAAGGTATTCTCTCAATCCTCACCATTATCATCACTAAGCTTAGGCTCAACAAGCATCTTTTAGAACATTCATTCATTCATTATATTGCATTAGGCCTACACACATTAACAACAACTATTTGGTCCTCCCCCCAACTTAGAACTCTGCAGTGTCCTCACTGCCTACTACTAATGGGAAGGCCTAATTAGACTTAAACAGAAGAAAAAAAACAGTACAAACATTCAAATAGCAGAAAGAAACTAACACAACAGTTGGGTGCTGCAACAGTAACTAAAGCACCCAACTAGTTTATTGAATTGACAGAAACAACATAAACTAAGAACAGAGAGAATTAAGATGAAGGGTTTCCTATTTTAGCTCTTGGGCTAGATCTGAATTTGGCACCTCTGTTGCTCCTTGGCGTGTAGACCTTTTCTCTTTTTGCACTAGGTTGCTCTACTGCAAGAGTAACATTTGTAGCTGCAGCACTGAATCTACATCTGCGACAGTAGACTCAGCACCAGATGTGGAGGCCTTCTTGTGGGCCACTATTGCAGTCTCTAGGTCACGAGTAACCTTGGAAGCAAGCTCTGCAGTAGTCAATTCTTTAGCTCCAGATGCTGCAACAACAGAAGTTGCATCATCACTTTCCTTTGCAGTTGCAGCATCCACAAGGTGCTGCAAGACATCCTTAGTTTCTTTGTCCAAGCCTTCACCTTCAACAGCTGCTTCCTCAGGAATTTCTGCATCTTTCTATTCTTCTACATTCATTTTGTTCTGCCCTTCTTTGTTGGTGTGAAAGTTGGTTGATCAGGCACATGAGTTTCTGCAGACGCTGCAGCAATGGATGCTGCAGCACTACTTGCTCAGAACGTGGTTCTTGTTAAGGTGGGATGATTAGGTTTGATTGTGGTTGTCATACCTCAATTTTGTCTAATCTCTCTTTTCTTGTTTTAGTCGTTTAATTCACGTTTCGAGGTCATGCAATTACAAGAGTTTCTAGAACAGCGCCTCATTTTTCTAATTTAAGCCAATTAGACCGAAATATCGTAGTTTAAACCAAGCATGCGTGCGAATGATCGATCTTTTCGCGCATTCATCAATTTGATCTCAGTATTTGGGCCTAGTTGGATCTAATTGGGCTTACCTGAGTCGTATTTGGGCCTACGAACGTGGTTCCGATTTAATTTTTTGTGTCTATTCCTTAACGGGCCTATTTCTTCCATTTGGGCCTCGTTGTTGCGCGTTCACTTAGTTGGGCCCGATTTCACTTTTGTATTTGGCCCAACTTTTTATTTTGCCCATTTAATTTATTTGAGCAATATAGGATCCAAAAAATGTCAAGAAAATCTAAATTAATTTTTATTACAATATGGGAGTGTCAAAAATGTCCAAAAGTCCAAAAAACGCAAAAAAGGTGATACTAAAAATACAAAAATTATAGAATCCGAAAATAAAACACAAGGTAGCAGATTAGAGTTTTCAACTGATCTCTAATGGCTGCTACAACTGCTTCTGGGCTTGGATCCAGATCTGAAAAGAAGAGTCAACGCCCGGTCAAAGTCATTAATGGCTTATCCTAATATTTTATTATAAATAAACACTAGTGAAAAATTGGCTTTAGGAAGCACCATTTAGTATCAGTTATATAAACAGCTGATACTAAATGTAGGTGCGGTGGCAATTTTGAAATTAAATGGAAGTTTTCAATTTTCACGCTTACATTTAGTATCGGTTGTTTAAACAACCGATACTAAATGTGTGTTTCTAAAACATTTAGTATCGGTTGTTTAAACAACCGATACTAAATGTAAGCCTCTAACACATTTAGTAGCGGGTTTTAGAACAACCGATACTCAAGGGTCATTTAATTTTCTAACACAACAAACGTTCTCCTTCTCTCGAAATTCTCACTCTATCACGCACGAACACTCTCAAGTCTCTCACAATCGACGTTCTCTCCTTCTCTCACCGTTTCCATTCTTCTTCCCCACTCACGACGTTCTCTCCGTCTCCGTGCTCGCTTCTCTCGCCGCTTCTACTCTCACCTCTCTCTCACTCATGTTCAGAGCAAAGAGCAACCGACGGTCTCTCACCATCACAAACCCTAAGTTTTCGTAATGCCTTCTTCTCTCTCTGTCACACTGGTTTGTATTCTTATCTCGAATTTGAATTAATCGATTTGAATTTGAAACCCTAAACTCAGATTTGAATTTCTTCTTTGTCCTCTCCGCTTCAAACTCATAGTGGCCACCATGAAGAAGGAGACTCGATGCCGACGCCGATGCGGTGAAGGTGCTCATAACCTCCGTTCAAAACCATTGATACTTGCAAAGGTATGGTGTTTGATTGTGATATTTGTGGCGACTTTCATAGTTGGTGTTTCTCCTACGTGTTGAGGTGGAATGAAGGGTTCTTGATTTTGGGGACTCAATTTCTTTGGTGGTGTGTTTTTGGTGCCGCTATGATGCATTTTCTTAGTGATGCAAATGAGATGTTTGAGGATTTGACCGAGAAGAAATATCCTTTTGCTTTTATGTTGGCATGTCTTTGGTTATTTGATTACTATGCTTATGGATTGTGTTATTGCTTCTCTTTTGGAAAAGCCTCATGGTGGTGCTACTGGTGATGTTGAGGATCAAGGTTGGTGGTGCTTGTTTTAGATTCTTGTTTTTCTATTGTTACTTATGTTGTTGAGTGGTTAATTTTTGGTATAACTAAATTGGTTCTTTGAGAAAATAAAATAGTCAAATTCAATTGTTGTTTGTTTTAAAATCATGTTTTTTTATTTGTTTTATGTTTTTGAACCGTGAGCTTTCGAGATAAAGTGATTTAGGGCTTTTATTTTAGATGCGCAATTGTTGCTTTTTGTTGTTGAATATGTTATTTGACCTTTTAATTATGCAAAAATGACTTTTTTTCTCTCTGTCTTTGAACTGTGTTGTTGTTTGTTGGGATATTATTATGATTGAAATTTTAATAACCAGATAAATATGATTAAAGTTTTTGTGGTCTTTGATAGAATGAATTATAAGTCACGAGAGAAAAGTCTAAATATAAAAGGGTGCATGAGGTTGGTGGTTGATTGACCTTAGACTTTTCAAAGTCTTGCAATATTCGAGATAGTGTTTGAGTTTGAAACCCTAAACGGATATGTGAAATGTTTTTGATTTAGTTGCTTATATGTGTGTCATGATGATTTGTAATTAAGCGTGGTTGTTTAAGGTTTGTTATGGTCACTTGCTTTTGGGGGTGAAGTTGTTGTTGTGTCTTCTGTTATTTTTCTGCTTTCATTCTATGTGTTATGCCTCATTTATATGTCCTAATTAAAATCTTTGCACTTTGAAGTTGAAAATCATGTGTATGTGCATATCTTTTGTAGTTGAAAATCATATGTATTGTGCTTATCCTTTCAAAGTTTTCAAAAGGATTGTGTTGTATGCACTCGAACCATCGACAAGATAGTCGCATTTTCGCGCACTCGTGCTACTCAACCCGGAGAAGTGTAATCGCCTATAAAACTTATATTTAGTTATTTATTTTTATTCATAATCTATTACATCTTGTGATGGACAATTGAATATTTTTAGGAATAAAATTTACGTAGTGGATTGTTAAGTAAATTAGAGGTTTCATATTTTTCCGCATTTTATGTTCGGGCTTTATCATCCAAAAAGAATGCATAGCTTCAAAAATGGAAAATTTTGTGTGCCATTGTTTCCATTCTAATTTTTCAAAGTAGTCTTTCTTGTTCTACTACATCATCTGCTTCAACATTCCAAGATTTTGATACATTTCTATGCACTCTGTGGATCGACTTGTGTGTTTCTCATGATGCTCTTCTTGTTTAGGTCACTTCATTGGGTTCTACACTTGCTATTAAACTATTAAGCAACACAAGATTATCACAGAATCTTTCAATAAGTTGCTATCCATTTGTAAGATGCAGATGTAAGTTTCTCATGATTGTTTAGTTTGTGTTTCCATAATCCACCGATATGTTATGGGTCCTTTTCATTATTTCATTTACGATGTCGATCTCTAACACGGTTTTTATTTGATTCATCTTAAAAATTTCCTTTATTTCCTCGCGAATTGCAGAACATATTTTGTCGTTGACATGCTTAATGTAATTTCGAGCTCTTAGGCTATTCCAAAGATGAGACCATTCAGACTCTTGGTTGCCAATCCTTAACAAGGTTCATCTATTGTCGTAAATAATACAACCCAAAAGCCTCTTTTGGGCTTCGCACAAATATAATCTATTAGATCGATATTCACTTGGATTTATGTACTTGGAAAGAGGAAACAAATGATCTGTTTTCTCATCGCTTTCTACCATCCTATAAATTAATCGATGTCATTTTTGCATGCACTTTAATGCTATTGACACAATGAATGAACATGTAGATGCTACTTACACTCATAGCATTGAGAAATTGGTGAGGAAAGTATGCATGCTATCACGAGAGGCGGTGAAACACATGAAAAGTGTCGCTTAAGGGCATCAAGCTTGCAATGCCTTTCAAAGAATGGTAATTGTTGCTCCATTTGATTTGTTGTGTGCTTCTGATGTTCTATCTTATCTTATTGCTTTAGTGTTTATTTTTATCTATTTTATGGTTGTTGTGAGCTTTCTAGGAACACTTTTTATTTAACTACTTTTTTCCTCACCAGGTTTGGTTCATGGCAGAATTTTCACACATTTTTGTTGATTTTGATGAGGTAAGTTACTGATTTCCTTCCCACTGTAACCATTCTAGCTTTTTAATTCAGCTTCCTTATGTTTGCAATTATAAATAGATGGAAAAAATTTCACTGACCTTAGATCAGAATTGTTGGACTATATATATGTCCAATATTGGGGTGAATTATGATCAAGTAACTTAGGTCATCCCAAGGTTTCATATTTCTCTTAATTGCATGTCTAATAACTAATTTGGAAATTAGGAATGAAACCCAACAATTTTGTAACTACAACTATGCTTTTCTTTTCTTTGATCAATATTCGTTGTTTTCAAATTTGCAAAGCAATTGTTTTATTCTCAACTGTATCATCTCTAATTTGTTGGTTCATTCAAAATTCAGATTGTTTATGCCACTTTAGACTACTATGAGTGGAGTAGGCAAAGTGAAGATGGTGACAATGAGACAGAGACGCATCATAATTGGGTGAATGAGGTTGTTTGGTCCAAAGCCGAACGGTTCTGTTGTTGGTAATGACATTCATCTAGTTGCTTGACCATCCAACCACGACTGTAGTAAAGGATCCTTCCCTTTTAACGG